>JFAV03000001.1:589083-653262 GCA_000585475.3 Hanseniaspora vineae
AAAAACACAAAAACACAAAAACACAAAATTAATGGAAAAGGCAAAAAAAACACTCCTTCAAATTTTCAAACCCGTTCCTTCCGCGTTTTTGCCTCTTCTTTCTCGTTTTCCTTGTGTCTTCTTTTTTTAAGCCCCATCCTTTTGAGTTTAAGTATACACCAACAGCAATGAAGATGAAGATGAGATAGTGTGAACACCAAGAATCATGCCAAGGATCATATCACAGCTTGTTGCATTATTAGTTGATAAATAAGAATAGCTTAACCTGAACCAAGCTAAGCAGTAGCAAAAAATTGGCGAAAATAAAAAAATAAACTCCGATACGGGGAGTCGAACCCCGATTTCCACGGTGAAAGCGTGATGTGATAGCCGCTACACTATATCGGATAATTAGATAAAATTATGGTATTTGTAAGTGACCACCCAAAGTTTAGATTATTTGTCACGTTTTGTCTTCACTTCTCCAATTCATTACAATCATCGAAGTTCCCTTGAAATATCAAACCAAACATTGTAAAATTTATACACAAAAGCAAATTAACAAGATTTTTCAAAGAGATAGATAACAGAAATAAAACGGCAAAAACAGTCACTAATCTGAAACTAATCTATCATTATCATCATCACCATCATGATAATCATGCTAAAACAAATAGGTTTATTCACGACAAGAACTTCTAGCACTTTGAGACACTCATATCTCATACAGAATAAAAGACTTTTATCCTTTTATGAAATCTTTCCTAAAACACTGGCAAAAAGCAACAATGATAAATGGAACTTGAATTTGAATCAGTTGCGGAAAGAATACAGAGTTTTGCAAAGTCGATCTCACCCTGATCTTGTTAATCACAGTGCTGATAACACAGTAGAACAAACCCAATTAGACAGTTCTCTACTTAATCAAGCATACAACACTCTCAAAACACCATTACTTAGAGCACAGTATTTGATTCAGTTGGAGACTGGGAAGAACTTGAATCAGGACTCCGAAGTACAAGAATTGAAAAAAACAGCAATTTCGCCTCAAACTTTGATGGATGTCATGCTTGTGCATGAACAACTTGAAGATGCAACTTCGGAAGCTGAAGTGAGGGAGATGCGTGAAGAAAATAAAATTAAGATGGAGGAAATCGAAAGAAAACTTGACGAATGTTTTAACAAAACCCATGATTATAACGAAGCGATCAAACTGTCTCTAACCTTGAAGTACTGGACCAACTTGGATCAAGCTTTCAAAGAATGGGATCCTAACAGGCCAGTTACTTTGAGCCACTGAGCTGCAACATTAGAAGAGCAAACTAATTAATCATTTGTCTTTTTTCAACTAATTATTATTATACACACATATGTAAATAGATAGTAAACAATTCATACAACCTATAAGTCCTCAAGTTTTGGAATTTGAAATTCACATTTTTTGAACTCTTCCCACTCTTCCGGGTTGCTTGGCCATTGTCTGAGCCACTTCATTCTTTGTCCGCTTGGTGCAGAATCGTGTATTTTAAAACCGAAAACTTTCAAACTATACTGCAATGCTCTAGAAGAGCTGTGTCCACCACTACCACTTCTTGATGAGTTGCCCTTTTCCAGCTGTTTTTGTTCTTCCACAAGTGTGTTTTTTCTGTTATCACAATACTCGTCTAACTCTTTGAAATTATTCAAGAAAACCCCTGGGAAACTTGACCCCCAATATGCTCCGTCCAAGTAAGCATGAACAGATGATCTTGGAATATAAATATCTTTACAGCCTGGACAATATAGTTTTACAGTGGATTTGCCCAAACTATCATGCATACCACACGGCAATAACTGCATTCCACTGCACAAAAACCTTGGACAGCACCCAAAATGCTTATTATCGTATTTTTCAGCCATCGCTTGTAGCCCATCCTTAGTCAATATGTATCTGGCATGTATTAACCCATATAGCTGTGCAGCGCAATGTTCTATCATATTTTTCTTGTTTTGTATTTTTTCTAATTTTGATTCAGATGTGGTGAATTTTCTCGTGTTGCCATCTTGGTCAACCATCTCTTCGTCAAAAATCTCGTCATCTTCACTCATATCCTCATCGGCAACTTCCATGTCGGTAATCAGGTCTAAAGCTTTACGGTAGTATTTCACCTGTGAAGACAATCCTGTCAAATTGAAATCGTCTTCAATGAACTCCAAAGGAACTTCACAAAAGTACTCGTGTCCATAACGCCCAACAAATGCAGCAACCCATTCTTCAAACTGCATAGAAGAATCTGACGAAACACTAGAGGCCATTTAGTATTTATGATGTTAATCTGTGTAAAAAAAAAAAGTATTTGCTTTCTAGAGTGTCTAGACTCAAATTTTATGGTTGACTTGTGTGTGGCCGTTGGTTTCACCGTTCTTTCTCTTTCTCTGAATATGCTTGAGGTATAAACATTTAATTATATCATGCTCTCGAGACTTTTCATATTTGCCAAAATAAACGCTCTATATTATTTTTTTTTCCGTGATCTCAATTTTTTCTTTTTTTTTTTTTTTTTTTTTTTTGTCGCCGCTCGTGATATGACCTGGGCATCGCTAAGAAAGGATGCATAAAAATTGAACGATAAGCAGGTTTCGCAAGCATCGTGTTTTAAATTTACCAAGACAGTGTTGTTTATGAGTAAACAAGATGATTACGCAATCATGGAAAAATTACACACTGTAAGCTTCAATGGCATATGCTTTTCTAACTTTAAGCTTGAAAATCGAGAGTAGCTATGCATTTGCAAATTTGGAGTTGATTGCTTCGGCAATATTGTCGAAGTTGACTGGTCTCACCAAAACTTGTTTGATCATGTTGTGCTAATTCAACAACAATAAAAAGCTAACTTTTAGAGGCTAAAGCAGGCCTAACACCTGCTTGTTTTAATAATTAAACCACAATAAAAAGTGGTCGCCATTTAAATAATTCATTTATCACGTGTAATAAAAAGTAAAAAGCTCACGTGCTTTTGACATAGTTTCCTGGTGGAAATTCTGTTTCCCGTCTCTTCAAAAACACAGATTGAACCAAAACGAAGGTTAGCGAATTATAACAATTCGTCTGTGGATCAAAACAAATACAACAACTTAAGAGCTTGGTCAGCATAGAAAAGAGAGTTCTAAGATCCAAGACATCCACAAGACTAAAATATTTTTGCAGATACCTCCTATCGTCATGGAATTACATTTACTATTAACCATTTTTTTCATTTTGCTAACAAGGGTTTCCAACGTTTATAGCATTCCAGAAAATGTAGTGTTATATCTGTTGGCACCAGCAGAATACAAAGTAGAACTTAACAACTATCAAAAAATTTTAAAAGAGAAAACAGAGTTGAAAGCTGAGCAGAGCTCCATCAGTGCACAAGATCAATACGCCAAATGGACCAAAAACAACAGAAGATTGGAAAAAATGGATAAAGAGCTGAGCACAAAGAAAACTTTGATACAGTCTTTTAAAAGTGTTGCTGACCAAAGAACAAAATACTTGAAAATTGCGCTGATCACAGCCCCATTTTTCATTGTCAAATTCTATTACGGCAAAAAATTGGTCTATTTGTTCGAAGAAGACCATCTGTCTCCAATGTTGCCAAAACCTTTGCAAGTTGTTTGCACTTTAGGTTTTGTTGGAGTTCCAATGGCCATTGTGAAAAAAGTCTTGTCAGAAATTTTGGGTAAAAAAACCGCTTCCACTGAATCTGCCGTTTTGGCAACCAGTGGTGTTTCCTTGGGTATTTGGATTTGGGCCTTGGAAAAAATCATCAGTGAAATCATTTTTGTTTACAAAAACATCTTTACCAAAATTGAAAAACCAAAGACTTTGAACAAACCAGTTGAAATCGTGGCGGAAAAACCAAACGTTGAGCTTATTGAACCAACATCCGCGGAATTGGACTAAAAACACGCAATTTTCCACAAGCAAAATATTCTGTCTAGCAAAAATATTTGTTTTACTTTTTTACTATAACTAAAACCTAAATAATATATAAAAAAAAAAATAGATTTCTCTTCATATGAGCCCACTCGCTATGCATTTTTTTTGTGTTTCTTTTTCATTTACCCTTTCTGTATTTTGAAAGCTCTTTACACGTCAGCACTTCTCCCTGATGCTTGATGATAAAATGCAGCCACTCTTTCATGACTTCAAAGTGTTTGTCTTTGATTTTGCATGATTTCAACATTGAGTGCAAAATGTATTTCAGCCAAATGATGTGAGGCCATCCTAAAACGTTGTTCTTAATGTATGGCTCAATTTGTCTTAGCTCAGAGTAAACTTCATAATGCGGAGATCTAACAAAAAACAGTGGATGGTCCAGTTTGGTCGATATTATTGCTGGAACGCCATTTTTAGCACTAGTTTCCACATCAACCAGTTTGCATAGTTTATAATCTATGATGGTGACTTTGTTATTTGAGTCCACTAAAATATTGTCCAAACTCAAATCCCTGTGCTCAAAGCAATACTCCGTTTCCCAATCTGCGAGTATTGTGATTAGTTTAGAGAAAATTCTTGACAACGTTCTTGGTGCGACATTTGGTTTTTCGACAAGCACTTGGGACAGCGGTCTTCCCTTGTTTGCCATTTCCAAAATTAGCAGACAGCTTGCACTGTTTGTGGCATGCGGAGCCACGTACGAGTTTCTTTTCACATTGCCATGCTGCGAAGGAATGTTTGTGGAAATTAACCAACTTTTCGAAATAGAGCATGCCCATTCCGAAGATGACAGCCGGTTTGAAATCTTCAAGTGATTGATCAGCAATGGAACGAAAATGTGATCCGTAGAGTCAAACGCAATCAGCTTGTAAGTTTTGTTTGTGACTTTCTCCAGCAAAACTCTTGTGTTACCTTTTTCATACAAAATTTCACTATTTTTCAAAATGTGCGGTGGCAGCGTTCTGCTAACTTCGTCCACGAGCCCATAAAGTTCGTGATAATCAGAAACAACAACTTTATCGTGCATACTGTTCATCGAGATAGCTTTGCTCAGTCTTCTATAATTCATATTATCATAATCCGGAACAGCGCTGTTTCTCAACATCTGTGAGTGACTGATAGTGGTATCTACTGTATCGTGAACTTGCTCTCCAAATTGTTGCTGATTTTCATTTCTATTAGAGGAGCCTAAAAGAGACTTTGTGTATGGAGTGTTTTCTTTCAAGGGTGTGATAATGGCATTGGTTGGAGTGCCACTATTTGCAGCAGCATTTGTAGCAGAAGTCGCACCCACCAAGTCCTCATTGCTGTTGTCAGTTGACATTGCCAGCTTCATTCTGATTTTGTCTCTTGAAGCCTGGTCCACAATAGGCAAAGAAATGGCGGTGTTTCCGTTTGGTGTTAGGGTTTTCTTCAAAGACGTTTGAGACGATTTTTGTCTTAGCGTGATCGAGCTGTGCTTGTTTCTTAAACTTGGTACTGAAGACCTCGTTTTCAGAGACCCATTACCTGATGACACAACTGAAACAATATCCTCATTGTGAAAGCTGTTTGCGTCGGAAAATAATGTTTTTTTAAAGTCACTGAATGATCTTTTGTGTTTTGCAAATGATTTCACAGAGGAATTGTCGCTAGTAGGAGTTGCATTAACGTTTTTGATATGAGCATTATGAGTTGAATTGTTGCCTGAGTTCACACTAGCAGTTGACCCATTTTTCTGTTTTGCAAAAGTTTTCGGCATACCATTGTTGGTGGCTTCAACTGTTGCTGTTGCTGATGATGCTCCGGAATTGTCCATGTTACCATTTGAATTGGCATACAATACTACGTTGCTCCCGGTTTGACTATTTTTTTCGTTAATTTTCAAAAGTTGTTTATCCTGGTTTGCTTCGTCGTACAAGTTGGCTGTTGATTTTCTTTTCCAAAATTTCCATGATTTTTTGGAGGACACGCTATTCAAGCTCGATATTGATGGCGACTGGTTCAGTTTTCTTTGACTGTTCAGTTCCTGTTGAAACTGTGGAACATTGTACGATCTCGAATGGCTCAGTCCTCTTTGTTGTTGAGCTTCATTGTTAATTTCGGGCATAACATAATCATAGTTCCCGACATTATTGCTAGAATTTTTTGAATTGAGTCTTAGCGATGCATTTGACATTTTCCTTGGCAAAATTATCAGACTTGACCTTTTGGAAATTTTTTTTTTATTAACTTTTGCAGTGTCGCTTGTTTGAAAGTCACTTTCATTAATCGAGCAAGAACTGTTGTCATCTGTTCTCTTAGAAGCTCCAGTGCTAACCTGTCTTTTTTCATCTAATGATAAATTCTCCAGTCCTATTCTTGCAGCAGACTTGCCCATAGGACTACTCCCTGCTGTCAAAATAACATCGCTATGGGTTTCTTCCACACTTGGTTGACTGTTTGTTGATGAAAATAGGTTTTTCAAACTGGTTGCACTTCTTAGCGATTGTAAACTTGATGTGGAAAATCGTTTATTTCTTGACTGTGAGTCCATGGAAGACACGTTTGAGGTCGTTTTTCTATGGTTGTATAGACTGTTTGTGTGCAGCTGTTGCTGTTGCTGTTGCTGTTGTTGTTGCTGTTGCTGAGAATGTTTTATACTAGTTTGTGAACTCGTGCTTTCTGACGCGCTTTGTCTCCTACCATCGGACCCAGTACTATTATTATTGTTATTGGTGATATTAGAGGCAATACTTGCATTTGTATGGTTATTCATAGAGAGATTTACTCCGGATGGATATCTTTTTGATGAAGAGCTATGATCGGACATAAAAGACAGCGCACTCCACCTTTTCTTATTTGGAACGCCAGAACTGGTTGTTGATGTCGAATGCATCGAGGACTGCCGGTTGACATTACCATATGACTTTGATTGTATTACACTAGCATTAGACAGTAAAATATTTGATGAGCTTGTTGTTGGTATGTTTTCTTTGTTTGCCTGAGTTTGAGGCAGACTCATTTGAGTTGTGTCGTTAGTGATGTTAAAGGAAGAATCCAGACAGGACCCAGAAGACATGATGCTTGTGTTGTTTGCCGAAAACGAGGTCATGTTGCTAATGTCTCTAAGTTTGGGATGCGTTTGAATTTCCGATGAGTTTGGTAATTTACCTGAACTCGCCTCAATAGATTGCTTATCTTCGCTTTGCTCTTCTTCTTCATCGGATACTTCGACCGCTATGAAATTTTTCGAGCTACGAAATGGTATTTGTGATTGAGAGTCTGAGTAAAAATCAAACGTGGAATCTTGGTCCGTTGAGTTTGCACTGTAAGCTATAGTGGACATTGCTGGTTACAAATAATGTTTCTTACGGTTTTCCTGGTTTTGGTGTGATTTTTTTTTTAGTAATTGCAACGACACAGTGGTATTACTAAGCAAAAGATTGATAATGTGAAGTTAGAGTACTATCTTGATCGAAATGATACAAACAACACACTGACCACTCGAGTAAGAAACTATGAGAACGGGGATCAAAGTGTAAACAAAGAAAAAACCAAGATGAAATTGAAAGAGATAGGGCAAAAAAAATTAAAACTCACAAAAAAAAAAAAACGGAAAAGAAGGGGGGGGGGGGGATACAATTTGAAAAACCAGATGCGTTACAAGCAAACTCCGACCTCAAAAAGGTAAGCTTAATTGATGCAATATTACAAGCACAAAATCGAACATATAGTATGCTTCTCAATATCAGTTGCTACGTTATGTTTTCCAAAAAAAACAAAAAAAAAAAAAACACAGAGAAGTTCATCTTGCTTATGCGTTGTCTATGGATTATGAGTCTTTTCTTCGAAATAACCCTCACGCGTATTGTGGTGGTGCAGTCTTGTTTACGTTCGAATCTAATTATTTTTTGCTCCTGCAGATTTTCCGGATTATTTTTACTATTTTTGCTATTTTTGCTTTCTAAAACTTTTTAAATAGCTGAAAGAATTCAAGAATTTAACATTTTGAACAATCAAAGCACAAAAACGTTGTCACGGTAAATTCTAAGCTAAAGGCGGGAAAAGACACAAAAGTCGAACACAAACTTGAAAAAAAAACCCCAAAACGTAAACAAAGAAAAAAAGAACGACAGCGGTAAAAACAATAATGGAAGAAAAAGACTGTTATGAAACAATGCGCTATTTTAAGGACTTTATGTAAACAAACAAGCATAAAAAAAGACCAACAAAAAAAATAAATGCCATTCCCAAGAATCGAACTTGGGTTTCATCGGCCACAACGATGTGTACTAACCACTATACTAGAATGGCTTATTTGTTAAATCAAGTAAATTTTGTGTTTATCTGATCAATTAACTTTTCTTGCATTTTTAGGTTGCTCTCGTAGTGGAAAGCGAATCATAACAATCGTATGTGCAAACACACAACTCTAACGTTACGCTGATAACAATCGCGTAAGCAAATAAATATACCTATCAATTGCAACAACACACCGAGCACATATCATAGGTGATTGAGTGTTTAGCTGTATTTGTCATGGATAGTCCCGTCTCACAAAAGAGCAGCGTCAAAAACTTTATAGAGAAATTTGAAAAATATGGTCAGCAAGATACAGTCTATAGTAATAGTTCGAATGAATCGGTGAATGAGATTAAAGTTGCACCGATTAAAGAGAAATTTGAGAATAACGGGATGGATTTTGTTAAAGAGGCAGAGAAGCGGAAGGGCGTAGGAATAAAAGAAACTAAAACAGACTTGAAAGAACAGACTAAAGATGATCGAAAAGGCAAAAAAGATAATGATCAGGATACCAAAGAGCTTGAGCAGACGGCTGAATCTGATGAGCAGGAAACTAACGACCAAGCAAAAAATATTGAAGAAACAGAGCAGATAGAAAAGGACAGTGTGCATAGCAGTGATGATGATGATGATGATGATGATGATGATGATGATGATGATGACTTCGGAAGTTTTTCTGATGCCTCAATTGACGAGGAGTTGAATGTCAATACTAGTCAACCTGAAAGTACTCTTCTAAAAAGCATAAACTCTGATGAATTGATAAACTCCACAATTGATTTGATGTTTCCTGAAACTAAAAGTGCTGACCTCCATGTACCCGAGTCCCAATATCTCAGCCACCGCGACTTGAGTTCTTTATTAAGCGCCAGATCAAGAATAATTTACGAGCAACTTGTTTGCTTGCCTATACAAGAAACACCTCCTATATTGTGGAGCAATTCCTATATGCGAGCTCTTCTGTACAATATACTGAATATCAAAGACCATGGGGAGATACATCAACAAAAACTAATCACATCTTCGTCAAAAACATCAACAACTGACACAAATACAACCGTCCATTCCACCTTGTTCAATCAAATCACAGAGCTTATGAATAAAAGACTTCAACATCATACACCACAAGCCGAATTTGAAGATCCTGCAGTGAAATCCAACGTAACTGAAGTGAAACCCCAGATACTTCAAGAAATTAAAAAAATTTCAAACAATGAGGAAATTTTGGACTTGAGTGCTAAACTTATAGATATGAAACTCAAACACATGGATCTTTTGAAAGATAAACAAACGTACGAACAAGTGATTAATAACTTGGTGGGTCACACTCAAAGATTAAGGAGAAGCGAGATTGCGAAATACAACAAGAAGCATCACAGACAAAGTAAGAGAAATTCGTTGTGGCCGCTCTGAAGTTGCACTTCAAGCACAATGGCTTATGGTTTTTCTCAGTACTCTTTACTTATAAAATATACACAAATTTTCTAAATACGAAAACGTCGACTCTCAATAAGTTTATAATAGTCTAGGTTCTAAGTTGGGTTTTCTGACAACTCTTCTACTGGTTCCTCCTGCGGAACCGCTCTCTTTTTCAAAATCAGAAACCTCTTTCCACGATCTTCCTTCAGGATCTAGATCTTTAACTTTGTAGATTCTCACCAACCAGTTTTCTGAAGTAAATGCTTCTTCAAAATAGTCAAGGTCGTAAACGTGCGAACTCTTAATTTTCGCGTTTCTTACTCTGTCGTTACCTTCTTGTGATCCTCCAAAAATTGATGGGAAATCATGATAACACATCTTATACATCAAACTGTTTTTCATTGTTTCACTTGCAGCTTCATCAACTCTGTATTGACCATCTGGAGTGAAATAGTTTGGTTCATGGATTTCTTCAGGCCAAATACCTTCAGAAATTCTAACCATCCACAAAAACTTGTTGATGTCGTCACCACTGTAACCTAGCAACCCACCGAAAACAACCAAAACGTAGTCAACATCGTGTTGTTTGTAAATTTCATAAGCTTTCTTCTCTGGAGATGCCATAGCTTTCCCAACAATAGCAATGTGGGTATTGTTCCATGTGTTGTTGTCCACCAAGGTGGTTCTGTCAGCCATACCACCAATTTGATACCCGTAATCCCACCAAGCTGCAATTTTGGCATCTTCTTTGGTATTGAATCTCAACCATGCATAAGCTTCTCTAAAGTCATCGATATAAATTGGAGAACCGTCTTCATTGGTTTGACCACTCAATAAAACAACAGAAGGTGATGAGTACGCATTTGAAGTGACCCATGTACAGTGATGCACAAACAAATACAAATAACCTAAAAATGTCGAAGAAACAATCAATTTTGTAGAAATTTTGAAAAAATTAGCAAATCCTGTCAGTTTCATGTTTTGCCCAGATAGATCATTTCTAACTCTCAAGTAACCATGGAAAACATTAGACAATGCGATTGCAGCTGACACACAAATGATTGGAGTCAACGTCAACATCAATCTGACCATGACACCGGCAAAGTAAGAACACAAAACAGAGTAAGCAATAATGAAAACGTGTTCATTTTGTAATTCACTAAATAAAATGAAAACACCACATGGGAACAACCAAATCAAAAATTGAGTGTCAAAGAAGAAAGATGGCCAAGCGGTTGGCTGATGTTCAGAAACAGAAGCAATGATTGGAATATGGATTTTTGCGTAATCTGTGTCCCACAAAGAGTAAAATCTACCGGTCCATGGTGCAATCAAACCAAAGTATGTCAACCCAACAACACCAGACACACCCAAAACAATCAACAACAAAACCGAAGTTTTCAAGAAAACTTTGAAGTTGTCATTGCTGATCTTGGATTTAATGTAGTCACCGATCATAAAAAATTGCAACAATCCGAAAACACCCAATGCGGCCATGTGGTCATTGGATCTGATTGGTAAAAACCCGACAAATGGAATCTGCATGGAACTCAAAGTACCGATACAATACCATGTACAATAAGCACTGTAAAGCTTGTGGTTGTATCTACCCATCAACAATAAGATGAAAATGTGCAAAGGAATGATGTTGGTAATAAAAACGTACCCACCCCAAGCACTGACCATGTAGAAATAAGCCAAGGCAGCAAATGTACCCCAAGCAATGGAACCTGTTTTCATAGCTTTGATCCAGAAAAAAAAGGTGATCATCAACAAAGTGATTGCAATGGCTTCATTATCGTAAGATCCGGCAACACTTCTACTGATGTAACCAGGCGCAATGGCAATGAATCCGGCACTCAAAAAACCGGCTATTTCGTCATTGTGATAACATGCTTTTGTGAAATAGTATGTGGCAATAGCGGTCAGCCCACTAAAAGCAGGAGCAAACAAAACACAGACATTTCTAATATCAATTGGTAGCCCTAGGTAATTGTTTAAAATGTGCCAAACAAGGCCACTGGTTGTCATTAGCCCGGGATATAGAGTACCCCCGGTAACCCTACCCAAGGGATACCACGTTCTGTCGTCGAACCAATTCAAAAATTTGTGGAAACCATTAGCCACAAGGTATTTTGTGGCCCTGAAATTGAACCACGGATCAAATTCGTGGATGATGGACTCAAATCTAATAACGGAGAATAGTCTTGCTGATGTTGCTGCACCGACTATACAGATGAAAATGACAACTTTGAGGACGGTTGAGATTGTTTTCAACAGTGAAATTTTGTCAACCATGGTGAAATCTTGTGATGTTTAGTTCTCTAACTAAAAGCTCGTGAGGAAAGTTGCAGTGAGTTTAATGCTATTGATATTTGACACCCTTTGCTATAAACGGCAATTGATACACGTTGCTGTATGTTTCGTCTGCTTTCAGTTTGCTTTTTCTTTGTTCAGTTAAAAAAAAAAAAAAAAAGGAAAGGCGACAGTTCTTTAATAAGAAATGGATTGCAATTTAGATCGCCAACAATCGCTTAGCGTAACAACTACAAGACGTGTATTTACAAAGTGACAACAATGTTTCGGCTTCTTTTTTTCCACTATCCTTATTCAATCTTTCAAACATTGTGTAACAATGTGCTTTTTGTTAACCGGCTTGTTTTTAGCTGATATAACTTGCTTTAACATTTTACTTACTATACAATTATCCGATATAGTGTAGCGGCTATCACATCACGCTTTCACCGTGGAAATCGGGGTTCGACTCCCCGTATCGGAGTTTAAATTATTTTTTTTTGGCGTTTACTTTACATAAGCTTAAAGAAAGGTACTGTCATTGGATATACAGTCAAAAATTAAGATGTTGGAAAAAGTACTAGGGGTCATTATATAGATGTCACGGAAAAAATATCTAATTTTTCATTTGGAAAATATTGAAAAATCTGTGAGCACGTCACCTTACTCAGCATCAGTTGGTGTTCTTCCCGTGAAACCAGGCAAAGGTGCAGCAAAATCTTCGTCAATGTGTCTGTATGGGTTGGTTCTACCAATGTCATCAATAAGATCAATTTGTTCTTTTGACAATTTTTTGTAATAAATGTTTGATTTGAGTCTTCCTTCGTTTAAGGATCTAGGAATGACAACTATGCCCTTGGAAATCAAATAAGAGTTGACCACTTCGTTTGTGGACAAATCAAGTTTTTCGCTCAACTCTTTAATCAATGGCAATTTCAAAATTGGAGCGCCAGAAGAACCAACAGGAGAATACCCTGTCATAATAATACCTCTGGATTGACAAAAATTGACAAGTTCAACTTGTGGGTTTTGTGGGTTCAACTCGACCTGGTTTACACTTGGTACAGTTCTGATTGTTGGATCATCGAACAAGTTTTCCAAGTAGTCAATACTGTAGTTGCAAACACCAATACTTCTTACTCTATGGTCATGTTCATCCAAGTAAATTCTTTCAATTTGTTTGTAGGTTTCCAAATAATTGCCCTCATGCTCATAGACAGGTTTCCCCCTTTCATCTTTTGGTTTGCCAATCAAGTCCCCGGTTTCAGGGTTGGTGATTCTTGGGAAACACAATGGCCAATGTTGTAGTAGCAAATCAACATAGTCCAACTGCAATTTTTTCAAAGACAGTTCAAGGGATTCTTCAACCTCATCCCAACGGTTTGGCCAAACTTTAGTAGTAATGAAGAGCTCCTCCCTTTTGACAACACCTTCTTTAAACAATTCTTGTAAAGCTTCACCAATAGCTTCTTCAGTGCCGTAAAAAGCAGCCGTATCAATCATTCTGTAGCCGGCTTTCACAGCAGTTTTAACTGCTGCTTTTGTTTCCGGAATTTTTTCCTTTGGGTTGGCTGTACCTAGCCCGAAAGCAGGCATTAGTTTTCCACTGTTCAATTTAAAGTCAACTTTGGTGGCTAGTTGTTTGTCGCTCATATTTTGGTTTATGATTTGTGATTTATGATCTTAGGTAATTCTTAGAGGTTTTTCGTACTAGAAGGAAATTTGTGGGAAGACAGTCCGATGGCAAACAAATCAGGAAAAATTCACAGTCCAAACAAGCATGTGTTTTTATATACAACTGCCAAGATCGCTATTATTGGATAAAAGATACCTTCAATACGGCCTCAACTTATAACTTCAAAACAACTTTAACTGATACGCCCCCTTTTTTTTTTGGAAAGAGTCCTAAGGCTCGTATTTCTTAGTATTCGAATTCACCAATTCAACGGAAAACCTGGAGCTTGATTCTAAAATTTTTTGGTTTTCCTTTCGGCAGTCAGAACCCCCTAAAAAACCATATAAACGGAGTTAACAAAATTTAGGTCATGTGACAGAGTGCTTAAGCATGAGCCCAATTATTTTGGTTTTCGCACCACCCTTGATTTCAGGAGTAAAAAAAAAAAATGTTAGATTTGAGTCAAAGCATTAGAGATGGGTCGAGACCTTTGAAATCAGATCATAAGAAGTATAGGTCAAATTTTTGAAAGAGTTATTTAAATCATAAATATAGAATCACGCTACTCGCTTGGTGATAGGTCATAAATATTTTAAAGAAATTGAGTAAAAAAGTTAATTACTGTAAAAAAAAAAATACAAAATGCTCACAGTAAATCATTCAAAATCCACTTTAACATTACTGATTTGTTCAATAATTTCTTTTGGCAATTTTTTGTAGTGAAGACTTTGTGGGATTCTTTCTGTCTTCCAAGTTCTTGGAATAATAACAAGATCTCTGTTGATGAAATAAGAAATAACAACTTCGTTTACACTCAAATCCAATTTTTCACTCAATTCTTTGATCAATGGCAGTTTCAATGCTGGACCACCTTGAGAACCATAAGGAGTGTACCCAGTGACAACAATACCCTTTTCTTGACAATAATCAACAATTTCGTTTTGCGGTTTACCTGGGTGGATAGCGATTTGGTTAACTGATGGAGTTGTTTGAATTGTTGGGTCTCTGAACAAGTCTTTCAAGTTGTCAACAGTGTAATTAGAAACACCGATGCTTTTGATTCTGTGATCATTTTTGTCCAAGTAAATTTTTTCCAATTGTTTGTAAGTTTCCAAGTAGCTGGCGTCTTTTTCTTCAATGATGTTGCCTTGGTCATCTTTTGGAGTGAACACAATGTATCCGGTTTCATTGTCGGTAATTTTAGGATAACACAATGGCCAGTGTTGCAAGACCAAGTCCACGTATTCCAATTGCAAGTTTTTCAATGAAGTACTAAAAGATTCTTCCACTTTGTCCCAGAAATTTGGCCACACTTTGGTGGTAATAAACAAGTCTTCTCTTTTGACAACACCTTCTTTGAAAAGTTCTTGTAAAGCATCACCGATGGCTTTTTCATCTTGGTACAAGTAAGCAGTGTCAATGTGTCTGTAACCTGCTTTCACAGCAGCTATGACACAGTCTTTGACAATGGATTGGTCTTCTGGCGCACAAAAGGTACCAAACCCAAGAGCAGGCATGGTTCTGCCGTTATTCAATTTGTAATCGACTTTAGTAGCATTCAATTTTTCAGACATTTTTTTTTTTTTTTTTTCTATTTGTTTTTTGAGAGGAGTGAGTTGGGTTGTTGTTTTTTTGTTTTTTAATGGTTTTTATGTTTTTTTGTTATTTACAAAGAGTGGAGTAATAGAAAGTCCTAAATCTAAACTGTACCCTCTGAGAATAGCATCTGTTTATATATGAATTTATTTTATTTTTTTTCAGATTTCATATGTGGCTTGAAATTTTGAGTTATGTCAACTTTTTGCAATTCAAGGGGAATAGATGGGGGGCATTTGTCTGTGTTTAACGAGAAGTTTGTATATAGGCCACAAACAACCATCGCAACAAAATAATTAGCCTTATTTCTGTGTGTTTTGATCATTATTTGACTTATGTTTTTTTTTTGTCTAAGCATAATGATGCTATGAATTGCCTCTCATTTTTTTTTAGAACACACACAACCTAAGTTTCATGCTGCAAAAGGCCACTTTCATTTCACCACATTTGTCCCTAATTCGAGGTCGGTTCCATGATTCACCTATGCATTTACCCCTTATTTTGTGCTTGATTCGGTGCCTAAATATTTGTACAAAAATTATTTCATTGTGAAAGTTTTGAGCCAAATCTTTTTTCCATTAAATTGTGTCAACATTTTATATTCTCACTTTTTTTGCCCTTTTTTTTTGTATTTTACAATACGTGAAGGCACCATTATTTAACTTTTAGGGGAAAGAAAGATGCAGAGATGACGAACCGAAAACAGTAAGAATGTATAAAAAGTAAAATGGTGCAAGCGATGCCAAGAAAAAAACCGCGCGAACAAATAACTAACGCAGAAAAGTTTAAATGTTCAAATGTTCAAATGATTTCATGGTTGGGACAAATGCTGTTGTCGCAAAGATGTGGGCAGTAATGGGATTGAGAATGTTTAACAAACTTTAATTTAAGCGAATCTCAAAGGTTCGAAATTCCGGTTTCTATTTCGAAAGTTTCTAGATCCGATTTAGAATAATGGAGGAAACCGGTGGAACCGATATTTGAGCAGTTTAAAATTACACGCTTTAATGGGCTGAACACCTACCGATTTGAACAAAAGCTTAACAAAAAGAAACAAAAAAAGAAGGCACTTATTGTCAACATTTGCGTTGGTTTTTTTTTGTTTTCACAAATTAAATGTCAAAAATTATTTGCTATTCGATACATCCTTTTTTTTTTTTATTATTCATCAGAGGTAAAAAAAATAATGACATTACTAAACGTATGAATGTGTCTATTTTGTTAGAAGAAAAAACCGGAGTTTGCAAAAAAAAAAATATTACGTAAAGTGAACAAAAGTGAACTGAACCGATGATGATATTGAGGTATTTTTTTTTTTTCAGTAAGGTCGGTTCAAACATTGCATTTGACTAGCAGGTCTACGTTCACGAATAAAAAAAGTTTAAGTTTTGGCTATCATTGAAAAATTTGTTAAATTAGTGGATTTGCAATTTTATTTGATATCAAATAATGGTTTCAAATAAAAAATAAGACACTAATTCTCATCTATATGCAATCTCATTTTGTTTTCCACAGTTGTGACACTTTTATGGTTGTAAGTTTGATTAATGCAGAAATTGTGTTTTCTTCAGGCACTGTTTTAAGTTTAGCATGAGCACAATTTTTCTTGCGCAAACAAGGACAGAAATCACTACACAATCATCTTTTGCAATAAAAAAGTTAATCTACTATTCAAAGACGTGTTAGGCATATATAGGAAAGAAAGACATAATAAAGTATGTAATAATAAAATACTATGAGAAGAAAATGAGCTCAATTTGGAATTTTGTTCATGCCATCCAATTTATCAATGACATCTGCTGGTAGTATTTTGTAATAGATGGTGCTGCCTGCTCTTTCAGGGTTCCAAGATCTTGGAATTGCGATGATTCCCTTGGTTAACAAATAAGAAATCAAAACATCATTTACAGAGATTTCAAGTTGTTCAGCCAATTCTTTAACCAGTGGAGTTTTCAAAATAGGTCCACCAATGGAACCGTAAGGAGAGTAAGCAGTGACAGCAATACCTTTAGATTTGCACAATGCAAGTAACTCCAATTGAGGATTTTCTGGATTCAATTCAACTTGATTGACAGCTGGCACAGTTTTGATGCTTTTGTCGTTCAATACATCATTAATACACTGAGGTTTGAAATTGGAAACCCCAATGTTTCTGATTCTCTTGTCACTTTCATCCAGGTAAATTTTTTCCAATTGTCTGTAAGTAGTCAAGTAATCAGCATCTTTAACAGTCAACGTTTGACCCTTGTCATTTTTGGGAGTCATAACTAAATACCCAGTTTCACTGTCGGTAATCATTGGATAGCACAATGGCCAGTGTTGTAGCGCTAAATCAACGTAGTCTGTTTGCAAATCTTTCAAAGAGGTGTTGATAGAATCGTCTACTTTGTTCCAAAAATTTGGCCAAACTTTAGTAGTAATAAACAAGTCTTCCCTTTTGACAACTCCTTCTTTGTACAATTCTTGTAGCGCTTCACCAATGGCTTTCTGGGTTCCGTACAAGTATGCAGTGTCAATCATTCTGTATCCGGCTTTAACAGCAGCAATCACAGATTCTTTTACTAAATGCATGTCTTCAGGTTTAGGTGGGTAAGCTGTTCCCAACCCAAAGGCTGGCATGGTGTTCCCATTGTTTAATTTGTAATCAACTTTTGTGGCTAGTAGTTTTTCACCCATTTTTTTTTTTTTTTTTTATGTTTGAGAAAAAAGTTTAGAGTTTTTTTTTGGTGGTTTTGTGGTTTTATGTCTTTTAAAATAGCTCTATTTAGGTGGAAGTGAGAATGCTGTGACAAGTTTCTCAATCTGGGTTGCTTATTTATATGTTTCTTTCCAAAAATTTCAAGTTCCAAGAAACATCTCTTAATGAAAAGTTTTTTGTGCTTTTTGTCTAATTTTGTGCTCACTTGACAATACCTTATCCAAAAACATCCTGAACCGAAAAGGCACTTGAAATATTGAAGTGCAGTAGTTAGCAAGTCAAATACATTTGTCCCTCTCCCTTAAACCACTCCTTGTTTTTTAAAACGTATTTGCAGCTTACACATTCCTTTTGTGAAATCATTTTGTCCTCATTTCACTTTGACAGTTGACTCAAAAGTCATTTTTAAAACGTCAAATAATAATAGCAATTGTCAGTTTGACTCAAACTTACAGGCACACACACACACACACACACACGCACGGAACGGTCTTAATATATTGCATGACAAATATCTGGAGTTGACATGCTTTCTGTCGTAAAAACCTTGACACCTCTTTTTCCCAAACTTTTGTTTTTTTTTTATCTGTCATGTCACGCGCGGCATTTTCTCATCCGCGTATACAGTTTCTCATAGTTGACATTTAGTATTTTTAGTTGACACAGTCAGAGATTTGATCTATTCAGGTGTGATAACAGGCAACTACAAAACTAAAGAAAAAACTTTACATTTGATCGTCATAGTGAGAACTTGCCTTAAAATACAAGAAAGTCGGTATCTCCCCATCATAAAGTCTGATTGAAAATGCATTTGTTTTTCTTAGACTTAAATCATTGGCTTGTCACGTGCTACTATTATTTGTTTACATTTACACTTTGGTAAACCTATATGTTTTCAAATTACCTACTTAAACTGAATAGTTATTAAATAACTTTAAATGTAAACAAAAAACTTGTTTTAACAGGAATTTATTTATTAATTGAAAGTCACATAGTTTAATCTCTTCTATATACAATTACTCGAAACGCATCTCATTGACATCGTTCAGCGTTTCCTTATTATTGCACCTTTTGTTTAAGTTTCGTATCCATTTTCCTGCCGGCTCTACTTGGAAACTTTCAAATTGCAACTCATCACACACCAAATATTCATCATCAATGCACTTGATCAAAAGTCTCTGGCCTAAAATTTCATCAGCAAGAGGAGCAAAGCTTCCCGGTGCTGCTTGGTGTAACACTTCAGGCACTCTAGAAATGTCATTGAACTTTTTCAAACTCGATATAATGGTTCTTTTAAGTTGATGATCCGGGTGTTTCTCCAAGGTAGAAGATGTTTGTTTTTTCGATTTGCTGCGATACTGTTTTTTAAAGGTGTAAAGCTTTTTCAAAATACCAAAATTGTTTAAAATAGTAGATCTACTGGATGTTTGCCAGTTGATTTGAGCAACATTTTTTTGCAATTTTCTTGCCCACGATTTTTTGTATTTGGAGTCCACATAAAGGTTTGTTTTAAACATTTGTTGATTTAGATACTCGCTGAAAAGTGACGATCCAACGTTTCCCATCTCATTTTTGAAACCATTAAACTTGTCTCCATAAAGTCTATTTTCAGCGGGGTCAGCAAGAAAGAACAAATCTGTGTCTTGTCTTTGCATGGCACACGTCCTGACCTTTCTTTCAAAAACATAAGGAAGTTCCGTCAAACTTTCTGCAAGCACGTCTTTGACTTTCAATGGCATTGTTTGAGTGACAATTTTGCCTGCGTCAAACCGGAGTGGGTCCAGATTCTGTAAAGTCACCCCACATTCTTCATCCTGATTCAACAATGTGTACTGCAATGGAGACGACCCTTTGTATTTCGGGAGCAAAGAGGGATGGATGTTTAAACTGTAAGGTATCTTTGACAATATTTCATTTGGAATTAAGCTGTCGTATGATACAACACAGCACAGATCATAGTCGCGGTTGTTTATTTTGTTTCTCACTGAAGAGTCTACTTCCGTGGAAAATGGCAGATCATAGTGTTCACAGTATGTGTGTATGAAAGGGATTGATAGTTTGTCTAGATTTCGCCCATACTTTTTGATTTCCGGAGCAACAATATCGAACGTATACTTTTTACTGCTTTTTCTTAACACGTTCAAGGCTCGTATGCTAAAAGTGTCAGACCCAAAAAACAACACTCTCATTTGGAAAAAGATAAACACTTTAAGGAGCAGTTGCCTCTTTGGTGTACTCTTTTACTTTCAGTTGCTAAATCTTCTCCTATTGACCACATTCAAGAGCTTCTTGCTTCATTGCAAACTTCAAATCAGAAAATTTACCACCCGGTCAATTATGCAAAAATACGGATTCTTTTCAGTCCCGTACTATTTATCATAATCCGGCGTGATAGACGTGATCATCTCTCTAATGATGATCAACCCCTCGTTATCAGCAATACGTTCAAAAAAAAAAAAAAAAAAAAGAAAAAAGAGATACAAAGTTTATATTTCACACACCATCAAAAACGAGCTAAGAAGAAGTGGAACACCAAAAACACACTTCATCAAATTCTCAAAGACACATCCAAATGGCTCCTGAAACTGCTGCTACTGACAATGCTCCCGTTTCTCAAAAAGAAAAAGATATAATTATTCCCGCAGACTTGCAGTCGTTGCAAAAATATCTTTTGGGCCAAGAACCTCAGGGCGAAGCCAGTGATAAATCAGCCTCAATATCTATTGCATTGAACGATTACATGGCCAAAGTTCAGAGCGAGATTCTTCCCCTAAGGCTCGAGTTCAATGGATTATTAAAACAAATGGCCCATATAGACAATCCACAGGAGTCCAACAAACAAAAATATTTGGCTTTAAGAACACGTTTAGTAGCTGTAACAACCAAAATAAACGATTTAAGTCAGGAGTTCCAAAAACTACAACCTCTTTTATACGTTTTGAAAAACAATCAGAAAATCATAGAAAGTCCAAACTCGTATTATATTCTAGAAACTCTAGACCAAATGCCGCAACCAGAAATCAAAATTCCATTGCCTAAACAGTTTCAGCCAAAAATCATAAATACGGTGCCAAGCGCTGCTTCAAACAGTGCAGGGACCAGCACTACTGCCACAAGTACCCAGAAATCAATTAAGTCGCCAGCCAACAACGTAAATAGCCCTTCCACTCCAGCAACGGCAAAAACACCGGGAAGTGTAGCTGCTTCCAACACTGTTAAAAGCAGTCTACAAGGAAATTTGGCTTCTGCATCAACATCATCCGGTGCTCGAAAAAATGCCAAGGGCTCTGGTGCAAACGCACACGCTTCTAGTGGATCAGTTAAAAAACCTGCTTCAAACTCCAAAAGAGGTACTCCACAGGCGCTTTCCCCACTTTCAGCAATTACACCGGTCACAAATGTTTCTGCAAGCAATAACAGTGCTAATTTAAGCAACATAGGTGCTGTTTATAACAGTGGCGGAAGAAGCAAGAACCACGGCCAGGTCACCTCAGCACCATTGTCAAAGACCAACAGTGTCAATGAAAGTCCGTCTATGTATATGAATACACAAAACATCACTCCGGCCAATATTTTACAGAATTTGAATAGCGGCATGGGGAATAACTCGCGGTCCACAAACATGGGTGCACCTTCTGCTAGAGTGGGCATGACTGTTTCAAACGGGAACAATGGTCACCAGCGTGTCAACAGCACGAATAGCAACACCACCAGTAACAGCGTAAACACTAATAGCATGAATTACGGCAATAATACGAGCAATGGAGTTCCTAGTGCAGACAATAGCATGGGAGGATTTGGGTACAATGGAAATTTTAGCATGAGTCCAAGTAGCATTCTTCAAAATATGAACAATCTTCCGAACAACAATAACAATTTGGCCGCCCCTGGGAATATGAACACTACCGGGTCTTTGAACGGAAACAATACATCGGGTGGAATGCTAGACCTTAATACCCTAGATTTATCGAACCTTGATGATTTTTTGCAGTGATTCTGTGCTTAATCAAATTTTCAATGCACTTACTAATTAAGTACTACTTAAAAATAACTAATTTTTTGTCGTTAAAAAAAACACTTATACTTTTTAAACGTTTTTTACATTAGAGGGAATACATATATGAGTTATACATCGATCTGTTTACACAAACATGTACCTTTGGTTTTTTATATTAAAAGAAGATTCAAATTTTGTTAAATAATTAATAAAAAAAAAATGTTTTCATTGTCAACATATTAAATTTACCTATACTAAAAATTTTAGGAATCCGCTTATAATTTTTGCATAGCAGCAACATCAGAAGATTGGACGTAGTCTTCAGCTTCTTCGATTTGTTCTTGCAATTCTTCTAGAGAAACTTTAGCATCTTCAACAACACAGTTGATTTGCAATTTTTTGATACCGAAACCAATTGGGACCCAAGTGTGAGCACCCCAGACCAAACCGTCGATTTCAATACCTTTGACGTGAGCCAACATAGCTTCCAAATCGGTTTCGTCATCCCATGGTTTGACATCCAAAGTGACAATGGATTTAGCAGCTGGTTTAGCTGGTTTAGCAGCTTTTTTAGCGTGGTATTCAGCCAATCTTTGAGCTTTCAATTTTTCAGCAGCTTCATCGACTTCTTCGTCATCAGAACCAAACAAATCAACGTCTTCGTCATCATCTTCTTCTTCAGCAGCAGCAGAAGCAGAAGCAGCTGGAGCGTTACCGGCTGGCAAAGTTTCAAATTCATCAGCTTTGGAAGCAATGTGGTTGAACCATCTGGAGAATTCTGGGAAAGCAGATTGGAAAGCTTTGTAAACGGTGACATCAGCTTGAGTAGCAGCAGTACTGATATGAAAATATGTATTTCAGCTGTTTTTTTTTTTTTCAAACAAAAAAAATTCAACAAAATAAACAAACTTGTTAGTATGAAATGTTTTTCTTTGGGTCACACATGTGAGACTGAAAGCATGAAGAGTACAATTACTAATAGATATATGTGGTCTTGGTTCAATTGGAAAAAATTCATAGTCTTCTGTACTATGTTGCAACAAATGGTTGTCATGTGCACAAGTCAGATAACGAAGGTGTCTAGCCTTCTTTTCCTTTGTCAGTCATACCGGGGGTCTTAATTCCCTTCATAAACATGGACCAAAGAATGTCGATCATCATTCAAAAAAACAAAAAAAAGTTATTTTAGTAGCACAACCACCTGAAGCAGGAAGCTCAACAAAATTTAAACCAATTTTCAACCAAAAGCACCAACAATATCACCAGCAAATTATCTAATTTGTACTTGGAATGTTTTCGTTAACATTATGATTTTTTTTTTTTTTTGTTTTTTCTTGTAGCTGAAATAAACTTTTTTGTGTCCCAAAAAAGTACTATTCAGCTCAGTGATTCAAATGCAAATTTTCTTGAATACATACCCGTCAATGTAAGATTTGTCAGCCAAAAAGGTGTTCAATTCTTTTAGAGTTTCAACTTTGGAGAAGTCAGAGAAAGACATTGTATATTGTTATTATTGGGTGAGTGTGTTTTGTTCTTTTCAGGACGGTTTTCTGCTTCCTTGTGTTGAGAGAAGAACCTTAAAACTGAAATAAAAATATATCATACAGGAAATTGATGAATCAAAACATTATCTCAATTCACTCATCTCGAAATTTTTGAAAAATTAAGCATTTCTTATATACTTTGAAAGTAAATCTATGAAAACTTCACCAATTTCGTCGAGATTTTAAGTGGAAAACTTTTCATCTTCGACAGCAAAACACCTAATTTCGCAACTTTTTTTCAAAATTTTTTTTTTCTTAAAACAAGAAGTCGAACTTTTGTCGTTATTGTCCATCGAACTTGAAAGAACATAATCAGAAATTTTTTTTCTGTTTTCTTATATAATTTTCTTTTTTGGTGCACACAAAAAAGGCAAGAGGTGCGGGTAATACCAATGCCAATCACAGTCCATGTTCATAAAATTCATCCTCAACCTTTCGAAAAATGCCTGGCTTACAAAAATTGCTGAACTGCAAACTATCAATTACTTTCTGAGACTGTGGAATTTTCTTAGTCAAAACACATATGCCATTATGTCACTTAAATAATATGATACCTCTTTCTAATGTGATTCTCCTGACCTTTGTCAATTGTGCCTGATTCAGAAGGTAGTCGTGTAAAATGACAAGCACACTCCACCGTTATATGCCGGGCATGACACAATAAACCTCAACAGGAAAACGTGGCAACCGCAAAAACCACGTGGCGCTGTTGATTTACCATTGAGAAAAAGAAACGTTTTTTGATGGAAAAATCCGGAAGTCACATGATATTTGTACACTATGTGATTTTGGAAAAATAGAGGGCTTTTTTTGTTTTTTTTTTTTTTTGTTTTTTTCATATGCTTTTGTATTTTGCTCTTGTTTTCAATCTTGATCGTCTTTGTTTCACACGGGGCTTCTCATTGATCCTTCTCAGCCCACTTGTCTTGAGTACTTTTAGGTTTTCGGCGGTTAACTTCTTTTCAAGTTCACTGTTGTAAATAAATGGTGACACACACACACACACACACACACACACACTATTACACTGACTAATAGGACATGGAAAGAACATCTGAATGCAAATTGCACTAAGTCCATTCCTTTACATGATTGACAGCCGGTTTGAATGGGAAGCAAAACGAAAAACATCAATGCTAATAAAAGTTACCAATTGAGAACTTTGTTTGAGCATGTTGAAGATCTGTCGAGATTCAATAGTACCGGGACTAAAAATGGCGCTACGAGAGCATATGGAATGAATGACCTTGACATATTCTCGCACTATCACTCAGATTTTCTTTTCAAAATTTTTGTTTTGAGAGAAAACGATTTGGACAAAGACAAGTGCATTTCTGTACTGGCGCCGCCAATTGGGATGAGAAATGCAGACTTTGATTTGGAGTCTTTCCCAATAGACATGAACTTCCACTTAGAAGTGATAAACTATGTTATAACTTTGTTGAAAACCATGCAGTATGACATTAATATTCTTATTAGCAGTCCCTCATTCATTATCAACAATACTCAATGGTTTAAATTACATCAATTTTTGGGATCCTGGATTTTCATTGATTTGTTGCTCAACTGCAAAATATTTGAGTACATAGAGGAAAACCTTTTCACACAGTTGTCAGGTAATAGAAATCTGATAAATAATTATAACTCAGTTTACATTAATCCTTATAAAAATGCAGGTATTAAAAACGGACTTCTAAGAATGAGAATATTTTCACCACACTACTATCTTTTCAAATTACAAAATGCTGGGCTTCAAGTAACAAGAAATGTCACGGGAAATACATCAATTACGTATGAAATTCAAGAGTTGCGAAAATCAAACCGTAATCTGATACCGAACGAAAGTATTTTGCAAAGTATGAACATCATTTTTAACGATACTTTTACTAAACAATCTCCTTTCTATCTCAGTTTCAAGCCAGTTTGGGCTTTAATTAAAAAAAATCATAAAAAATTAGCGTACTGGGATATTTTTAACACTGTATGCCCGCCCTTGAAAATTGGAAAGTCTCCAACAACAATAAATAGCACAATTGATGTTGGAAAGGTATTGAATTTTTTGTTAATTATTATAGAAAAACTTTTCCCTTTGGAACTATGGGGCGACAAACACAATAAAGCAGTTGTTTTCCGCAATGTTAACAAACTATTGAAAATGGACATTAATAAAAGTATTCCCATGCATATGTTACTGCAAGATATTCGTTTTAGTAAAATGACGTGGGCTTCACAAACAACTAGCAACGGTCTGATAAACTTCACAAAAGAAGGAGAAAAGTTTTTTGAATGGTTTTACTTGAAATTTTTTGCCAAACTAGTCAGAACCTTTTTTTATGTTACCAATATATCATCCAAAATTACACAAATAGTTTACTACAGGCAAGATGTCTACTTGCAAATAGTTCAACCATTTGTCTCGAAATACTGTGATGACAACCTGCGCAAAAATCAAACATGTGTTTGGGTGCCCAACGATGATAAAACAACAAAATCTTTGATGCACGATCTTTCATGTTTGCATACGAACTTGAGAATCGTGCCCAAAAATTTAAAATTTCCAAACGATTTGAGGTTTATCTCAATTCCTTCTCCTCATATCCAATTTGATGATTTGATGAAATTCAAATGGTTTGTTCAAGACAATATCATACCTGTCAGGAAAATACTGCAACACATTAGACTTTATCATTTATCAATCAGTGACCATTTCCCTAAAATATCAAATCTTTACGAAATTCCAATATTAATCAAAAACTTCCAAAGTTCATTAAAAGCTACTGACTCAGTTTATTTTCTCAAATTTGATGTGAAATCGTGTTATGACTCAATTCCAGTTGATTTATTTATAAACCTTTTGCAAGAAAAATGGTTAAAAAATGAGAAATTGCTAAAAGAGACTAATAATGGCAGTTGGATTGTTCACAAGAACTCTGTGTCTCTGTTGAATACAAATTTGGCGTTCAAACAGGTGGTTAGAAAGGAACACATAATCAATGGAGTCAACTCTTTGCACAGTTATGTGAAACCCAGAAATTCAATCAGTCATGGTGAAAGCATAGCAACTCATATAAGCAGTGCACCAGATTCTATCAAAATCAATCAAAGAAACACTGACATACAAAGCTTTACAAACGAAGATGTTTTGTACGTTGTTAAAAAAGAGATTTTACAAACATGCGTTACTATCGGAGATGCTTGCTTTCAAAGGCAAAATGGTGTTTTTCAAGGTACTTTTTTGTCCAGCATCATTATGGATTTACTATATGATGATATGATTCGTAGCACTCCCGAATTCCATTATTCCCCCAAAGAATGCAAGTTATTATTACTGAGACTTGCTGATGATTTTTTGGTCTTATCTAACTCTTATGAAAAGATTCAGCAAATTATGAAAAGGTCATCAGATGGATTTCCGGAGTATAATGCCTACATCAATACAGAGAAGCTTCAATTTTCTCAATTTAAAGATACCTCAAAAAACATGGAAATTGTAAACTTTGTTGGACTAAACGTAAATCTATCAACTTTGGAGATATCCAAAGATGTGGAAACATTTACAAACATCAATTACTCCTTTGAGCCCTCGTTAAAGGCTGTATATGGGAAACTGCTAAACCTCATAGAAATCAGGCTAAAATACAACCTGCTCAACATACAACTCAATTCAAACAAAATTGTTGTGCAACACCTGTCTCTTATTGTGTCCAATATAGCCCAATCACTTGTAGAATTTGTTGTTTTACAAAGAACTAAACTCTGCTTATTTGAAAAGCTGCAATCGAAAACAGGGATGCAGAATTTCGGGAAATTTATCAAGAGTCTAGTCAAATCTTTACGTTATCACTTGTGGAAAATCAATTCCTACATTTTTGATCAAGAGAACTCGAAGCTGGTCAAAAGAAAACAATTTAAAAAGTTAAAATCGTTGGGTTATAGATACAATGCATTAGACAAAAATTTACCACTTATTGTTACACAAACTATAGTTGCAAAACTGCATGACAATCAAAAAACAAAGAACAACTTAAAGACTTTGATAGATTATGTAAAACAAATAAAGTAGCGACGAAACAAGAAATTTAATGGAAATCTTATTTGGACATCATGTTTCTCAAATTCTCCGCATCCTTTTCCATTCTAAGTCTTTCAAGCTCCTCAATGCCACCGGATTTGTTCAATTGGCCCTTTTCAACAAAGTTTCCTAGCTCTTCATTGAATTCGTCATTCAAAATCATTTCTTTTTCTTTCTCTCTTTGCTTTTCTGTTTTTTTGATAGCTGCAAGCCTGCTTTCATGATCGGGTTGTAACTCAGTGATGTTCGTCAACACAGCTTCTCTTACTTCATGCATGGTACCTGGCTTGACTAATGGCAAAATGACTTTTGAAGATAAATCTAAATCGCTTTTACTTTTCTCTTTATTGACACCTTTCAACTTTGCTTGCTCCTCACAGCAAAGCTCAACCAAATGGAATGTTTCTTGGCATCTTTTTAAATCTTCTTGTAAATCAAAGCACAAATCTTCTTGAAGGTTGATAAATTGCTGCTCATCGCACACTTTTTCCAACTCTGCCTCCCAAACTTTCTTCCAAAATGGCTTCTCAACCTCAAGAAATTTTTGCATCTCGTTAAGTTGTTCCATTGCTTGACCAAGCTCCTTTTTCACTTCATCAAATTTCCTCTTCTTAGGTTGCGACCCTCTCAGTGCAACATCCTTTCTCAACATCTCCACAGTGTCTTGCAAATCATCAACGTTAGTCAATAGATTTTCGCTGAGTTCAGAAAGTTTCGATTGTGATGTCTCTAGGTAATGACGATCACTATGCTTTTTATTGCTCCCTGAGGCGCCACCGTCTTCTGCGTCGTCTTTTGCTGCAAGAAGTTTGATCGGGTCAAGTTTGCTTAATTGAGAAACAACACTGGCGACTGAATTTTCTATTTTGGTTTTGTTTTCTGACTGTATCTGTTTCAACACAAGGACATCCCTCTTCAAATCTTCTATTGTCTTGAGCTTTGCTTCTTGAGCAGCAGTTGTTTCCCCCAAAAAGGTTTTGCTTTCAAAGTTCAAAGGTGTAACAGCAAGATTACTCGAAGAATCTGTGTATGAACTGTTGTTCTTCGAGATAAGTTCTTTTATGCTGTTGAACATCTCCGTGTTGCTTGCAAGAAGCCTTTGCTCAAACAGTTGGAAAGTTTCCTGTGTTACTTCTGATGCCGTCAAACTTTGTTCCTTCCCTTTTTCGTCAATCATTTTATCACTGTTGCTTTTCTCGGTATTCAAAAATTTGAGCTCAATTATAAACCCGTCGTTTATCGTGTTGATTTCATTCTCGTCAAAATCATAGCTGACATGTGGATATTGCGGGTCCTTTAAATATAGCAGACAGTCAGACTCATAGTTGACACTAAATTTCTCCGCAAAAAGCATAATAAGGGTATTTTTGCTCGAAACAGGATACGTGGTGCTAATTTTTTTGATATGCTCCTGATATTTCAAAAATATGTTGATGAATCTGTGTTCGGAGCTAGCAACTCGTTGAGCAGAAAAAGCAGAGCCTGGTTTAAAGCCGCTTGATGCTGGCCTTATTTGATGATCACCAGGAGGACTGTTTTCAAAATTTGAGGCGTCGAGCATGCCTGCACTGGAAACAGCGGGTTTTTCATCTGGAAGCCCAAGCTCGTTGGAACTACTTTCCAAAGTTGGAGCTTCTCGCTGAGACATCGAGGAAGGCAATGGATGTGTAGCTGAGGCCGACGTTGTGGATGTAAGCTTGGCAATGTGATACGCCGAAAACCGTTTGGAAGCACGTCTTTGAATGGTATCTCCCTTCTTCAACTGCGCTAAAGCCTTGTGTCCAGAGTCTTCATCTATGGCAGCATCTATTTGAGCAGAAATTTTTGTTGAAAAATCTGGCTCATTTGCTTTTGGTTTCAAATCTGGCTCATTTGCTTCTGGTTTCAAATCTTCAGGACTCAACAAAATCCTGCTACTTGAACGACGTCTACTTTGAACAGGTTTAGTTGGTGTGCTTTCAGGCTGCGCCGGAAGCTGCTTGTTTTTCTGCATATTATAAGGGTTAAAGGAAGATTGCGACTGAGGAACAGTAGCAGATGGAACAGAAAAAGAAGAAGAGGAGACTGAAGACGAAGATGAGGAAGGGGAAGAAGTGGAGGAAATTTGGTTCAATAAGCTAGTTGAGCTTGTTCTCGTTTTTCTTCGGTCCTCAATTTCCTTCAGAGTAGCTCTCTTGGCTTTGATTTTCGTTAAAAGTGTTTCAATGATTTCCTTTATTGAGGGCCAATATTTGTCAAGGGCTTCGTTTGATGGTTTTTCTCTAAGAGCTCTTTCTAATATTCCCCGCAACTCTTTTGGAACGTTTCTCATATCTTGCATATCCACGCCAGCATGTACGAACTGCTTGACAACTAACTGAAAGTCGTTCCCCAGTTGAACATAAGCATCGGAAATTGTTTTCTGGGTTTCTTCACCTCTCGTCCAAGCAGTCAACTTTTGAAGTAGATTTTTCGTGCTAATAATAAGTTTAGTCACACTGCTCTCAATGCTACTTGAGGCGCCATGTCCTGACATTCCGTTGCTTTGTAAAGATGCCTGTCTGGATTGATTTGAGGACATAATGTGTTTGAAGTCTTGTTTCTTTGAACTCGATTCACACAGAAATAACGTTATCTTTTCAAGCGTAACTCACAGTCAAAAATAAAGCCTGAAACACTAAAAGATGGTTTGCGTGAGGCTCGGCTCGTTTTAGTTTGTTCGGATAAATAGCAGGTCTATTAGTTAAGTTGCCGGAACAGCCTGTTTCATGACAAACAGGATTAGAGATTTGATCTGAATGTTTTTTTTTTTTTTTTTTTTTTTTTTGCGCTGTTTACAAATGAGGCGAAATGGAAAAAGGACAAATTCAGAGTTGACGCGACTCACATCTTACACGATGTCAAGTCGTACGTGATAAAAGCACAAGAACTAATTTAGATCGTACAACCGATGTTCTCTGAACTCAAATAAGAACAGACTAAAGGCTGAAATAGTTTAAGAAATTGGTCTTGAATTAACCATCGGCTTCACATTATGCCAGTTGATGGCTACGCGTCTCTCAGCAAATCATCAAATGATAGCGATGAGTACGATTATCATGATCCACAGCTTATTATTCCGGAATCCCAACTCACCTGTGTGGACTCGTTTGATCAAGAAAGACAAATCGAGGCTTTGAACGACGAAAAAGATGGAGTGCGATTAGAAGATCATGATGAAAATGGGATTATGCAGTCATTTAAGCTTCAAGAACTCACGAGCGATTATGGATATTGTAGCCCTAACAAAATTCCCAACATTACAAATTCGCCAACACCCTTGGACCAACATATTCAGTTTTCCAATATAGTCAATGCGCAGCGACAGAAAACGCCTTCTGAAGCAGCAAACATACCAGACACTGTATCTCCAGCAGTAGAAACTCCCAAATTAAGATGGTCTTTGAGGAAAAGAAAGGCAATTCAAAAAATGCCTTATAGTTTAGACAAAATTTTTCATCAAGAGCTTTTAAAAGGCCATAAACTTCCAGACCTGCAAGACATTGATGCTTCTCAACTTGTTCTACGGCTTCCAGAGCTTTCCAAGACATCTGTCTCATTGAACACCTCGGCGAGCTTGTTTTGGGACTATGAAAATGAGGACAGCGATGACGAAGATTTTGAGATTGACTTCCCTGCTGCCTCGGAAAAGCCCGACAATGCAGAAAGTTTTGAAAATGACGATGCGAAACAGCTTTCCTCACCCTCTGCTCATTCTTTTGACGAACGTTTTGATGAGGAAGACCCTTTTCACAAAGTATCTCATAGGGATAGAAAGAAAGGTCACATAATAGACGAGGACTCTCAATCAAGTTATTTCGATAAATCGCAGGACGAATCTGCTCAAGAAGAATCTGCTCATAAGGGAACGGAACTTATAGCCACAGTCGGAAGTAGCTCAGAGTTTGAGCAGAGCCAGCCTCAAAGTGATGCAGAGTTGCCTGAAGATATAATATTTCGAGGAAAAGTGGTTAACCTCAAACATGGTTACAAGGGGGTTTTACCAAAAGCCGCATGGGAAGCTCAGCTGCGAAAACAGCACGAGAGAGAGAGGAGAGCTTTTCACAAACGTACTTCAAACAAAGATCGTGATCTCAATAAGAAAGGTGTAGCAAAAAAAAAGAGAAACACAATTTCAAACTCTGAAAAAAACCAGTTTCTGCAAGATTTGCTTGCAAACAGCTCTCAAGAGGAAAGCGTAGCTTCAGTTGACTTTGGCCAACCTATCTCAGATCTCTCAAAATTGCCGCGCCATTTTAATGAGGCAGAACATATTGAAAATTTGAGGTCTCGCATAGATTTACAGTATGCAGATGCCTACCAAGATGATGATCACTTTTCCATCACAAGCTCATCAAGCTCTAGTCATAACATTTTTATTTATGACGAAGACAAAAACATAGCAACAATAGATGACTATTCTTTAAAAACAAAAAACAAAGGTAATACTTTTTGTGCTAAGGAATCACAGAAAGAAAAAGAAGCTATTAGACATGCATCTTCTGAAGATTCTGTGATTTTTCAAGATGGAAACAGGACTTTAGAAAATTCCAACCTAATAGAATCAGCTGAAGAGTATGATATCACTGATTATATGCTTTCTCGAGATCACCTGAGATCAAAACCAAGTGGCTCAATGCCATCCACCAAAAAAATGAAGTCTAAACACAATTCATCTTATGCAAGAGCTTCCAAGTCAACTTTTATCTCAACTAAACTTTCGAATAATCAAAAAACTAAACCGAAAAGAACAACACAAACAAAGCTCTCTTATGGAAAAGAAAAATCAACTTGCTTCTCCGATTGTGATAGTGATTTGGGTGGCCTGGAATTATCAAAAACAGGACGAAAAGATAGAAAAGCCACAGAATCTTTTGATAGATCACCTAAAGTGTTGTTAAAAAATACCAAAAAACATTCTGACCTGTCTTTAGCAGGAGTTGTTTCTCGAACGAAACCAAAACGAAAAAAAAAAATTGCAGAGTATTTTGCTTTTACACAGAACCGCTATGATCACGATGTTCATAAAAAGCTGGATTACTACACAACAGTTGTAGAAGCGCCAGGTTCAGCGTTCACCATTGGAAGAGCATCTGGAGCTTCAATTCATGATGCAGCCACAACACTTCAGCCAGATTTTCACGACGAACAACGGTCCAGTGTTTTTATAGGAAGCCCAGTTTTTCAGGCAATACTCGATGAAAGATTATTTGTTGCTCCTGATACTGTTTCAATCTCTGTTGGTGAGAATACTTTCACAGTTTCGGCCTTATCTAATGACTATCTAACTACTATCAAACGAGTGCTTGTAAGAGTTGTTAAAGTTGGTGCAACAGACATTGAGCTAACCAATTTACTAAAGGCCCTAGTTCAATTTACATACCACAAAAATAACTTGGGTCTTTTGCATATAGTACAAGCTTTTCAGAAAGAGTTTACAAAAAAATTGCTTCGTGTCAAGGACAGAGCCAAGCCTATCCACTTTTTTACTCTGGCGACTTGTCATTTGATGCTCTATGAAATTTTGTTGTATTCATCTGTCACTTCTGAATCGAAGAAAATGATAACTGAATTGATCATTGAATCATTGAAAAACTATTTCTGCACATACACCGTTTGCTATACTGACGCAGTATCGGCATCTGATCCATTGATTTCAGAAAGCCATTTTATTTTAAAAATCATTGTGAAAAAGATAAATGGGATCTCTTTGTTGTGGCAACGATTCACACAATTGCATCTTTCAAGGGCTGACGTTTTTGAAACCGTGGTGAATCTGTTTCCTCCTTTAAATGATAAACCATTGTGGAATCTCATGCTACCGCTCACTGATAATTATTTTGAAATATGCGAATATGTCAAATTTATTCAGTTGGGGATCAATATGTGCAACTGGCATATTACCAGTGAGATGATTCTGCAGTTTTATGGCATTTTGAAGCGCAGAAAATTTATGGACTACAAACAAGAATTAACGTCAACACCAAAGTATGACGTTGTTGGAATGGCACCCATACTGGAAGCCAACTCGGTTTTCAATTTTTTCTTAAACGTGTTGAATCTTTCTACTATCACAATTTCGCTACTTGAAAAAATAACACCACTAGGAAATTTGGTTGAGTCTGAAAATCCTTCTCAACTACCGAATCGGCTCAATTTGCTTTTGATGCTTGCATTGAAAACTGGAGCCGATTTTGAAAACAAAATTGAGCAGTTACTTGCACCAGCGTTAGCAACTGTTAACACTTCACATTATAAAGTTGCTTTAGACAGTCTTCTGTCCTTATACATAAGAAAAGATGCAAATGGGTTGGTTGTCAAAGCTTTGTCATTACCAGCATGTTACACAAAGGCCAGCTCTTCCCATAAGCCAGTTTTCTTAGAACTGTGGATTAAGTTCATCTCTGGGTTGAAGCAAGCTTTGTTAAAGTTCAAAAGCGACAAGACGAATGTTTTAGTTTCCTTGAACAATATCATGCTCATAGAAATTCGAGAAAAAGTTCAAACCAACTATAATGTTGTCTGCGCTCTGTTGGACGTTATATGCTCAAATATCGCGGCGTTGGAGCCAAATTGGGTATATCAAAACACATTTCAAATACTGTCATTTGAAAACAACGATCACATTTTTAAATATTATTGCAAGATTTTGACATTTTTGATTGAGCACAACCACTTGACACTTTGGAATGCGTTGAATTATAATCAACATATATCCCGACTGTCCAAAAGCTCGATTTTTTTGTTTTATGATTCTATCTTAAGGCTTTGTAATGACGAAACACCTTTTCTTCAAGTTACGCCTTATGTCACCAAAGTCATTGTCAAAGACATATTTGAAACTCACAGTCTCGCTTACTTAAATTTGGTGAAGCATTACTTTAACAGACACAACATGATAACTAAACAGTTTGTGATACACTCTGTGACTTCTAGATATGAAAACATTTGTCAAATCATAAATTTCATCGGTCTGTCAAAGGACATGAACGCCATCTTGCTATTAATGCAAACTTTGAAATCCCATTGTGACTCAGAAAGCGAGAAAATATTATGCCAAGAACTGGTGAACTTCATAAACAGATATTTGATTGACCTGGTGAAGAACAATCCAATTTTTCATTACCTCAAACAAAAATACAACATTTCCAATACTGAAACTGAAAAGAGTATTTTCAAGGATAAACTAAGGGGCATTTCGAGTTTGGAGACACGTTCAGAGCTTATAGTTGATGAGTTCTCTCAAGTTATACAGTTTAATTTGAAGTTACAAGATAGTATTGAAAAGGTGTATTCGGCTGTCAGAGAAATTGAAGCCACTACTGCCTTTAAATTGCTCACTGAAACAATCAAGTGTCTAATACACATTGAAACTGACGTTTCTTATCAAATAGCAGCACTTTTATTAATTGACATTAATCTCCTGCTCAAGCAGACTTTCCTCTATGTTAATAAAACGAGTTTTTTAGTTTTACTGACATTTTGCTGCAGTGTATGTTGTTCCTTTAAACAACCATTGGCGGATTCAAAAAAAAATGGTGGCTACTGTTTTAAATTTGCGGTTGAGTTTAAACTTCTGTTAAGAAATATGCTTTATATTACAGAAAATTTTCACGAAGCTAAATTTTTACAGAAAAACATCTGTGATTTCAAATCTGGCCATGTACAACGCCCTCTTCTGCTAAACCAAATGTTATTGCAGCGTATAAAGCCATTGATAAATCAAGTACATCCCGCACCTCTGCTTGCGGAAGAGATAGAAAGCTTAAAAATAGAGGAAAGTGAAATTAGTATTTAAGCATCATTTTAAAAGCACGTACCTATAGTAACTTACCAATATGTACTTGTTATTCTCGCTTTTATTTGCGGATTTTCAATTCAGCTTCTAGTTTATCAACTTGTTTTTTAAGTTCAAGGAGATGGGTGATTTTTTTCAAAAGCTCATCGTTTTTCTTGATAACGTCGAAAGTTGGCATGACTGGTCTCAAAGGTATTTTCATCTCGTTAAGCACGGCTTGGACTTTGTTCTGTGTGGCTGGTTTGAATGAAGAAATTTTGGTAGACCTTAAGAAAACCCCCGGTGATAGCTTATTTTCATGCAAGCGTATGCCCAAATTTTTTCTTTCGTCCTGGTCAAATTCGTGCAGCAATTGCGTAATGATATTTTCTGGCTGAGAGACTTCAACAGAGCTTCTTCCAGGTGTATCTTCGGTTGATGGAACGCCAAATTCTGAGCTTTTCTCTGTTTTGTGCAAGTTTTGCTGCTGCTGCTGCTGATGATGCTTTTTCTTTGATGCAGACTCGTCCTCGAATTTTTTAGTTTTCTGTGTTTTGAATCTTTGTTGCTGTTTCATCCATGGATTTTCAGGAACAGCATCGTATCTTCTTTTCCGAGTTTTATCACCCATTAATGAACAGTAAAAATTGTACAACCCCTGGGAAGTCATAAATTCAGTTATGTCAATGGACTCCAAAGGAACAGGAGAGTCAAGGAGCTGCAAAAGCTGCTCTCTCTCAATCGAAGTCTTCTTGGCTGCCATCTCAAACTTTTTGGCCTCAATAACAAGAGCTTCTTCTTCTGCCACTTCAGCGGAAGTCCTTGAAAGCAGTCTGCTCAAATATTTTTTTCGTTGAATTTCTTTCTCTTTAGGAAAGCTCAATAATTTTTGAAGGTCTGTGTTGTTAGGTTCTTTATGTGAAAAGTATTTTTGACAAACAAGATAGAACATGTCTTTCAAGTCTTCTATAGTTCTTTCTTTCCCAGCAAACTCATATCGATCATGTATCACAATCCATTTCATGTCATATGCTTTTACTAAATCAAAAAGGTATTGAACTTCATCAAATGTTAGACTATTTTTCAAAGCGCCATCACTTTTTAGCTCTGAATTTGTTTTTGGAGTGACATGCTTGGTTACTGCTTGTACAGATTCATTAACTGTTGTGTCTTTTTTTCCATCAAACTCCTCTTTGTTTTCCCCAACTTCGTTACGGTTGGGGGTATTGCTGGAGTCCTCTTGGGTGTCGATATTCATAAATGTATTAAACTCTTCTGCAGAAAAAGTTGGAACTGTATAAGTATGATTGTAAGTTGCAAACTTTGAAGTAGCCAGTTCATTTGTTTGCTGTGGCTGAGTCCCTCGCACCCAATGCTCCAAAACAACCTTGCTGTCTGCCAATGGTTTGAACTTTTGTTTCATCCATGGTGAGGCTTTGCTGGCGCTCAGCTTTGAATGCTGCTTTTTGTTACTTGTAAGCATGGTGGGCGGCATAGTGTCACCCATCAAGTTATATAACTCCTTCTGTATACCTGTCAACATTTGCTGGTTGGGCTGATGTTGCTGCTGCTGCAGCAGCTGAACCGGTCTTTTGTGAGTTTCAACAGAAGTCTCAGCGAAACTTTCAGCAGAGTTGGGGTCATGTTGCTTTGAGATGTTAAGCATATCAAATAAATCGTTTTGTGATGCCATAATTGAACGTTTTAAAAATAGTTCAGCTACTCTTGTATGATGTCTGTTGCTTTCTGTTTTTTGCTGAGACAAAGGTTTGGACTAAACTGGCTAGCGCTGAAGTTATGGAAAGTCAACTGCGAAAGCCGCTTCTGTGTGTATGTGTGTGTTTTTTTTTTTTTCGTGTTTGACTCGGGTCTATTAGCCAAGGAAAATAGGTTCGAGATTTTTGAAAGCATTGATTTTACTTAGATCGAGTCGACTATATCTTCAAGCTTTACCTGGAAAAAGCTTCTTAACAAAAAAAAGAGTCATCAAATAAACACGCCCCCACCGAGACACTCAACAGTACAGTTGTTTAAAAATGGTAGGAAACAAAAAAATCAGGATCAAAGCCCCTAGAAAAATGACCTGGATACAGGATGGGCAGACACCGCAGCAGTTTTTTGACACTGCTTGGCCAGAATTGTCTGACGCGGTTTTGCTCATCTTGGGGAACATCGAGTCCAGTACACAGTTGTCTTTTCAGGAGCTCTACAGCAAAGTCTATCAGATTTGCATATCGCAAATGTCGAAAACCGTATATCAAGAATTGGGGAACACAGTCACCACATATTTAGAAAAGTGCTCGGAAAACTCAGAATTTCAGAGTTTAGAATCTTTTTACAAATTTTGGTCTGATTTTGTGGAAAAGGTGAAAGTTGTCACTAGCTTTTTCTTGTATCTCGATAGGGTTTACTCCACGGGCACATCCATTCCTCAATGTTACGATATGTGCTTGTTGAAATTCAGAGATCATGCAGTTTTGAAGCATGTAGAATCCTTGAAAAAAGATATTGGGGAGTGTGTAAAATCTGTTAGAGACGGCAGTTTTGAAAACACAAGTCTAGATAACGGGAATAAACTTGAACTTTCCACAAACTCTAAAAAACTAGTGATGAGTGTGTTTGAGATGTTGCAGTTACTTGATTTGTTTGGGAACACCACGGTATTTCATTACCATGTGGAGCCTTATCTTTTGCAGGAGTCAAGAGCTTATTACGAAAGGCTGGCCGATCGCAACATCCAGTCAATGTCGTCCTCAGAGTATATTGAAGCCATTTATCAGATTTTTGACATTGAAAAACGAGTTAATAATGAAATAACTACAAACATGGATTACCATATAAAGATGGAAAAAGTCATTCACGAATTGTTCATTACCCAGAAGAGAGAGCAGTTTGTTTCTAGCTGTTTCAAAAATTTCATCAACACGAAGAATTATGAAGACATTGTCAAGGTCATGGATTTGTTCAATAAAGAGGACGAAAACATGGATTACTTGATGTCGGTGTTTGCCAAAGACTGTTCTCAAAGCTTCTTAGAAATTCAAGAAGATTCTGCCCTTCCACGTAAAAAGCAGCAAACAAAATGGATCCAAGATTTTTTGGATATATCCAAAGATTACAATGTGTTGATTGAGCACTTGTCCTCTATGAAAACTCAGATGCTGACTCATGTCAATGAAGGGATCTCGCAAGCTATTAATCGACAAAGCAACAAATCTGCCGAGTACTTGAGTCAGTACTTTGACTTTTTCCTAAGATCTGAAACAAAGTGGGACGAAAATATGAGCTCTTTTAACGTTTTTGACAAAACAATTGTTCGTTGCATCAGGCTGTTGCAGCTCATCAAAGAACAAGATGTGTTTGAGGTTTTTTACAAACAACAGTTATCCAAAAGACTTTTACAGAGACGGTCCAACTTGGAGGCAGAGAAGCACGTTTTGATAAAAATGAAAGATGCATTGGGTAGTAACTTCACTGCAAAACTTGAAAGTATGGTTCACGACATTGTTTCCTCATTGACGGACAATAAAAAATTCAACAATTCACCTAACTACGCCCATCCATTTGAGCTTGAGGCTAGCATTTTGACCAACACATGTTGGCCATTTCAAAACACACAGATATTTGCTGAAGAAGAGAAAACTTTGGCTGTACCACAGGAACTTGTGAAGTATGGTTTGGATTACGAGAACTGTTACATAAAAACGCATGAAGGCAGAAAAATAACATGGGCTTATCCGTACGGTTTTTTGGATATTGGGTATCAGTTCAACAAAACATATCACGTAATAAATATGCCGTTTTATGCTGGTTTGATTTTTTTGTTATTTGAAGAACATCAACAGTTGACCACAAGAGAAATAAAAGATTTAACTTCGATACCAAGTAACGAGGTGGTAAGGCAATTAGCATCAATGGCTTTGGCTCCGAAAACAAGAATACTCAGAAAAACACCAATGACCAAATCTGTCAAGGACTCGGATGTTTTTTCAGTCAACGGAGATTTCACAGCTGAAACGGAGTCTGTTAAATTGGTTTTAGCTATCATTTCCAAGAGCTCCAATAAAGAAGCGCAGGCTTGAAGCTTTGAACAGTGAACTGCTGCGTTACTCTTGCCATATAAATTGTGTAATGCTTTTCCTTTTGCTTGAGCATTCATAAAAAAAAAACTTTCCATTTTTATCAAATATCTTGCCGGATAGATATCCACTTTTATTAAACACTTTTCATTTTTTCTTCATGAGCTTCCCTGCAGGTTTCATAACACCCTGTGTGTTTTTGCCACATACAAAACATTTTGGTGTTTCTTCAAGTCTTTGCAAAAAACATTTTTGACAGAAATAATGTTTACAACTTGTTCTGATTGGCTTTGAATAATCTTTCTTACAAATCGCACATTTAGAAGGTATATCTTCGGATTGTAATTGTGTTGATCTTGGTTGTCCTGTTTTCCAATCGATGTTTGTTCTTGTACCCTTGATAAAGTCATCTCTGGAGTGGATAAACTTACAGCTGTCTCCATATCCGCAAAAACCTGTAAGCTTATAGTCTTTACAAACGTCTGGTTGATAGTCCATAAGAACGTTCACCTTGTGATAGGAGTTGCTTTCATTGCTTGACTCTGAACGCTTGTCCTTGGAGTCTTCTACTTGCTCTTCAAGATTTGTCTCTGTAAGTTGCCGCTGAGAGATCGTTTGTCTTTTCTCCTTTTCCTTCTCTTCACCAGCAGGCACCTCGTCAAAATGTCTCAACTTCGATTTCTTTTTTGGCTGAAGCAATCTCATAGAGTCTTCCTGATCATTTTGTAAGCTGACTATTTCTTCGGTGTCTTCTGATGACAAGGATCTCTTTTGGCTAGTGGCGCGAGATAAACTGTCCTTCTGTATTTTGGTAGTTGGTGGTTTCTGCTGGGGCTTCTTAACGGTGCGTTTCTTGAACATAATAAGGTCTGTTTGGTCAATGACTTTTATTTTCTGTAGCTCAAACAAATGTTCGTTTTGCCTGTTGCTTCGACCTCAAATTTTTGAAGGCATCGTATCTGTTTTTCGCTATTGTTTCGCTAGGCACGTTACGAGATTCAACACTTTTTTGCTTTTTTTTGAGTCTCAAGCAAAATGTCAGACACAAACAAAAAACGATTTTTGAAAATTGGGAAATGTTGAAAAAACAAGATCAGCTCGTTCTTTATTAATGACCACTAGGACTCGTTTGCTTACAAGTTATGCAAATAAAGACATTAGCAACAGTAAGCTTCAAACACTTTACTATAAAGGAATAACCATACCAACAGGAGTTGATTTTTATCACAGTAAAAGTGGGTTTTTTTCACGGCAGAAAATCGAAACATTAAATTAACATCAGTTCAGAAATTAAGAAAACAAAACATCCATGCAGGAAGAAGCTAATGGACAAGGAAATTCTCTTGGTAACCCAAAAATGACTGAATCAATCCCAAATGGTAGCAGGATCGCCTCCTCCTCCTCCTCCTCATCATCATCATCATCATCGCTGCATTCATACAATGCTTCCACCAATTCTAGTGCTCCACTCTCAAACAATGATAAAGAAAACCAAGGTGTTCCATCCAAAGCAGGTGATACTTTATCCAGCACCATACAAGCTAACTCAACAACCACATCATCCCAAACAAACATTGACGTGCAGGCTACAAAAAGAGCAAAGCTTGTGAACCCTGATCCTGTAAGTGTGGAACGCTTAGGGTTCATCCATCGTAACAAAAGCATCTCTAATAAACCGCTCCGTGGTGTGCTAAAAAACAGTAGCAAGGGGGTTCATTCCAATCCAGCCGATCATCAAGAGATTATCCAATCGTCTCCTTTGTTGACATCCACTCCACCCAGTATATCCAGAGCTTTGATAAGACTATATCCGTATCTCATAGTCTTTGACAAAATCTTGAGTTTGTTAACTTGGACAGGGGAAGACATATGGGGAAGTGTTCTTTTGTTGTGCATTTATATTACTATCAACTTGTACTTCCAAAACATTGTCACTTACTTTGGACACTTGACATGTGTGTTGCTGCTTTGGCTGTACAGCAATTTGGACAGAATCGTTGGTAGTGAGATGGAAGAACATCCGACTCTAGATGATATAATACATACGGTATCCTCAGTGTCTTCAAAATTCGATTTGTTATTGTCTCCTATTGCCGTTTTGACCACTAGTGATATCAAAAGATTACTAATAACCACTGTTTTTCTATCTCCGATTTACATGATTTTGACAGTTTTTTTCCTACCAAAGGGAAACTTGATGCTATTATTGGGTGTTATTGGCTTAAGCTACCATTCTTCTTGGAGTAGGGTCACTAGAAAAATGTTGTGGAAATCCAAAACCGTTAGACTATTTTGCTTTTATATCACTGGGTTGGATATTGATGGTATAAAAAGCTACAAAGCTTTGAAAGGTAAGACATCAGGAAACAACTCACTTTCTTCTACTTTTGCTACAGGAGGGTCCACATCCACTGGTTTATTTTCAACAGTTCAGAAAAAACTGTTGAAAACTAGCAGAGATAACGAAAACAGTTATGACAACAAACCTATTCGGTTCACCTATGTTTTGTATGAAAACCAAAGAAGATGGTTGGGTATTGGGTGGACTGCCAACATGTTATCATATGAAAGATCTTGTTGGACAGACGAGTTTTTAAATGAAGCGCCAGATCCAGATAATTTCAAATTACCGGATGACTCATCTAGTGGGATGATTTGGAGATGGATCGATAAGACATGGAGATTGGATATTTCCAATGATGGTGCCATACAAGTTCCAGCCAGCAGATCGAAAACTACTGCTTCACCTTCTCCGGACGAAGGATTTATTTACTACGATAACACATGGAAAAAACCGGCAATTGACGATACTTACAGTAAGTATACAAGAAGAAGAAGATGGGTCAGAACTGCAGAATTGATCAAAGTTTCTGACACACCAATGCCTCACCAACCTTCTTTGTCAGAAGCAACTATCGAATCACAAGGCGTTTCTGTTCAGGTTGCTTCTGGCAACACAACGGGTGCCGATTTGGCCCATCTGTCGGACACGGCCAACCTGCATCAACCAGGTAACAGACTGAGTGTAAACAGTATTGCTGATGGTGGGGAAAAGAATCAGGGAACTGTACAGTCGCAAAAACCTAGAAAAGTCTCCTTTTCAACGACGGAAAATGTAATTACTTATGACCAAGACAACACTTGCTCAGGAAACAAAAGACACTCGGCCCTTTTTTCGACAACTCCAGAAAAGCTGTCTTTACCTTCAGGGAAAAATGAATCAACAGGCAATGGAACTTCAAGCAGCTCTGAGATATTAAAGACTTTACAAGAGGCACCAGACATTAAACACAGAAAACAACCTTCAACTAACAATATCAAATACACTTTTTCATCCTCCTCCAACACTAGCGAGTTGGAACCTCAGTCACCATTGTGCGCAACCAATGATATAGAATAAAGTAAGTAATGAGCTGAAAAAAAAAAAAAAACATTTGCAAGGTTTTAACAACTCTCGTAACTTTTAGTACCATCATTGAGACAAAACTTCTGACCTTGAAAGTGACATACTTGCATTGTTCAGATGGGAACATCACAAGAACTCTTATTCTTCCGCAAGGTCATTGCAGAAACGCTTGAATGATGGCTTCTTTTTTCTCAGTACTTGAGTGAATAAAGTGATATATGTGCTTGCAGTTTTTTGTTTCTTGTCTATGATCGTGTTTTAATTATGGCGGTACTAATTCTTTTATTAAATCAAAAATCAATGAACTCGTTTGAAAGTCATATAATTCAACACAAAAACATGTTCTTTTTTAAACGGTATATATTATAACAACATAGAAAAATAGAATGACGAGAAAGAACTATGGTATTTCATTATGGCCTGGTCACTCAATGAGACGGCACATATTCATGTACATGCATATAAAACTCTTCCTAGCAATGTAATTCGACAGTTATTATTTTATTTATAATTTTTGGACTTCCAAAGTTGGTGGCAAAGCTTGGATCAATTTTTTGGCTTTGGCAGCATCGTTGACAATCAAAGTGTACAAGTGTCTGGAACCTCTGACTTTGAATTTGGTTTGTCTGAAAGATTTACCTTTAGCGTTGACTTTTTTGTTGATTTTGATAGTGGCAGTTTGAATGTCAGCTCTTCTGGTCAATTCTAGGAATTCTTTGATGTCGGAAACTTCTCTAGCCATTTTGTTTGTCGTGGTTCTTTACAGGTTTTTTTAAAGCTTTTTAAGTCTAAGGAAGAGGCACATCAAAACGTAGCACACCTTTAAAAAGTATGAAAAATTGCACTGGGCAATAATGCAATTATACCTAACAAATATATATAATTAATGTGCTTATTAAAACAGCACGCCCTACAGATATACCTACCTAAAAACTGATATTGCGGAGCATCATGTCGAGAACAGGTCAATTATTCAAAAGTTGTTGAAATTGTGATGGGAATCGTATCGACACGTTGAACAATTCCTTAACATTAAGTTCCTGGCAGATGAAGAGAGATGTTTTTGCAATTCTCTCGAAAAACTTTTCTTTTTCATTTTTTTTTTATTTTTCCAACTTCCAACAAAAATAAAAACATTGCATCTCCATTTTTTACTCTTTTAAGTAATTTAGCATTAGCTTTTAGAAAGCTTAACTCGTGTACTGTGATAATTTTAAAAATATACAAAATTTAAAAAAAAAAAACATAAATGCGTAAACAATAATGTCCGGGTGCATAACACCTAGACACCCAAATGTTACAAATTTAAAAAAAAAACATTTTAAATTTTTAAAAGGTAATTGAAAGCCACAAAGTGCGTACTATCTCTATCCTGAAGAAAACTGTTTAATCATTACATACTCCTTCTGCTCTAAAAACAGAAAAACTTAGTTCAATAAACATAAGAATTGAAGAGGTACAGCACTTGTAGAATTTGAAACATCAGCAACTGTACAAAAACAGAAAAAAAAAAAAACACTTTTCGCCAAACTACAAAACGTCCTCCATCTCAATGTCTTCATCAAGTTCGTCGTCTCCTTGTCCGTTATTATTACCACCATTGTTGTTATAGTTTTGATCTCTATTATTGTAGTTGTTATTGTTGTTATTAATGTTGTCTCTTGGGTCACTTCTGTTGATCATGTTATTGTTGATAATTTGTTCATCTTGAAGAGCAGAGTTATTCAAAGTGGTTGTCACACCTAATGTATTCCCAGCTTCTGCATCTTCTGGTTTAACATTGACCCCATCAGCTTCGTTTCCATCAGCCAATTCACCCAATCTTAAGTTTCTTTCTGCCTGTTTCAATTTCTTGTATTCTGTCTTTAAAGTGTATTTCAACGCATATGGCCCCTTCTTCACCAACATGGCAACTTGGTCCAAACATTCTTTCAAGTAAACTTCTGGTTGTTTTGTTCTTTCTTTCAAACCTTTCAATGACCAGTAATCATACTCGTCAAATAATTTGAATAGGAGATCCAACAACTCTTTCTTTGGCATTCTGATAGCTCTTGCTGTATTTTTGTCTTTGCTTTTTTCTTTGGCAACTTTCAAGAAATTAGAGTTGTCACTTCTCATACTCAACCCAGCTTTACTCATAGTTTTACCAGCACCTTCTTCCAAAACAGTAATTTTCGGTTTCGTATTATTTCTGATCAATTCTCTTCTTTGCTCAATAATCTTGATATAATTTGGGTCTTCCATGGAAGGAATAACTTGACATTCATGACAAACAGTTCCTGCTAATCCTGTTTTTTTCGGAATGGTTTTCACATACGGAATATAACGATCTCTCCCATCTCTATCAATCATAACTCTTTGCTTGAACATCTTCTTTCTGTTTCTTTTGTATTGTTGTTGTTGCTTTTTCTTTTTCTTTTCAAACTCTTCTTGTCTTTCTTTTTTCAAAATATACAGCTGTTTCTGTAATTCCGGATTCTGTTCCAACTGTTGCGCTCTTTGTTCATATTTTTTCAAATTTTGCTCAGTGAAAATAAACTCGTTCTCTACAACTTTCTTGGTCAACTCAATATCATAGGTATGAGGCATTTCATCCAATCCTTTAATGTATTTGTCATCATCATTCAAAATCATTTGAATCTCCTGTGTTCTTCTATTAATCCTAATTTTCCCCAATTCTTGACCTTTCAAATTATCCATATCTCTCCATTTGGCTGCTAAAAACATCGGAAGCCTAACCAACCAAATCTGGTTCTTGCCCCCTTCCAAATCTAAATCTAAACTCTCTTCATAAACTTTTTTTTCGTTGTTTTCAATATCGTTACCATCAATAATGTCATCCTGTTCATCTAACAACTCGTCATCGGTGTTAGGGTCTTCTTCGTTATTTCTTGATGGTCTAATTTCGTCTTCTCTGTCACTCATATTGGAAATATTCAGTGGGTTGACTAAGTAATCACTTGACGGTAGTTGTAGCGATAAGCTTTGGATGGTGGATCATCTGGATGCTTTGCAATACTAACCACTCATCAAAATACCAAAGCTAGTCAAGAGTGATTGCCTCCGCAATTACCTTCTGAAAAATCCAGACAAAATTCGATAAGACTTGATGAGAAAAAAAACAAGTGTTTGGTTGGGTAACGTATGGCTGTGTTTTTTTTTTTTTTATGCGGCATGGAAAAATTGTACAACGTTTGATCTGGTGTTTCGCGTGATATCCGCTCAAAGAGTGATTTGACTAATGGACTCTTGATTGGTCGTGTTCCCTTCAGCTCAAACAGCCAGCCATCAAACCTCAAACCCAACGTTTGTATTTTGGCAAAATGGATCTTGACCTTGTTGCATTAGTGCAGAAAGAAATTGCTGTGAAAAAGCAGAAAGCTGAAAGCGGCAGGGAAAAACAAAATAAAGCTAATGTTGTCAAGAATCAAAACAAAGAAGAACAAACACATGATGAGACAGATAAGCTGAGCACAACCGTTCAAAACGAGCTCAAGACAATAGCTTTTGATACTGCTGCGTATACGATACAAACTTCAGATTTCCAGGACACAGGAAACTTGGCCCAGAAAAGTTCAAAATATTTGCACAAAATCATACTGCATGATTTGCCCTTATTCTACATCTCACAAGAAAAAGGTGATGTCGCTTATGATCATGAACACTCTGACTCTGCGATTGACGAAGCTGATATGGCTAAGATAAAAGAGACCAAGATCAATTTGTTTCCCTTGTTGATGCAACTACGATCAAACACATTGGAACCGGATTTGCTGGTGTCGTTATCTTCCACTTTATTTCACCTACAACAAAAACAAGAAAAACAGTGTTTGGAAAGCTATATGAAACTAAGTATTGGTAATTTGAGCTGGCCTATCGGTGTGGAAAACATTGGTATCCATTCAAGAGTTTCCAACGGCAGCGGGAATGCTAAAAAAAGATCCAATATCTTGATCAGCGATGCAACGAGATTGTGGATCACCACTGTGAAAAGATTAATCACCATTGAGTTTGCTCTGCAGAAAGCCACTAAAAATTGAGTTTGACTTCCGAGCTCGAAAGATAGTTGTAGTTGTAGTTTTTTCATCTCTTACTGCACATTGATTACATGATGGGTGATTCTCTATGGTTGTCTATTATTCATTCGTTGTGTGAAACCGTTGGAAAGGAAAGTTGCCCATTCGTACAAACAACCATATCGCGCCCCATACGGAGCATTTTCTATGTAAAACAGCGCGCGTGCAATATTGAAGCTCTTGAATCGGAGACCCCTCGACAAACTTAAATCTCAAACAACTTGCATTCGAAAGGGAACGGCGCCCAGAGGCTTATTGTTTGTATGGTTAAGCTTCGTGGGGCTCAATGCGACTAATTTTCTTTGACTTTATTTTTTTTTTATTTTTTTTTTTTTTTTTTTTTTGAGTGAATTATTTCTCCGCGGATACAGAGAAAATATGTCAAATTCGAGAAATTATCGGGCAGAACATATGTTTGAAAAATTAAGGTTGCGTGCGTGTTACAATGCATTTTGTGAGTTTATGAATGAGTGATTATTAGCCAGTTGATTTCGGGTTCAAAGATGTGATCTGTTATTCAGAGCAGATTTGAGCGATTCATATATAAAGAGTATTGATTTGAAGAGAGTTTTGTTCTGGCGATTTTACGTGCCTTCAGTTCTTTTGCCCTCGATCAGTTTGGGTAGTCTTTATTGCTCAAGAGTCACTCCAAAAGAACCATCAAGAAAACAAATCAAAAAAAAAAAAATTAAAAAAACAACAGAAATGTCCGGAGCTATTGGAAATTTTGTCAAAGGACAAATAGAAGGACAACTGCAAGATTACGGTTTAGAAAAATGGAACGACATAGCAGGAAAGAAATTGTTCAAATTGAAAGACCCTTTTAGGGACGTGGAAACCAACAAGAGATTGAAATTGCCACACGAATTAAACCCTTCCAAACAGGACGATAAACTATGGAGAAGCTGTCAAAACAAGGCTTGGAGAGACGACAAATGCTTTTGCTCATACTTTGGGTTCTACATGGATTGCTGTTTTGGAATAGGGATGTGTCCCTTGGTTGTGTTGATTCCCACAATCGGGCCTTTTTTGATGTACTTTGTGCATAATAAATTAATAAGAATGGTCCAGAAAAAAAGACCAGGGTTGATTGACAACACGACGTTGGCCAAAATGCACGCTAATATTACTTTCGATCTGTTGATCTCATTACCTCCAATCATCGGTATATTTTTCACATGGCTTAACGGGTGCTCCACGAGAAACTGTGTTTTGATCTATGACTGTATGATAAGAGATTTGCAAGCAAAAATGCCACAAAATGTACAACAAGTACAACAAGTACAACAACAGCAACCTCAGTTTATTAGAAAGAACAACAACGGTCAGAATAAGAACAACAACAACAACAACAACAATCACGGTTATTATGAAAAAGAAAACGTTCAGCCAGCGTACAATGATAACAGCGTTCAACGCTATCATGACCACGATCTGCACAGTGACCTGGATGTTCAAAGCATTCCGATGCAGGATTTCCAAAACAATACTTCATATCCCAACGCACCTTCAAAAACTGTTCAAACGTCGCTGACTCCGCCTTCCGCTGCTGCCGTCAAAAAATCTGAACAAACGCGGCCTGTAACAAACAGACGTGTGCCTCCACCAGGACACAATGCAGATCCGTTATCGTTGTAAAATGTCTGTTTACAATGAGTTTATATCCTTGTTTGGTGTTTATATATTATAATATGGTTGCTTGCAGCTATTTAATTAGCTGCAATTTTTCCCTTTACGCTTAATATTGTTGCAACAGACACGTGCCCTTTTTGTTGAGCCTTTTTTTGTTTCGAGCTGTTCACTGCTTAGAATTTTTGAAGGCATGCAAACAAACTAGAGCACCTTTTTCCAATTAACATGTTATCACAAAATTTTTGTGAATAAAAAGGTTCCATCCTAAAGTCTCACAGATGCATCATAAATCCAACCGCATTTTTGTATTTTAGCGCTTTGCACACCCTCTTTTTCTCTCTTTCACACTCAAAGATATAACTTATTTCCATTCACTGTATTCAAAAACAACTTTAAACAACTCTGTGAAAACAAAAATAAGCTCTCAACAAATTTTGAAAAACTAGATTGATGGATCTTTTGATTTAACGCATCATCGGCATTGCATGGCAATCATGCATTCCATTAAATATATAGGCCTTGGTGATGATTCTGCTTTGGAGTCAAACAGATACTCGTGGTTTGAAGATAGTTTTGATCCAGATTGCGGCGAAGGATGCGACGACGAATTGGCTCGGTTGGCAAAATGCAAAAAACTTATTAAACGTACTTCAAACAATTCTGATAATTTGACTGTGTGGGGTTCACAATGATGAACAAACTTTTAAATTTGAAAACCAACTGTCAATAATGAATAAAGACTAAAGGTACTATCAAAGTAGCTAGATTCGTTGGTGCCGTAATATCTACGAGAATCCACCTTATGTCACAGATTTGGATATCTTAGATAAGCAAGGGTGCCAGATCGTTTTTTATCAAAATGATGAAATCAGTGATCCTTCCAAACAAGACATTTTGCGTAAGCTTGGGTTTACGTGGTCCATCTGAGTGACTTCATAGATGGTAGGGCATGAGTAAGACAAATTTAGTGTATTGGAAGGTCCTGTCTAATATGAGGAAAACTTTAGATGTTGAAAGTTTTGCAAAAGATGATTTTGCAAAATTTTTTATTGCCTATTCAAAGATGCCAAGATCAAAACATCAAAACTTTAAAACTTCACTCCATACATGAAAGCCAGCTTTGAACATTACAAGTTTACCAGAGATACTTTACACAAACTGTCTTCTAATCCAAGTTTGGACGGAGTATGGTGTGACGTGTTTTGAAAGAATCTCAAAACACGGATCATTCGTGGTGATTACAAATTTGACCCCAAAGCATCAAAGGTTTTTACTGACGATATCGATTCTTTTGACTTGTTCAACGTTGCTGATATTGATATATACTGAACTATATTAAGTCGCAACTGTATTTTGGGTATGAAATTGATTATCGCGGTTGGGCTGCAAGAATGTTTTTCAAAAAAATTTTCCCGAGCATGAGGGACCAACAATCAATTTTTTTTAGAGAAAAATGTTACAACGTCCTGGGCTACAGAGCTGCTGATGAAATCCTGATTTCTCCTCATGTCGACGTCATTGACAGTTGTGATGGGATTCAAGAGGGCTGTGAGATTATCTGGTACGGTAAAGTTTTGCGTCGTATCAAGTCCACAAACAATCACAATTTGAAGTTTCAATATCTGAGCAAAAGAGTAATTATGGATAGAGTTTCAATATCTGAGCAAAAGAGTAATTATGGATAGAGTTTCCAAGCATCACAAACAGCCTCTCCCTGATGTTTCATAAAAACATATGTTGTGAGGCTTGAAGTTGGCGGAGTAACATTTTCAAGCGATTCTGCTTTATTTGCCTTTAATTTCATATGTGGTCCAAGAGGTTTCACTCCTGTGGGGACTGCGGGTATAATTGGTGCTTTTCGTTTTTACAAGTTTCTATTACCATTTACTTTCAGATTGGTATAACCGTTAATAATTGTGTGCTGGTATTAGTTCCACATTGTAAATGATTTTCAAGCATCTTGCCCTTCATTAGTTTGCACGATTTCCGTATTTTCCTTGTATAATTAGATCCACGTTTTTCGTGGTAATTCTTTGCTTTGTTTTCATCATAAGATCTTTGAACCCTTTTCGCAGGTGTGCTATATTATCTCGTTTGTCTGTTTTTTCCACGCGTTTGTTACATTTTCACATGATGATTTTTCCACGGTCGTTAAATTTTATAACCGCGCAATGTTTACGTTTGACAAGTTTTGGTATTGATAGTTTTATCATCTTCAATGCAAGCAAGATCGAGAAAGCAGGACAAAACAAGTCAAGCACGTAAGAGCAAGAATGTCTGACACAAGAGCCAAATATTACGAGAAGGTTTGGATAGATGGATGTTTCGATTTTACGCATTTTGGGCACTGCATGGCCATTTTGCAAACAAGGAGGTTGTTTCCGGAACTGAAATTTAACATGTTTGAGCGCTGTTCAAACGGCGAAAAGAATCACAGTACCTCAGATAACTTTGCCATTTCTAACTGCTCAGCTAACAGTGATGACAACAGTGACAGCAGTGACAGCAGTGACAACAGTGACAACAGTGACAGCAGTGAACAAGAATTGATCATTGGTATACATAATGACAAGGACATCATGCACAACAAAAACGGTCACCCTGTGATGCACGAGGAAGAACGGTACTACCACATCAGCCAGGTGCGTTGGTGCACTGCAATCTTCAGAGACGCACCATATGTCACGGAACCCAGTGTGATGGATTCACAACTGTGTCAGTATGTGGTGCACGGCGACGATATTGTTTTGGACGCCAACGGGGAGGACTGCTACACAAAAGTAAGAAAAGTTGGGCGTTTCAAAATGGTCAAGCGGACCGAGGGGGTGAGCACGACCGAGATCATTCATCGGATTCTGATTTTTAGCGAAGGTGACTTTTCCCCTGATCATAGCGTGGAAGGAAAAACACAAGATTCCATCGAGCTGGATTCGTCTTATACAAATCATCCTTTTGCAAAAAAATTAGCTCAACATGGGATCGATGTCAGGATGTTGGAGGATTTGTCTAGTGATGTCAATGGGTTTGATCCGTGGTGTTTTGTGTACTATCAGAACTTTTATCAAACTGTTTTGAAAGGAGGATTTGAGTTTTTAGAGGGAAAGACTGTTGTTTTCATTGATGACCTGTATGATTTTGATCTTTTCCATGCTGGAGACATTGAGGTCATCAAGTATGTCAAAGAAGAAATGTATTCAGGATACGCCATGTTTCTCGGTGTGGGGATTCAAGATGACGTGTCTGAGAATTTTGACAAAAACATCAAACCGAAAATGATCAACACTTTGAGTGAGCGGTGTTATAATGTGTTGAGTTACAAGCCTGTGGACGGGCTAATCGTCATGCCGCAATTGCACCTTTTATACGACGTTCCAATAGTACGGTACAGTGAAGTCCTGGCAATAATAACCGAGAATACAAGCGAACATAGTTTGCATTTTGCGCACTTGGGACGGGACTCAATCATCAAAAGGGTGCACCAAGACAGGCAGCAATACATTGCGCGCAACATCAAGAAGGGAATCGCCTACTGAAGCTTAGAGTATTGATGCACATTTGGATGCCAATTAACTGCACTGTGTTTTCTTGTTTTTTTGTCTTTTTGTTTTTTTGTCTAATATATAAAAGTTTTGTAATGTGATTTTTTTTTTCATTTTTTTTTCATTTTTTTTTCACAATGTCCTTGTTAACCCATTTGTGGAAGTACCTTTATATTTTTAATTTTTAGTTTATTTATTTTGTAGTCTTGAACAATACGTTATGCTTTTGACAAATGGCAAAAAGATCATATTTGATAACTTTGATAACTTTGATAACTTTGATAATTTTGATAATTTTGAAAACCAAAATAAAACAGAAAAAAAAAGAAAAGAAAAAAAAGGCATATTTCTTACCAAAGCAAATTGCCGCCGAAACCTTTTCCCTTTGTTTGCTCTTGTCCTACCAAGATTGTACTTAAATTTTTTCAATCCATAAAAAAGAAAGTTCATCATTCGTTATATTTATTTATTTGTATATTTATTTATTTATATATTTATTTATTTGTTTATTTATTTTCTATGTTTATCTTCTATTCATCTTCTATTTATCTTTTATACTGAAACTCATTTTTTTTCAATACTCATTCATTCATTCATTCATTCATTCATTCATTCATTCAACATCCTCCAATAGCCTTCACTCATCACTCGTATAGATCACTCTTTATCGCTTGTAATCTATGCTCGCTATAAGTGGGAATCGGTGGTGTTTCAAGTTTTAAACTTGATATCTTTCCAGATCATACAATCTTTCTTCATCCAATCTATGGTTACTATTTCTTCTACTGCTTTTATTATATAAGATAGTAGAATGTTTAGCTTTTGGATCTTTATTTGAACCTCTCCTATTATTACTATTGCCAACCTGAGAACCAGTAGCATCATCATCCAATTCATAATCATCGTTTAGATCATCAATGCTTGCATCTAGTTCACTAGTAATAGTGCCCCAATTTCCCTTACCACCACCATTTTTTTTAATCTTGTTTGGATTAGTACCATAATATCCATTATGTTGGAAGTAATGAGCATTTTTTTGTGGAACACCATTGACATTGACATTGACATTGGTGTTGGTACTCTTGCTACCGGATTTCTTGTTTTTAGTTTTTTCGTTGATTTTGTAATTTCTAGTTCTTGACATTTTGATTTTAGGTTATTTTGGTTTTTAGTTCTCTTTATTGTGTTTGATATATCTATGAGAGAGAAGCAATTATAATTTCAAGTATAATACTTTGTAAAAGAGATCTCTTTATATACAAAATATATTATTATTATTGTTATTTTTTTTTAACCAATTACTAACTCAAGAAAGTAGTCTTTACAGTGTATAATACTCAATTGACTGTGTAATACTGTGTAACCAGCATACCAATTCTATTTTACCAATCGTCGTTCAACAAAAAATAGAAAATGATAACAAGACCAACACACTAACAAGACCAACACACTAACAAGACCAACACACTAACAAGACCATCATAACATTATCATCATCACAGATTACACCCACAATTCACAATATTCACATGTCACACCACACCTACAATTAGACCTAGTAGATCACATCCATTTACACCACCACCTACCACCAATCTAATTATCTTTCGTTTAGGAGTATACACAATACACTATACACTATACACTATACACTATACCTCCTCGTAAACCCGATAATCAACAACATTCAGGTACATCTCGAGCTTATCATCCCAGAGACAGAGATTTTCGCTACTAAACAAACCATCAGAACGTCATTAAAATCACTCCTAATCTATTCAACAAAACCGCATATAGCTTTTTCAAATAAGATCGTTCAACAATTACATTCTACACACCCTAATAATAGAAAGTTACAACTATTAGCTTATATATTTGTGTGTGTATGTGTTATGCTTATAACTTACTACTAATCCTTACACCGCATAGATAAGAGTCTGTGCAGATAACAAATAATCTGTTCTAGATTTTATAAATAGATAGATAAGGTATATATCTCCACACATTTCGTAATGAATGGATGACTAACTGCACGTAATAACACACACAGAGTAACATCTCGTAGTAATCTTAGAGTTGCCATAATAAACGATGATGTAATTTTATTTTTGATTTGGATTTACGTAATACGTACGGTGATAATTGCAACTTCCGTACATCCGGAGTAAAACAAAAAAACAAAAAAAAAAAAGAGGGAAACTTATAAGGTGAAAAAAAGAAAAAATAACAAGGGGGGAAATCAGGGAAACCGGAAGAACTCCCCACAGAGTTGAAATGTGGATAGTTAATCTCTCGTTCTAAATTGTCATTTGATTATCAATACAATGGTACATCAAATAATCTTAAAAGTTTATGACCTCATTTGCTTTTACTACACACTTTGGAAAAGCAATACCTCTTTTGGCTCACTTGGATTCACTAAATTTATAATCCAACTGTTATAATGTAATCGTGCATAATGCGGGTAGCATTACACGTTGGGATAACGTGCGAGTTATAATATCAAGAAATACTTCCATGAAAAGTTTTTGTCGACGAAAAACATGTTTGTTATGTTTTGTTTATTGAACTTGAAGAAGTTCAACAACGTCGTTTCTTTTGTTAGTTTTATAGTTAGTTAGAAAGAGGACAAAAAAAGGGGAAGCATTATACGTTAAGTAGAATACATTACTGGATTAATGGATTAGGACTCTTAGATATAAGAGTGTGTAGTGTACTAGGTTTAACCTCAAGTTAGTTCAAGTTAGACAAAGCAAGTTAGTGAGAGTTGTTAGCTCTTTTGTTGTTAAGAGGTCATAAGATCAAGTTGTTTTCACTACAGAAGTTGACCTCATAACAATCCAACAACACAAGGGCGTGTGGTCTAGTGGTATGATTCTCGCTTTGGGTGCGAGAGGCCCAGGGTTCAATTCCCTGCTCGCCCCTTCTGTTTCTTATATTTTTTTTTTTATTTTTTTTTAACTGTTAGGCTTTGGCTTTATCTTTTATTTACTTATTAGAAATGGCAGTCGGGCAAGCTACTCACAAGACCATCACTAGAATAACGAAAAATGATATGATTTTTTTTATTTTTTTATTTTTTTTTTTTTTTCGAATTCTTTTTTTTCCTGAAAACACTAATAGACGCGTCCGAAGTCATTGTTCTCTGATTGTTCTATTGTTTTAACGTCATAGACATGTCATTTAAACGATAAGGTCATCTGCAATGGTATGATTTGCACTAAATATTCGGTCAAGTGCATCACTCTCAATACTTACAAGGCCCAAATAACAGACAGTGGAAAAACTAGTGTGAGCTTCTTGAGGCGAACTTGAAAGATCTGATATATAAATCTATTGCTTGCTGATAACTATGCTTGCTGATAACTATGCTTGCTGATAACTATGCCAAAACTGCCCAGCATGTAAGAGTTGAGGATTAAACAGAAAAAAAGAAAAAACCTCGAAAAATCGAAATAATCCAACCCTGTATTAACCCACAAAGACAATAAAAATGCCCGTCCCTCCTGAAATTTCCAAAAATATTGTAGCAATTTGGGTGAACTCCTTGAGTCAACAAGAATTGTTGGAGTACCAGACTGCATTGGGGAAATACCATTACTATCACACAATTAAGCCATTGATCTATGAAACACTGATACTGGGGGAGTACGGCAATGAATTTAGGAATTTGTTGGCTTGGAAATTGCAACTACACAATTTGAAGCCTATTGTCATACATGATTTAGACAAGTTTATGCATGTTTTGACCACAACTTCAAATGGGTCTTTGGTCAAGTATTTTGAGAAAATGGATAGCTATCGTGAACGAGATTCCAACGATTTGAGTCTTATATATCAGTTGATTTTAAAAAATTGTAAGAATTTGGAAACTATAAAATACAAGTTTGATAAAAATGATAATTGCATTTATTATTTAAACAATAATGTGAAACTGAAAAATATTTTCATAAACTGTCAATACAATTTACACCATTACACAACAAGCGATACAAGATCAAACTCATTGATTACAGAGAGCCCCAACAATACACACCATAACAACATTCCACAAGAACCAACAACCCACACAATTGAAGCAGCACCTGGTTCGACCCAAGTTTTTTTCAAAGATTTGAGCTCGATCGATGTCAACTTGTTGAGAAACGCATATGATTTCCCCATTTCCAGAGATTTGGAAAACTTGAAGTACTTGAAACTGTACACCACTTTCAAAGCACTGCCATTAGAACAGAAACACCAACACGCATACTCCAATAATCTACTAGAAAGATTACAAGAATACAATACGAAAAACTTGCAAAGAAGAGAGAAAGATTTCACACTGTTGTTTGACGAACAAGAAGGAAGATGTCCGGCAATCAACATTTTTTTGAAAACTCTGATCAATGAAAACATTTATAGATTTGGGAACTTGAAATACTTGAAATTTGATCATATGTCTTTTATAAGAGACTCTATGGATTTGATCAACAAAATTTTTTTCAAAAACTGTGCTTCCCATTTGAAAATTCTAGAGTTCAATAACGTCATTGAGCATCGCGAGTTGATGTCGAGAGAACAAATTGAAACATTGGCTCGTGGTTCTTTGATTGAGAGCAATTTTGCAGAGTACAACAACCGAATTGCAGATCTGCCAGGTGTCCAAGACTCTTTGTTCAACAACGCCATCCCATGGAGGCAGTTCCACGCTTTGGAGAAATTGGTGTTAAACATGAATCCAAGCGAGCCTACAGTTTTGAGAATCTTGAAACAATTGGAACATGTGGACTGTACGGCTCCAGATTTCGCATTTTTAAAGTACCTTGAAGTGACCTTCTTTGAGCATGAAGCACACCATACAGACATTTTGGCTGAAATCATGCAAGTTTTGGAGTATTTAAAAATCGGGATGACTTACGATGACGATGCACCAGTGTCCAAATTGGATGCAATTGAAGAATTGGTTTTCAATTTAAACTTTGATCTCTCTTCGTTGGAAATTGGATTGGAAGACTTTTTGGATAGAGTCTTTGGAAAAATGCGTAAATCAGTTAATGATTTTAGACTTAACATTGTGGGGAAATTCAATCAGAATATTGTTTCGTGCAGAGTGGGCCATTCGTGGAGATGGAGGCTGATGAAAAACGGAAAAGATCAGTACAACATTGTCACTGCTCACAGAACCTACTTGGATGACAACTACGTGCACGCTTGAACCATCTGCAGCCACCACCCTCTCTCTCTCTCTCTCTCTCTCTCTCTCTTAAATGCCTGATTCTAACGCTGTTTGCAGATATATATATATTTCTTTTTAACCAGGTTACTTGTTACAAGTAAGATTAATAAAAATAAATTGTTACCAAGTTTCCAGCTTATCTGATAAATCATCTGTGCCTGTGATAAAAAATCAAGTCAATTGTCATTTAATTAATACCTTTAAGCACCACGTGAGAACTTCAAACAAAAATAAAAAAAAACCTGATGATTTATGCGCCGAGATATCGGATTAGTCAGGTAGCGGCTTTTTTTCTTGTTTTTGTATTTTTTTCTTTTTTTTATTTTTTTTGATGAGTACAAAAACGCCGCAAGCAGTGATGATCAGAACAACAAATACCGGAAACGAGAAATTTAATCGGATGTTTATCTCCATTTTTTGACAATGATACTTACGTCATTAACATCGAGGCCTTTACTAAAAATATTTTTTTTCAATCCAAAACTTGAATACGCAAGTTCATGATATTTAACATGTCAAAATGTTCCTGGAAACCTTATTACTTATGTTTTCTTTTATCCTTTTGGCTCACAACTCTCAGAAATTCAACCATTTTAGCAACTAAATCAGGCAAACAGAAAGCCCTTGTAAACAGACTTGATAACCTTCCTTTTGATCAAGAGTTTTTCCGATTTTTTATGGTACTTCTGTTCTCTCTTTCAAAGAATCTTCTGTGTATGGCTACTTTGCTTTGATCACAAAAGCAAAAAAAAAAGTTTTTAATCAAAACCTTCGCACAAGTAACAAACAGAAAAAAAAAAAAATGAAAAAAAATAAAAAAAAAAATGAAATGAAATGTAAAATCAGTGTTGAAAATTTTTGCTCTGTACACAGTTTTTTGTGACATAAACTTATTGTTCAAGTATCACAAACGCGCATGAATGTGCAAATCACTGATATTATATTAATTGTTCATGACATTTTTCTTTGTCCTTTGAGAGAGGTATTTTCTTCAGCGTTTGTGAAGTTCAAGATTTGATGAAGTGATAGATATAAATGGTCAACTTTTTGACTCATGTTTTGTTAAACAACTTCTTTCAAACTTCGTCAGATATATAAAACTGATCGTTCACACACTAGACTTAATTCCTTTAATAATGTTTTTCAAAAGGAGGATTGAATCTGTAACAACTTGTTTTGTTTGGGCTATGTATGCCTTGTGCAAATCTACATTTCTCGTTCGGCCAAGCGTTTCTCGAGTAATGAATTTTTCACCCGGTTATTTCAACTTTAAAGGATTTTCGTGTGAGTATCACATGTTGTTCTAATGCCTTGTTAGCGTTTGCTAAGACCGAGAGATGACAGAAAACCAAGGTGCAAGACCTAAATATCACTATCGCGATCGTCACGGATCTTAAAGCAAGAACCAGCATTTTTAAAAGTATTTCTTGACTATCGTACACACACACACACACGCGCGGACTTGAACTGAAAAAGAAAAAAGAAGTTATAAAAACTATGGACCCATCAAGAGCAAAAAATTTTATACCGCCTAGCGACGACAATACCCCAAACGGAAACCTATCACCAGCGTCTGCCATTGCCCAATCATACACCAACGTTATGATGGAGAGTGTTATCGCGGACTTGAATTCCAGTATTGATGCTCCCTTTGAGCCCGCTCCAGCACCAATGATCAAAAAAGATCAAATTGCCGACTTGGAAGAAGTTCCTCATGGGATTTTGAGACAAGCTAAGAAATTGGACGACTACAAATTTCCAGTTCACAGACTGAAAAAAAAACTGACCTCTGAAAACAAAATACCGTTGATTATTGTTGCGTGTGGTTCTTTCTCTCCAATCACTTATTTGCATTTGAGAATGTTCGAAATGGCCATGGACTCTATCAACGAAGAAACAAGGTTTGAAGTTATTGGTGGGTATTACTCGCCTGTTTCAGATCACTACAGAAAACAGGGTTTAGCCAAAGCAACTCATAGGGTGAGAATGTGTGAATTAGCCTGTGAAAGAACTTCGTCGTGGTTGATGGTGGATGCGTGGGAATCTTTGCAACATGAATATACAAGAACCGCTCAAGTTTTAGATCATTTCAATGAGGAAATCAATATTAAAAGAGGAGGTGTGGAAACCCCAACAGGTGAGAAAATTGGAGTCAAAATCATGTTGTTGGCAGGAGGTGACTTGATTGAAAGTTTTGGTGAACCAAATGTTTGGAAAGATGAAGACTTGCATCATATTTTGGGTAACTACGGATGTTTGATTGTGGAAAGAACAGGAAGTGATGTGAGATCTTTTCTTCTAAGTCACGATATCATGTACGAGCACAGAAGAAATATAATGGTTATAAAGCAGTTGATTTATAACGATATTTCGTCGACCAAGATCAGGTTGTTTATCAGAAGAAATATGAGTGTGCAGTATTTGTTACCAAATAGCGTCATTAGGTACATTCAGGAACACAACTTGTACAAAGACAGTGAGCCTGTCAAACAAGTTATGGGCTCAAAGGAATGAGCTTGAATGACTATAGTTGTATAGTAATTAATCTATGAAGGTGTAGCTGGTAATTTTTTTTTTCAGCTACCTTATATGTGTATACTTTAGATAATCTATGAATTGTATATTACAAAAGTTATAAAAATTGTACTTTTAAAATGAAACTTTGTTTACTTTTCAAAAGCTTGAAAAGCTGGTACAGGTAATTATCTCCTATGATGCTACTGTCCAAAAGCAACAATAAAAAATAAACAAACAATCAAGTTGCTGAAAAGTGAGGTTTTCATAGCTATAGATAATGAAGATAAGTCAAAATATTTCTAACATTATGAAGCCCTTTTTGGTATAAAGGCAAAGAGTGGCACAGTTTAATTTTGGCTCAAAGATGCAAGACATCCTCAAAAATATGCTCTTTTACGTAGCAAACATATCTAATTGTTCATCTTGCAGGTCAACTCTTGAAAGCAATTTTTTGCGAGCGAGTTGTTGACTTGCTTAGCATGTCTTCACTCATCCTCCGCAACTTTGCGCCCAAAACCTTATCATTTGCAACGTTTTGTGTCTTCTAGAACTCCGCTCGCGCATTGCACGATATTTTTCATTTTTTTTTTTTTTTCGTTTTGAGATGAGTTGAGCCAGGTCTCATCACTATCCTATTTCACGTTTCTTAATTCCAAAACACCTTGCTCAGAGAAAAAAACAGACAACCAAACAAAGAACATCAACATGTCTAGCAACCCTCACGATATACAAATCAAGAATTTTTTTATTTTAGCATCTGCAATTGTTGGATCTGCTTTAACGACATACAAACTACTCTCCCTTTATAACGAAACCCGGTACACTAATGCTCCACCAAAACCAAAAAAGAATATAACTGAATTAATTGGGAACACGCCGATGATGCGTATTGAGTCTTTGAGTCAGTACACCGGGTGTGAAATATACGCCAAGATGGAGTTGTGCAACCCTGGAGGCAGTGCCAAGGACAGGGTTGCATTGAATATCATCAGGGGGAATGAAAAAAGAGGGAATTTGCAGAAAAAGGGCGACTATGTGTTTGAAGGAACCTCTGGAAGCACAGGGATCAGTATTGCTATGATTTGTGATTCTTTGGGCTACAAATGCAGTATTTCGCTACCGGACGATACCTCGCTTGAAAAATTGGCCTTGTTGGAGAGTTATGGAGCTGAGGTTGTCAAAGTGAAGCCGGCCTCAATTGTGGATCCTAACCAGTATGTCAATAGTGCAAAGAAGTTGGTTAGTGAGATGAATAAGAAAACCGAACAAACCGGAGTGCGCGGTGTCTTTGCGGACCAATTTGAAAACGAGTTGAATTGGGAAGTCCACTACAAGACCACGGGACCGGAGATTTTAAAACAGTTGGACGGTGAAGTTGATGGGTTTATTGCTGGGTGTGGAACAGGAGGGACCATTGGTGGGGTTTCGAAATATTTGAAAGAGCACAGAGGTGGTGATATTCTAACATGCTTGGCTGATCCTCAGGGGTCTGGTTTTTACAACAGAGTCAAGTACGGGGTGATGTACGATTATGTGGAAAAGGAAGGGACAAGAAGAAGACATCAAGTGGACACACTGGTGGAGGGTATCGGCTTGAACAGAATCACCTTGAATTTTGCGAAAAACGAGAAATACATTGACGAAAGTTACAGAGTCACTGATGAGGAAGCGTTGAAGATGGCAAGATGGCTATCTGCTCACGATGGGCTCTTTATTGGGTCTTCCACTGCAATCAACGCAGTGGCCACTTTGAAATTGATTCACGAGTATGGGCTGGCCAACAGTGGGAAGAAATTTGTGATGATTGCGTGTGACAGCGGTAGTAGACACTTGAGCAAATTCTGGAAAAAGGCATTGTCTTTGGAGCCGGTGGGCGAATTAAAGGAGATTGTGTCCTTGGATTAAGGAATAGCAGGGTTTACCGTGTTTAAACTATATATTTCTATATATAAAAATCTAGCATTGGTAAGATATTTCTATCAGCGGGTATTAAATCGTGTTTTTCTTTTTTGAATTTTTTTGCTCGCCTGACGCTTTGCTTGAAGGGCGAGAGAGTGAATTCGAAAGTTGATATATCTTTCTGAAGTCCGCAGACAGCCAAATCCAAAGAGAAAAGTATAACAAGAAGCAGCAATCAAGATGGACACAAGAAACTCTACTAAGAACACCCGTTCTGTTCCAAAAGTCACATACGTTTCTCCAATGTATCGGCACAAAACACACCGAGTAAAGAAGAATGGTGTACACAACTCACAAGCAGAAACACAGAAGAACAACATACACAAGCAGCACAGCAATAAGTACGTGTTAGGGTTTGTTCCTGTGCTTGACCAAAACTCTGTTTATTTACAACACCAATTAAACACACAGGAAAAACATTCCAACCAAAAATCTAAAACTCGTACTCTAAAGCCAAACGTCAGTAATAAATCAAAAGACAAAAGCATACCGGAGATCACGTCATTAGGCAAATTTCATAATGAAACCAAGAGTGGGATCAGAAAACTGCTCACTTTTGCACTGACAAATATCCCTAAATTGTCGCTCCCACCAACGTCTATGGCCTCTGTAGATGCTGCTGCTGCTGCTGCGAGCAATACCAACGAGAAAGGGTTTTTAACGGAGTACATTTACACACTTGTGAGTCTTTGTGTTGGTGCAGTTGATGGGGATGCGGAGTTTGTACCTCAGAGCGAATATCTTGTCCAGTCATACACATACACGGAAAACCTTCATGGATACATTGTCTATTTTGTGTTGAACCCGAATATGCCCAAATCTGCTTTGAAAGAATGTCTTGTAAGGATGTTTAACATGTTTGGAAAGCGTTGTGACACAGGTGCTACTCTTGAGAAACATGATATAGCTTTGAGATGCAATGAGGGACATCATGCATTTTTCAAAGAGGAGTTGGGAGTGGACGTAACAAATTTAACCAACTCGCAGAAGTACGAGCATGAGAGAGATGAGGTGTATAAGGTTATTGCTAAGTTTATGAAAGATGCGACAAAGAACTTTAACAAAGCTGATTTGAGCAGCACTGATAGTAAGAATAGCAAGATTAACAATAGCGTCCAGTTGTTTGACATTGATTATAACTTATTGAAAGACGTTCCCCAGAGCGAATTGCCCCTTGTAGTGGAAAACATCCATGCCTTTAGAAACGATGTTTTGATTAAAGAACAGGACAAGTTACAGAAGGAGAAACTCACTGAGCTGGCCAAACAGAGAGAGAAATTGAAGAATGTTTACAAACGTATGATGAATGCTGGTCGGGGTGTGGAAAGTGGAATGAAAGAAGGTGGCACAAAAGATGAGAATGAGGAAGAAGAACAAGAAGAAGAAGAGGAGAAGAATGATGATGAAGAAGGAGAAGATAATGATGAACAATTAGAAGAAGAAGAAGAAGAAGATGATGATGACGAGGAGCTAGATAATGATGAACAATTAGAAGAACAACGAGTAAAAGAGAATGCGCGTGCTGCAGAAGCTCAGTACAAGTCCCTTTTGGACAAGTCTTTAAATTCACCAGACGGACTGTTGTATAAATACAAACGACTAGTGGCATTCAGCGATGATGAATTGGATAGATACAAGGATAATAGCAAAGATAGTGTTTTGTTGGAGAAATTGAATCAGTATTGTGCTGACCATGGCAAGAATAACATCATTGTTTTCAACAAAAACGAGATCATAGAGCAAAGAAGACTGGACGATCTAAACAGAGCCAAATTTGGTACGCCTGTGGAACTGGACATTTCTACTGATGCCACATCGACACCTGACATTACAAAATCCACTGCTCCAACCCCTTCAGGTATCAAAATATCCTTATCCTCTTCTTCAACTACATCTTCTACTCCTACTTCTCAATTGGAAAAAATACTTTCATCATTGTTATCCAAACATTTGGCGGATTCATCAACAGAAGAAGACAACCAAGAAGTTATTGGTATTATTATGGATATTATCAAAGACAATTCTTACAAATACGATCTTTACCATGAAGAATTGGAAATCATCTTGAGTGATTTGTTTGAAGGAGAAGATAGTGGAGATGGTACAAGTGCAAATGTTGTTCAGGATATCTTGGCAACATTGAAGGAAAAAGTGGGATAATTTTTTTTGATTGATAAGAAGACACTTAGATAGAGGAGAGTTAAATAACTATGTGATTGCATTTTAACTATTTAGTTACTTGAGTCATTGCTCCAACACGTGATACGGGGTTTTTCTTTAAAGCAGCTTCACGTGACAATACCAGAATCTAATCCAATTAAAATATTATTCACGTGACATGACCACTAAAGAGAGAACCTTTTTTCCTCCACGGAACAGAACCACTTCCATTGAAAGCTTTTTGCTCTTCATTACCGTTTTGCGACAAGACCCAATAATAATAATAATAATAATAATCA
>JFAV03000001.1:653348-717834 GCA_000585475.3 Hanseniaspora vineae
AATAACCATATATATATATGAAACAAATGTATACAATAAGCAAGACCTTAAATACAGTAAATATCAGAAACAACGGTACAAAAAAAATATAGTTTGTGATTGGTAACTGTTTTTTTTTTTTTTTTCCTACTTAAAACAGTAAATCCATAAAAACATTTGTAGGTGTGTTTGTGTGTGTGTTTGTTTGTTTGCACACTTATTGTCTGCCCAAACTATGAGAACTTTTGTATTATTTCTAACTTTCCACCACTGTTTCTCAATTGTACCGTTGTAAAAACATTTTGGTTTCTGTACGGTACTTTCTATCTATATATATGTATATTTTTTTTTTCCATTTCCTAAAGCGGTTAAATAAAACATTATGTCCTATTTGTTTCATAATTCTAATTCCTCGGATTTTTTCATAGATTTCTCCATTGTTTATTTTTATAACACTAATTAAACAGTAATACAACAAAAAGAAAAAAGAAAAAAAGAAAGAAAAAAGAAAAAAAGCGAAAAAACAAGAAAATATCGCCATTGAAGATTTCAAGATCTAACTGAAATTTGATTTTCTTGATTGAAATTAGGTGCGGTTTAAGTTGAAGTCGAAGTTGAAGTCGAAGTTGAAGATGAAGTTGATGATATTGGCAGGTTTACAATTAATTGAGGTCAAATCTTAATTAATGATGAGCGAATTATTCTTGCACTCTGAAAAGTTATTTTGATTGTTTTTTTTTTGTATGGAGCGTGGGGAGTTTAATACAGTTAATCTAGACTCTTCTTCCTTAGCCTCTCTGAATCAAGAATGTGAGGTAAAGATATGATACAATTCAGTTGTTTGCTTTGGCGTCAAGTAGTAAATTCATTCTTGTTAATTCAATCATAATGTGATTTTCTCCTCGGGTTTAGGAACATTTACTTGGAATTAATTTTGGAATGGTTTTTTTGATAATCTTTTTTTTTTTTTTTATTTTTTATTTTCAAGGTACAGGTGGTTTACTAGTTCGATTTTGACATCTTGGGTTAGAAGTAATTCAACTTAATCTTACATTATATTAGTTCTTTTATCCAATATATCTTTATCAAAAAAACTAAAGAGCCCAGCTTTCAAAACTAGGTTTAGGCAAACGCTCTCTAACTCCTTCCCCCCCCCAAAAAAAAAAAAACACCTACCCCAGGAAAAAAGCACAAAAAAAGCACTTATATCTAACTACAGTCATTCATTAAACTTAATATATCAAATAAACCAAACCATATTCACTCGCTAAAACACATTGAACACATAAAAGATTGCTAACAAAGAACTTCAAAAAAAAAAACCATAGTTATTATATCAAAATTAATCATGCTTGCGAAGCTAAATTTAAACCAGAAAGCGCTGGTATTATTCGTACTGTTTACCTCGTTCATCAGTGCACTGGGTCAGAAAAGTGACACGGACTTGACACCAACATCTAGATTATCATCAAAGGAAAAAAGAGCATGGTACAACCAGTATTATCGTTCAACAGACTTGGCAAATACCACAACATCTCAAACTACAGCAGAAGCAGCAATAACAACAACAACAACAGCAGCAGCAGCAACCTCGGATTCCGAGTATTGGTATCCTAATTATACTGGTCCAGGTTGGTATTACATCAATGGGGATTATGTGTTTAAAACAGATTCTTTTAAAGTTGCCAGTACAGATGATATAACTTCATCAACGACTTCATCTCTTTCTATTACGTCTGATTCTTCTTCTTCTTCTTCTTCTACTGCTACTACAGACGCTTTTAGTGCAACTTCCAGTTTTACTTCTCCAACATTTACAAGTACTTCTGAAGAATCGAGTTCTACTGAAGATTTAACTTCATCTACTTCCAGTACTACTGAAGAAGCTACTTCCTCTACTGAGGAAAATAGTTCAACGACACCATTTTGGAGAATTTCTTCTCAAGAAACTATTTCTACGAGTACTAGTGAAGAATCAAGCTCTTCAGAAGAAGCTACCTCTACGACTCCAAGTTCCACGGAGGAAGCTACCTCTACGACTTCAAGTAACACTGAAAAAGCTAGCTCAACCACATCAACTAGTACATACGCAGTTAGCACTAGTGACACTCCAACCACTAGTGACACTCCAACCACTTCACCAACCACCAGTGACACACCAACCACCAGTGATACACCAACCACCAGTGACACACCAACCACCAGTGATACTCCAACCACTGATGCTACTCCAACCACCAGTGGTACTCCAACCACTGATGCTACTCCAACCACAAGTGATACTCCAACCACTAGCGCTACTCCAACTACAAGTGATACTCCAACCACAAGTGATACTCCAACCACAAGTGATACTCCAACCACTAGTGACACTCCAACTACTAGCGCTACTCCAACCACTTCACCAACTACTAGTGATACTCCAACCACTAGTGATACTCCAACCACCAGTGACACTCTAACTACTAGCGCTACTCCAACCACTAGTGATACTCCAACCACCAGTGATACTCCAACCACTAGCGCCACTCCAACCACCAATGCTACTCCAACCACTTCACCAACTACTAGTGACACATCAACTACTAGTGACACATCAACTACTAGTGAAACTCCAAACACCGATGATACTCCAACCACCGATGATACTCCAACCACCAGTGATACTCCAACCACTAGTGACACTCCAACCACCAGTGACACTCCAACCACTAGTGACACTCCAACCACTGATGACACTCCAACCACTAGTGACACTCCAACCACTAGTGACACTCCAACTACTAGCGCTACTCCAACCACAAGTGATACTCCAACCACTAGTGATACTCCAACTACTAGTGACACATCAACTACTTCACCAACTACTAGTGACACATCAACTACTAGTGACACATCAACTACTAGTGAAACTCCAACCACCAATGCTACTCCAACCACTAGCGCTACTCCAACCACTTCACCAACCACCAATGCTACTCCAACCACCAATGCTACTCCAACCACCAGTGACACTCCAACCACTTCACCAACTACCACCTCTGATGTCGTCTCCAGTGTCAACAGTACACCATTGCATGTTTCCACTTTGTCGTCTGATTTTACCTCAGCTTCTGCTACATTTTCTTTTTCTACCTCTTCACCTACCACTACTACTTCCTCAAGTCAAGATGCTACATCTGATTTGTCTCCAACAACCTCTTCCGATGCTCCTGACTACAGCACCGTGATTTACAGCAGTACTACCAGTTCATCAGAAACTACAAGTGCTACACCAACAGCTGAGACTACTTCCACACCTACCGATGAAGCCACAACAACACCGCCACCATCAGGCACCTATTCAACTTCCGAATCAACTTATGTTTCTCCATCAGCCGGTACTACCACTTCTGAGTCTAGCGACATTCCAACAACAAGTACTACCCCTGAAACAACTTTTTTTCCAACTAGTCTTTCGACTGCTTCAACAATCACTTCACCAACTAGTGATACTTCTGAGTCAGTTTATACACCAACTAGCACCACAAGCGAATCGGCTTACATTCCAACTAGTAGTACTAGCGAACCCGCTTACACTCCACCAATAAGTACAACATCTGAGTCTGTTTATACTCCAACTAGTGGCACTACTGAGTCGTTTTACACTTCACCAACTAGTGGTACTACGGAGTCAGCTTACAGTCTAACTAGTGGTACTACTGAGTCTTCTTATACTCCAACTAGTAGTACTAGTGAGTCGGCTTACAGTCTACCTACTGGTATAACTACGGAGTCAAGCTACACACAGCCAACTAGCGGTACTACGGAGTCAGCTTACAGTCCAACTAGTGGTGCTTCTGAGTCTTCTTTCACTCCAACCAGTACTAGCTCTGAATCGGCTTTCACACCAACCAGTGCCTCTTCGGAATCAGCTTACACTCCAAGTAGCGCTACTTCCGAATCCAGTTACACTCCACCAACTGGAACTTCATCTGGGTCTGCTTACACTCCAACTAGCACCACCTCTGATTCAAGTTACACTGCAACCAGTAGTTCCTTGGAGGTCACTTCCGAAAGTAGCACATCCAGCACCACTTCTGATATCACTTCTCCAAGCAGTTTCGCTAGTGCTCTAAGTTCAGTCACTCAATTAACCAGTGAAACTTCTTCCACAGTGTCTTCATCTAGTGATTCTGCTATTTTCACGAACCCGCTAACTTTTGCCTCGTCTTCAAGTGAAGCTACTCCTACTGCATCAAGTAGCTCTTTATCAAGCAGCTCTTCTACCGAAGTTACTTCAGAAACTGCTTCTTCTTCCGTAGATTCTTCTTTGAGCAATGCTTTGACCTCTGAATCTACTACGGAATCGTCTACTGAGTCTCCAACCTTGACCAGCTCTCCATCTACCTCCAACCCTATTGTTTTGCTTCCTACGTCTACTTTGCAGCCAGCAACAACGGTTCCATCTGTTTCCGAAACCACACCTGCAAGTTCTGTTCCAACTTCCGAAGCTGCTCACACAACAACAGAAACTTCCAACAATTGGCTGCCTTCCTCATTGCTACTGTTTTCTTCTGAAGATGCTTCCAGCGACGCTAACACCAAAACTCTGAAACCGACGGGGACCAAAACAACCTCTCAAACAGGGTCTCGTACAAGTTCGATCAATTTTTCTTCACTTACTCAAAACTTGCCTCAAGTCATCGAAGCTCCAGCCACTCAAGCTGCTACAGCGACTGCATCAGCCCAATCTGGTTCTGCAACTGGTACAAGTTATGACGAAACAAAATATGAAAAAATTGTTGTTGGTTTCAAACAATCTTTGAATTATGAGTTTGTTGTTCAAAATCCATACTCTTCTGCGCAAATTTTTGCGTACTTGCCAGCTCTTTTGAATTATCCGTTCACAGGTGTCACTGGTGAAGATGTATCTGCTGATGATTTGGCCCTTTTCAATGACATTACTGTTCAGGATTTGGTTCCTTACACTTCATCCGAATATTCGTATGTTGTTACCCTTGCTGAAGTTATTTTCCCAAAGAAGTATGTTTCAAAATTGCAAGCTTTAGTCACCAATACCGACTCTATTTTGTACAAAGAGCCAGAAAAACTTATTCAGCAATTGGCTTCTCAAATTGATCCTTCGATTCCATTGACTATTTTGATCAATATGAACACAGCTTTGAGCTCTTCATCTGGAAGCAACTCTGGAGGCAGCAGCAACGACAGCAACCAAAATAGCACCAATTCAGCTACTTCCAGTAATGATGGTGATGGTATCGGTGCATTAGGCCAAAGCTCTACAAACAAAGGGTACTCTGTAAAATCTTTCCTTTCTGTTAAAAAAAATAGAATTGGATTTTTCATTGGGGTGATTTGTGGTGGTATTCTTTATATTGCTTTGATGATTTTGCTTGCAAGATGGTTTATTGTTGTTATTAGAAAAAGACAACCTGAACAAGAACAAGACAAGGGAACACAAGTTTTTGGTATTGATCCTTTTGAAAAAGCTTCATACCATTCTTCAGTTATCAGTGCAGGTGGTCACAGTGGAAGTAGCAATGCTAGTGCCATTGGTTACGACGAAAAACAACAAGACCCACAACACGATCCTTCTCTGGCAATGATGATGGAAAAACCAGCTTTATTGTACCAAATGCCTGATGCTGATGACGAATATTTTGATGAGTTCAATGATCAAGTGAGTATGACACCAAGTATGAAGATTGAAAACTGGATGGATTACAACATGTATGGAGGTGCTGAAGGCGGCGTTGCCGCTGGAGCATTGCAGCAGCAAAGACCTTCGAGATCTTCTAGAAAAAACATGTCCGTTTTTATGAACAAGAAACAGCCTGCGGTGCCGCCTTCTGCTTCTTTGGTTGGGACCGTGAACGACTCCACAACTCAGGCAGGATCTTCAGTGGCGAATGGCAGCAATGTTGGAAATGTTTCTCCAACCAAAGCGGCCACATCAGTTTCTTTTGCCACAGGTCCTGTTTCTTCGTCTTCCGTTTCTGCGGCTGCAGCAGCAAGAATGTCTGGATACGCTGGAAGTGCAGCTGATTCAAACAACAACAACAACAACAACAACAACAACAACAACAAACGTTCCAGTGTTTCCACCGGTGGAGGCGCTAGTGGGAAGTTGAAAATCTCTAAACCAATTGCTTCCTCGAATTCCTTGGGTTGGAATCAAATTTGATTTCTAAAGAGAAAGGGTGAATGAGTAAGAGCTTTATCGAGCACACGACGTTGACTACACCCTTTTTTTCACAGCTCGTTATTTTTTTTTGTTCATGTTCACATATCATTTAAGGTTTTGTCATTAGATGATTGAGACTTATTAGACATTGCGTTATGATAAATTATGTTATTTTCCTATTTACGTATACCTTTTTTTCTTTCTGTTCATTTGAAGTGTATATTCACTTTTTGTATTATAAATATTTCCTTTCGATTTTATGATTATATCATTTACAAATGTGATATATACTCACTGAGGGCCCTTTCAATCAACTTTCAAAAATTCAGTAACAGCTTTGTAATATTCCAGTGATTTTGCAATATGAATTGGATGAATACAATCGAAATCCAGTATTCTATGATTTGGATAATATTTTTCAATAAGATCATAATGGTGCTGTGTTGATTCGCATGGCAATGGGAACATAGGAGATTGCAAAGCTCTTAAAAACAGAGTTGGATGTGTCACGTGGGGCATGATTCCTAGTGGGTTCCCACTTTCAACAACACTGGTGGGCCAATCACAGATAGAGTCCAAGTAGTGTGGCATTTTGAACAGTGGGATCTTGTGTTCCAAAGGTTCGCCTATTTTCAAATCAAGACTTCCCTCTCGGAACCCTGCAGTGAAGTATGCTATCAGATTTGGGTCATTGTTGTTGAATTTCCCGAAATGCTCTTCAATGGGTTTCATCCAATCTTTGACTTTGCCCGGGATTTTGAGAAAAAGGTTGTCTTGTAAGGATTTCAATTCTTGCTTGGACAGATGCTGGGGGGAACTCGTTGGATGGTGCTTTTTTTGTTTGTAGTAGGCATTGGCGCGCAGGACATCTAGTACGATTTTGAAATTTCTTACAGCAATTATATCCATTTCTTGTAATTTTCCCGGTGGCATATCAATAGAGACAATTTTATTCAGTATGGAGTGTGCTTTTTTTTGGAATCCAGCCAGCAAAGCGAGTTTTGCACCAAGAGAGAACCCAATAAGATCGACTTTTTGGTTCCCGTGTCTATGAGAAATGCTGCTAATGAAAGAAACAAGGTCATTAGTCAATGTCCAATTGTCGTATGGTAATGCACGCGGTGATTCTCCGTGGTTCCGCAGATCAACAGAGTACACCACCGTTTGCAAACTAGTAGCCATTTTTTTGCTCTGATACTGGAAATCAACTGCACTTCCAAACGCTCCGTGTATGTGAACGAGTATTGGCTGGGTGGGTTTCAACGGAAGTCCATTGGTTGGTTTGAAGTGTATACTGTTCAGGTTGACTGTTGCCTTGTGGTGGAGTAACCTGTGGAAAATTTTCAGCATTGAGCTTGTGTTTTGTGTGTTTCTTGTTTATCGTTTGAGACTGTGTTCTTGTGTGTTTCTTGTTTATCGTTTGAGACTGTGTTCTTGTGTGTGTGTGTGTTTTGTTTTTTTTTTTTTTTTTTTTTTTTTTCTTGTCGCCAAGATTATATCGACCTTGGGGGGTTTTTGTTTGAGGTTGAGTTGCTTCGACTTGATGTTTTGTAATAATTGAAATGAAACAAGCTTTTAAATTTTTTGATCTGATTTGTAAATTGAGCAAAATATTGGAGCCTCTTTATTTTCTAAATATAACTTTTCAGTTTGAATGACAATTCACAACTCGTGTCGTACAAACAAAATCAATCATAATAATAATAAATTTTCCACTAGCTTTGTTCTCTTTCTTGTCAAGTCACAAACCGCTTAATACAAGACATAATGTCCATTGTTGTGGTTATAAAAGGTTTAAGTGTTTCCCCAACGATTTTATAGATATTCAGACATGTACGGAGGTACACACCCAAAAACAAAAACAAATACAAAAACAAACACACACACACACACACACACATGCGAACACAATCAGTTTCATATATCCTGTTTTAGTGCAATCATAAGCCGTATATACCTATCCACACACCATATCGTACCAACCATTGAAAACAATATGCTCAGGAACCTATTATCTTTCTGGGAGCTGAAAGCTAAGAACAAGAACAACAATAACAACAATAGCAGCAGGAATATAAAGACAAGAGTAGAAAGAACAATACACACACCAAACAATGAGAAAACACGACCTCAATAAATATAAATTGAGTAAAACCAGTAAGCAAATCAGTGCCACGGCTCTATAATTTCTACGATCCTTGACAACACTATCAACGGACTGCTACAATGCTGGACTACTATCAATTGAAAGGTCCCACTCAATAAACTCATAGTTCTCAAATAACAACAACAACAACAACAACAACAACAACCACGACAAACAATCAAACCAAATTAAAACCAGGATAATCAACCAAAACAATCAAATAACAATAGAGTCGATACCAATATTTTACAAATCACGACTCAAGTCAGAACATGGTAGACTAGACACAAAAACTCATGTGAAAAAAAAAATAAAAAAATAAAAAAAATAAATTAATAAAGACGGGAAAGATCAGGTGATTTTAGTGTGTTGCTTGCCATTTTTGGGTTATTTTTACAGTTTGTGCAGAGTTGAAGCTAAGGGAGAGAAAGAGAGAGAGAGAGAAAGAGAGCTTTGAACAGGAAAGCGATAGCGAGAGGGTGGGGAGGTTTGAGTCATGATACAGTACGTGACACACGGAGAGAACAATGACAAAAAAGTGGTCCAAGTATTCAGAGTGAGAGATTTACGTTAATTGTTGGATGAGGCTTGTGAGCGAATATGTGCTAGTTTCAAAAAAACAACAACATACACGTGATACTGCATGGCAAACAAAAAAAAAGGCCGTGCTGGGTAACTTTTCCAAAAAAAAAAATTAGATTAAAGACCTGTTTTGTAAAACTCCAACCGAGATTCATCCTTAAGCCTCTCTCTACAACGCATTGAACAGACTAGTTGATTTCAATAGATTTTTATTGTAAACGGTGAATGATGCAAGGAGAAACAGACAGTTTATGCTTACTTTCATTAATTATCCAATTTTCAGATAAGACTGATCGGCGAATACACTCAAAGGAAAGAACGCACTCAGTGTCAAAATGAAGGCAAGAAACATAGATAAGAGCGTTTTGGATGCAACAAGAGAAAAGTGTGAGATGACAGCTATGGACTCTGCAGAGTATGACGCAGAGCAAGACACTACGGTGATGGACAGTGATGCTCAAGAAGACCTGATCAGTGAGTTCCGTGTTAAAATGATGTCCAGTAATAAGAAATATATCAAATTGTTACAGATCTTGATTGTGTCTTATATTGTGATTATATTGATTGTTCACCCGGGGAAATTACAAAATAAAAAAAACAAGACTATTAGTGTGCAATCATCGACCATATCCCTTTTGTATATTGCAAGAAAATATACAACCAATAGACAAGCAATGGTTTTCACTATTGTCAATTCGTTATTGATTGGGTTTCTATTTTTAAAGAGTTTCTTGTCTGTTGCAAACTGGAAAGAAAGGTTTGTTGTACAAATTGTATATGCTTTGCCTCCTTTGGTTTTTTTGATGATGTCGCAATTGTTTCATTACTGGAGTTTAGATTTGGAGAAAAATATTAGTAAACTGGTTAAACAAAAATATAAATACAAAACAAATTGACAAATTAATTGAGAAGAAATTGAAATTTGTCTCATAGAGGCAAAAACATATATTCAGAGAAGACTGAGACGTGTCTCACAAGGGCAAAGGCATACACTCAGAACCACCACCTTTCAACAAATACATGAAACTCGTGCTCTCCCTTGAACTTATGAGAATCATTACGAGATCATAATAATGGATGTTTAATTTGGAATAATATTGTTGATATTTCATAACATTTTCATATTGTTTTCTGACAATTCTGTTGAAACACAATGGGTAAGAGTACTCTAAATTGGATATAATCAGAGAGTTGATAAATTGATAAAACATGTTTGTTTTATGTTGGTTTAAATTACTGCCGAAATATTTGGATTTCGATGTACTGAAATACCTCAAATTGACAGAAAATTGCACTAAATTTGCATGCAATCTGTTATCATTTAGACCATTGTCAACAGTTCCCTCCCCACTCTCTGTCTCCTCCTCTTCATCATGTAGACGAAATGTTTGACAAGGTTTCATATAATTCTGCATGCTTAACAAACACTGAATATCAAATTTATAAGTGAACAATTCATCATCATTATGTGAGTCTGATATATCAAGGACTCTGTATTGCAAAATTGTGAAAAATTCAACAAGTTTGGTGATGTCCAAGGGACTATTGGACTCGATAATAATCTCCACTCTATGTGATGGGATCACCACCATTTGATGTTGTTTTGTGGAATCATATAATTTTGTGATTTTCTTGGAGTTAGTGTTCAAGTTTCTATAGTTATTATTCACTAACTCTAATATAACTTGTGAATCATTTTGTGAAATCAGAGTGTTTTCCTCTGACTGACGCTTTAAGAAAACAGTTTCAAACTCATACAACCGATGACTCATTGCTTCTGGAGGTATCTGATTTCTCTTGTAATTTTCTGGTGTTTCCTAACTCTCATAAAACTATCACAGCGGCTAAATGTCTTGAAGTAAAGATTGTTTTGACAACGTCGAAAACAAAACGTGTACTAATAAATTCACGTGACTGTACACCCAAATGTATGTATATACTATCTAGTCTATAAAAGCATCTTGCTCGAGCTGCCATCGTCCAGCTTTACATGGTCATTCAAGTTTGGAGCACTCTCAAAGACTTGTCCACGTAAGGAAAACTGCTGGGACTGGTATTGACTGCTGTGCACAGGGTCTCCTCTAAATTCTAGGTAATTGATTCTGGAAAGCAAGTCTTCATCGTCTTCCAAATTGTCCGGAATAAACAAAACCAGAGATTTCACATTTTTGAAAACAGGTCTAGGCACATGGTACTCCTGCAATCCAGTGTTCCCATCTGCCCGACATTCCACGGAAAAGTCAAATTTTGTGGTCTGTATTGTGTCAAACGTCAAATTTGTTTTCCCGTGGCTCTCCACATTTTTGTATAAGTGAATGTGCTTGATTGTGTCTTCGCTGTTAGAAGTGTCTATCAAAACACTGTACAGCTTCACAGGCTGTAAAAAAGTCACTCGGATCAACAACTGGCAATCACAGTCGCTTTCCAAGTATTTGTCTCCAGTGGGATCTTCCAAGATATATGTGGCGCTTTGAGCAGGGTCTCCTGATGGCTTGAACACACCGTTCAGTACTTTGAAAGATTTGGTGTCAATGTATTGTAACAAATTTTGTTGTTCCGATGTTGGGAGGGCTGGAGGAGTTGTGTGTTCGTGGTCTGTGCAGGGCATATATGTTTTTGGTTGTCTTGGATTGTCTTTTGGCCTTAAGGTTGTAAAATTTCCGATGGATCTTTTTTTGACTTTTGAAAATCTCGGACCCAAAACGAGGCTCGCACGGAAAAAACAGCCAAAATTATCATGCATGACACAAAAAAAACTGTTCTCGTTTTTCGCATAAACTGTCTAAACCTGAATTGTGATCAATGCAAGAAGCTAGTGTATAGTTGAACACCCACCAGGAAAACCAAGCCAAACACAATGAGCAAACACACAGCAGAATTTTTACCAGCAAACGAACCTGATCTAAGATCCATTTTGCAAGGTGGGTACAATCACCCATTACTAAGAGAATGGCAATCTGAAAGACAACTAACCAAAAACATGTTCATTTTCCCTATCTTCATCAGTGACTTCCCAGATGAAGAAACCAAAATTGACAGTTTGCCAAACATCAAGAGATACGGGATCAACAAGATTGTTCCATACTTGAAACCTTTGGTCGCCAAAGGTTTGAAATCTGTTATTATCTTTGGTGTTCCAATGAAGGAAGGTTGCAAAGACGAAGTTGGGTCTGCTGCTGACGATCCAGAAGGCCCTGTCATTCAGTGCATCAAGTTACTAAGAAAAGAGTTGCCGGAATTGTATCTTATGGTCGATGTGTGTTTGTGTGAATACACGTCTCACGGTCACTGCGGTGTGTTGTACGAAGACGGGACTTTGAACAGAGATTTGAGTGTTAGAAGAATTGCTGCTGTTGCAACAAACTACGCAAAAGCAGGTGCACACAGTGTTGCTCCAAGTGATATGATGGATGGAAGAATCAAAGACATCAAATTAGGATTGATGAACGCTGGATTGGCCCACAAGACTTTTGTTATGAGTTACAGTGCCAAATTCAGTGGGAACTTGTATGGACCATTTAGAGACGCAGCATGCTCTGCTCCTTCTTCAGGAGACAGAAAATGCTACCAGTTGCCACCAGCAGGTAGAGGGCTTGCCACAAGAGCTTTGAGAAGAGACATGGAAGAAGGTGCAGATGGGATCATTATCAAACCAAGCACTTTCTATTTAGATATCATGAGAGATGCAGCTGAAATTTGCAGAGACTTACCAATTTGTGCTTACCATGTTTCGGGTGAGTATGCCATGTTGCATGCTGCTGCAGAAAAGGGTGTTGTTGATTTGAAAACCATTGCTTTTGAAGCTCATCACGGGTTTTTAAGAGCTGGTGCAAGATTGGTTATCAGTTATTTCACTCCTGAATTTTTGGAATGGTTGGACTAGAGGTTTCAGCGCCACAGGCGACGAGCCTCGAGCGTAGCGAGTGAGTGCAAATAAATACAACTAATACATTTAACACGAATGCACGCGCGCATCGTACGATATCTCAATAGCTAATGAAATGTATATGATTTGTTAGGGAACACTAGTTTTCATATAATTTTTTTTTTTTTTTCAATTGAAATTTCTTTATACGTGTATATATGAACAACTTTCGCAAATAATTTTATATTACGAACGACTTATTATTTCATGATGGAACCATGACTCCTTCTTTGCTTGAAGATTCCTTTTCTGCCTCTTGTGCTTCTTCTCCTTCAAGACCTTCCTCGACTTTAGGCAAATCTGGCAAGTGCGAAGTATCTGGAAGGTTGACCCTTTCTTGTTTGTCCACAGCAGGTTGTTCCCCAGTAACGCCCAAAGAGGCAGCCATCTCTTCCAGTTCCTGGTCCAACTCTGTGTCTAGAACCATCCGCGAGTCACTGACTGCGTCTGTGATATTTTCCATGTTGGAAGTCAAAACGTGATCCACTTCCCTTTCGTAAGCCATTTCATCTTGAACATTGTCCATCACATCCTGCACGTAATCTATATTCAATTCGTTGTTCAATTTCTTCAAGATATCGTTACCTTGCTGCAACCCAGTGATGAAATTTTTCTCAATCAGTTTGAATTCAATATTGGATAGCATTTCTTCCAAGTTGGACAACTGATCATTAGCTCTTGTGATAAGGATTTTCTGGTAGTGCACTCTTTTGAGCAATAGTTTGATCTGTGGGTGACTTTTCACTGGAGACCCAGTTTCTTTACAAGATCGTATCATTTTTTTCAACTCTGCATTTTCGTTATCTATTAGCTTGTAAGTGTTATGCGTAAACTTGTTTAGATTGTCTCTTGATTTTTTCAATTGTAAAATAGCCTTGTCTTGTGAAGTGATCTTCCGGTGCTGCGAGTTGGCACTTGAACTAGCAGACTGTCCCATTATCGAGTTCTTCTGTTACTCTTTTGGGTGTTTTTTTGCAATTGATTATCGAAGCAAGCTTGGTTTATCAGTAATAGCTAATCAGAGGATAGCTCATTTTTTTTTTTTACGCCCGAAAATACAGTATCGAATTGAACTTTATCAGATTCTAATCATGTGATGTGCATGCGATTAAGAAATTTCAAGATAAATTTAAATTATTTGAAACATAAATATTCATATTCAAAAGGATTATCAAAACCCCCCCTCTTATTAAACTATATAATCATTCACTATTGTACATGTATTGCCATTGACTATTTTATTTATAGAGAAGCCAAGGATTTTTCCAAAGCAGCAACGAAAATGTCGGCATGTTTTTCTTCAAAAGTCAAAGTTGGTCTCAATCTAACAGATTTTTCAGCACATCCACCAACGTTACAACCGTTTTTCTTCAAAGTAGCCAACAAAGTGTCTCTTTGTTTACCGGACTCCAAATCAAAAGCAATGAAAGTGGCTTTCCCTCTTAGTCTTTGCAAGTATTTTGGATATTTTTCAGCCAATTTGCTCAATTTGTCCATCAAGTAATCACCGACTCTGTTGACTTGGGTCAATAGATCTTCTCTTTCAATAACTTCCCCAATGGCACCACCAATGATCATGGCACTTGGGTTACCACACCAGGTGTTGAAAACGGAGTAAGCTTTTTGTGGGATGAAATGTTCATCATGGAACCAGTAACCGGCAGATTGGAATTTTTTAGAGAAGGTGACCAAATCTGGTGGAGGAGTGATGTTGGCGTATTCGTGACACCACATTTTACCAGTGGCACCAACCCCGGTTTGAACTTCATCAACAATGTAAACAACATTGTGTTTAGTGGTCAAATCTCTCAAAGATTGCAAGAAATATGGAGAAGCATGGTTGTCACCACCTTCAGATTGAACTGGTTCAATAATCAAAGCAGCAACTTTGGCAGGCCATGTTTTGATCAAGTCTTCAACAATAGCCAAACATCTGTCATCTTCTTTTTTGTTTTCTTCTTCGTGTTTTTCCAATGGGTATTGGTAGTATGGGTATTCCGCGTGAGGCCAGTTGAAAGCTGGGAAATCCAATTTGTGAACTGGTTTAGAACAAGTAACAGACCCAGAAGCAAACAATCTACCGTGGAAAGCTTTTTTGAAAGACAAAACAGACAATTCTGGTGCACCTGGAGCTTGGTTTTCCATAACGGATTCCAATTCTTCGTTGGAGTGGTCAACAGAAAACCCACCTCTTTCTTTGGCTCTGTAGTAGACAAAGGCAGCTTTGAAAGCTTGTTCGTTGGCATCAGCACCACTTTGTGCAGACCAGACATGGGTTTGACCCTTTGGAGCACTTTTCAAAACTTTGGCCAAGATAGAATCGAAATCTTTACCTGGGAAGTTCCCCAAAGCTGGTCTATCAACAAGAGCTCTAATCATTTCTGGAGATTGAGCAGCTTTGATCAAATCTGGGTTGTTGTATCCAAGAGCAATAGAAGCAATTTGAGCATAAACATCCAAAAAGGTGTTGCCATCGGCATCAACAATGTAGTTACCGTTCGATTTTTCGTAATCACACATGAAATAACATGGTCTGGTATCGAATTTTCCAGACAATTGAGTCAATTGTTTTTTGGATTCTGGACCTGGAATTTCAGTGGTTTGGACAACTGGAGCAGTTGGTTCTTTTGGGTAGGCAGTGGAACAGTAAGACATTTGTTTTGGAGTTTGTTGTTTGTGATTGATTTGTAAGTAGTGATACTCGTTGATGGGTTTTGTGTATATATGTATTTTTTTTTTTTTTATTGTCGAGTACTGTAAACTCAATTCTTACAACATAATTTCCACAAACCTTGAGTTTATATACAAATTGTTTTTAATTTCAGCACGTTCACTTTTTGTATTGGTATCAAGATAAGCAAGCTCAATGTTTGTATTCCCTTACTACACAATGTTTCCATTTCAAAGTGTTAATGCCTTGTTAATGATCTACCTGAAGATACTCTATCACACTCCTATAAGCATTGCCTTTTACAGTTTATCGCTAGTATTGCAATTGAGATTAGTACACTATAGTAAACTGTAAAATTTCCACTCGGTCAGCTATCTCATCTATTTACTACGACTACATTGGGAGAGATAATCATCAAAGATACGGATTTTGAACACCATTTTTCTTGATTCGGAAATTTTGGGCAAAAAAACTGCGAAATTGGAAAATTGGAAAATTGGAAAATTTCCGGTTCGATCGATCGTTGAGTTTAGATAAAAAAAAAAGTTTTCTGTGTGCGTTATTTTTGTTTTTACGAGGAATGAGCGGGAAAGACAAAAAAAAAAAAAAAAAGCTAAGAATAATGATAAGCAATGGCGTAAAAATCACTTAGTCAATGATAAATTTCACTGAGTCATGCCGGAACCAGTGTGTAGAGGTACTTGTTGAAAACTGAATAAAACCGTCAAATAAGGCCAGCACCTCTCTCTAAGATGCAATTTGGTTGGTCATCTTTACTGTTGCATGTAGTTCATAGGCTATGCAAAAAATCAGCCAAGAAAAGTGCACAGGATGTGTGCCAAAAGAGGCAAGGCTCAGATGACTAGTAGTTTTGTTTACACTGTGAAAACCATGTTAAAAGCTTTTTTGCATCTGAAATTTGCCGCTCGACAAGAAATTCATTACTCGGATTTTGAACGCCATTTTATAGATAACGGAAAAAGATCCCCAAAGGGGAAGTTCAAAAAAAAAAAAAATTTAAATATTTTTGCAATGCCATTAACGGAAGTGATGAGAAAAAAAATATGATCTTTAATAATGAATTCATTAGAAAAATATGGTTCATTCATCCTATTATGTAACCATCAAGATGAAACGACACCAAAATGAAAAGTTAGCAAAGATACTTAAGAGAAGCAATAATCCAACTTGCCGTTATATAATGTTTACCATGCAAATTGCGTAATGTTCTTGTCTCTGAAGCATGCAACAACTTTGTAAGTATATGTGGTTGAAGAAAGAATCCAATAACACTTTAATCTGAGTGGTGGATACTGCAACCAACAAGGAAAAAATGTTGAAAAGTCAATAAAAATCAATATGAAATGAATAATAGCACCATGTTTCAGAGATGTTTATTCTCTCCAAAAGCACAGGCTTGGTCCTCGACACCTTGTTTTCTAAAACTCTCTATACCGTATCAGTGGCACAATTGAGTCCCGAATTATTAAATACCGAGCCAAACTTAAAGATTTGGTATAAGAGCTCGAAAAAAAAAAAAACATAAAACAAAATGATTTTCTCCTATTGTGGTACCTTGAGTCCCAACAGTACTAAACGAGATATTATTTGAAACTTATTTTGAAAAAACTTTTTGGTGATTTGTTTAGCTTATTTTGAAGCACGCCAAAAAAAAAAGTCTGCAGTGGGCCAATACACATTAAAAGTTCCTGGGTGCACATCTTTGACGGAACAGAACTTTTCTATGATTTGTCAAAGTTATAGCATTTATTACTATTTAAAATTGTGTCAGATCGATTAATTTTTACACATGAATGTTTGAAATAAGTTCTTTGAGCCGCAATATGGAATTCAAATTACGACTTTTGACATCAGATACTATCTTTGATGTCATTCGTTACACTTACTTTTGTCAAATGTTTGAGTGTTTATCCGAGCTACCTATGGCATTGCTAGAATGAGGCACAGGAATGCATATTGAATTTTTGAAGGCTAGTCATTCAACACACGTGAATTGAGCTTCGTGGTGCTACTCTCCTGACACGACCTGGTTAAGCTTATTCTAATGCATTTATTTTCATAACTGATAACACAAAGTACACATGGGTTATATTCCGTTTTCTTTAGCGCTCAAATAATTGTCAAAACTCTGCACATACCTCAGTTTAATAAACCAAGTTGTCTACAAAACAAAACAACGTAGTCTTTCAATTTATTTCAACATACCCAAGGATCTCCTTTTATTGTTTGAAATTCATTAACATTTAATTTATACATAATACTAAAAAAAATATAAAATAAGTGACATTATAAGTATGTGCATGGAAGGATCACAAAAAAAACAAAAAGTAACTCCTTCCAAGACAATGCAAGGTAAATAATAAGTAGCAGAATGGGTTTCATTGTGATAATTTGAATGCAGAATGGTATCGATGACTTAAAACTCATCCAATACAAGTAACTAATCAATCAGAAAAATTATGGACAAACTTCTTCTTCATCCCACATTTCTTCATAGCACTCTCCGTTTTCTCCTTGGTAAATATCTTTCTTGTACAACCATCTTTCACCTCTGTTCCCATTATTTTTCAAATTCAAGTAGTCGACTTTATCAATGATCAAACAAACAATACCAAAATTAGGCAATCCAACTTCTTCAGTTTGTCCATCAACACCTCTGTTAATTTTATCTAGTTTTTTCTCCAACTCGTCATTGATTCTCAAACCAGGTTCAGGTTTCCTGTATTGAGATTTTGAGGTTTTACTCAAATTCATCCAATGTCTTTGCAATTCCAAAAACCATTCTCTTTCTGTTGGTGGAGCATAAGCGTCAATGTCAATATCTTTATTTTCTTCCAAATCTTCAGTGACCTCGTATATCTGCTCATCCAAGGATTCTGTATCACTATGTTGTTCATCGTCATTATGTTCAGTGGAAGATGATTTCGTTGTGGCTTCTGCACCTACACCGTTTGTTTGCAAAGTTCCATTCACATTATTGCCCGTTTTGCATTTTTCCTTTTGCTTTAACAAGGCTTCCATTTTTTTCAAAACTGATTTAGTGTGACCACCACAGATTGAAGGAGACACAACAAGATTGTTGATGACAGCAGGATCGTGCGAAAGTGTTGATAAAGTTTCCAAACTGATAACCACTTGGGTGGACCCACTGAATCTGTATTGTTCCATTGTGTCTGGGAAATAAAAGCATGCTTCGAAAACACCCCCATTGTCTTTGATATCTTGAATTTTCTCACTTCTCAAATCAGTAACATATGTCAAAATATTCGATTTCTTATCGTTAAAAAGAAAATCACGGAAAACAACAGTACGACAAGAGGGTCTCACTATGACTGGTTTTGAAGCCTTGGTTTTATTCACTTTGCTATGCACAGATGCATTATCGGAATCTGAATCAATATCTTCGTCGCTGGATGAAGCAGTGTCTTCATCATGCACAGTACGCAATGTACTTATTTGAAAGGGCAAAAAGGGCCCGCTTGTGTGATTCTTAAGAGACTGGATGAACGGTGGAACCCAAGGTGCCAAATGATGAATCATGGTCTATACTGAAGTTTTTTTTTATTGAGTGTCTAGACTTTGCAGCCTGCGCAGTGCGGTGCTTTTTATTCGAGGGTCTTTGGGTTTGGCAGTCCTAGTTTTTATGTTGGATTATACACAGTGGCCAAAAATATAGTCAAGAGTTTAAACACACACCCAGCTACACTCACACTCACACACTCACTCACATTCGCACAAACAGGAAGATCAAAAGACGTTTGGGTTGCAAATACATCAGCTTACTCGACATTAATTGTCAGTCCTGTCACAATAATGCCAATATCATTTGGAGTTGTGAGTGTGTCGGGGGGAAAATGCGTCATGACATTTTTTTTTTTTTTTTTTTTTTTTTTTTTTCTTTGCCTGCCTTTCTTTTCTTTTTCGGGACTTAAAATCTTTCCGGTTGAACATTTTTTTATATTCCGTAAGGCTCCGAAGAGAGGAATCCAGGAGTTGCGTCACCAGCGGTTTTGGCCTATTCCGGAGAAGTGTGGTCAATTGAAACATGTTTAGAATGCAGTAGTCTAGTGAGAAAAAAAAAGTATTCCCTTATCAAGTTCTGGTTCCAAGACCGGTGAAGACCAGTACCCAAAGTGTTACATTAGTCGTTGTACATATATTCCTTATGGATGTTTTCTATCATTTGTCTTTGTTCTTGTGGTAATCCTGCAATCTGTTCTGGAGCAATCTCCAAGATCTGCCTTATAACACTCGCTTCTTGATCGCTCATACGAGACAATTTTTGGTCAATAGATGGCCGCTTCAAGTTAAGTCTATCTTGGTGGGACAGCGCCACTGGAACAGCCTGAGCAGAAGCAGTTGGCTGCCCCCCAAACATTTGTTGTTGTGGAGTGTATTGTTGCTGTGGCTGTTGTTTCTGCCTTAGTTGCTGCTGTTGTTTCTGCGTTGCACTCGCTTCAAGGGCCTCTTGAATCAGCGTGTCTATATATTTCACGTCAAGTAAATCGTACTCGTACAACAATTGAGCAATAGCTCTACAAACATCATCATTTCCAGACAAAAACTGTTCAAGTTGTTGTTGCAAGTTTATATTGATGCCCTGTTGTGACTGCACCAGGTTTTTCAAATTAGCCACAATTTCAATCAACTGTGGAGCAGGAACTTTGGCCATTGTTTCATCTATACGTTTTTCAGTACCCTGTGTGTGAATTGCAAAATTATCAGGGTTGTATGAGGGAAGTAATGTTGAAGCTTTGGTCAGGACATCGGGTATAGTTATAATTGCTGGTGGGACAATTTGGGCAGAGAGAGACGCAGCAGAAGGCGTATGGTCGTTGATTCCACCATTTGAAGACAAGACTTCAGTATTACCATTGATCATCTTATTGGAGGAAAAATCAGGCAAAGGAACCGCTTGCAACATTTCATGCGGTAGTATAAATTGACCACTTTCCATTGGAAAATGATTTCTAGTCAATTTTAAACTTTTAGGATGGCGAGGATATTTGTTGTCTGTAACCATGCCCATTTCATATGCACATGGCAATGGAGGTGTTATTTGCGAAATAAGCATCATAGCACGCGAGCAATTGTCATGATTTTTATAAACAACAGTGTATTTAAGAAGTTTGTTTGTACGTGGGTCTCTTGACTCGTCTAATTTCACAATGTCTCCTGAACCAGCAAACAAACTTTCAATTGTCTGCAGTGTCCAGTTGCTAGGTGTTCTGGTAACGACTATTCCTCTTGTCAATCTCTGTGGAGTGTTTGTGTGTCTATAAAGTCTTGTTCTTGGGTCATATGGACCAGACCTTGGATTCGATGGTGGTGCAATGTTTCTGCTCATATAGTTGTTTTCGGTAACATTGTTTGTCATAGCGGTGTTATTATTCATAGTGTTCATCATTTGCACAGACGTCATCATTTTTTTTTTTCTTCCTCAGATCGTAGTTGCTGATTCTTCTATTCAGTATAGGGTATCGTATTTCGCCTAAATTTATCAATTGCAATGCAAAAAATAACTAAACGAAAACAAAATATGAATACACAACTGTAGTTGTTTTTTCTTAGCACTCTCTTTTCGTCTAAATGGAAAGAAAGGGAAGGGGGAGGGGTTCTATATACTTAAGTAAAGCTATCCGGTAAAACGGTTCGCAGTGTTGGCTCTGGGGGGAAGAAGACTCTTTTTTGGTTTCTTCTTGGCCTTGATTCAGAGTACTGACCTCTAAATGAAGATAAATGAAATTAAGAATCATGGACCTCAAACTTGGTTCAACGTTAGCGAATCTCTATTTTTTTTTTTTTTTTTTTTTTTTTTTTTTTTTGAAACGGATCGTTTGGGAGAAGAAACACAGAACGGAAAAAACAGGAAAAATTAAAGAGTGACCGGGTTTCGCAAGAACAGGTCAAATTAAAGTCAATGAATATCTAAAAAGGTAATTATGATTATAAATTGATATACACAAATGATTAGTGGATCGAGTAGGTTCTCACACGGGTATTTTTTTCTTCTTCTATAATACATAAATCTATACAATGCCTAATACAATCTTCAACATACCTTATCTCAAATCAAACCGAAATCCCCTCTCATGGCTTTTTGTTTCAAGTCGTAGACCATCACTTTTTCATCTTGTGGCAGTAAAGATATCTCTGCATCACTTAATTGTAAGACTCTTCTTAGCAGCTGTACCTGCTGCTCTTTCAAACTGTGGGAGGACATTGCCTTGTTATTATTCCCATTAACGTCTTCACCGGCAAATCCGTCCATACTGTCTGTTGCCACCACATCTGTGGCTTCTTCCTGTGCAATAGCCAATTTAGTTAGTTCTTCTACATCTGTTAACCCATTTGTCAACAAAATCTCGGCAACTGCATAGCTCAGTTGTGGGAACTCTTTCAACAATTTCAAAGTCATTCCTGTATTTTCATCACTTTCTTGTTTTAACAACTGCAAGAAATGGAACTGCTGTTTCTTGGTAAAAGTCGATATAGTGCTACTCAACATCATTGCAGCTGTGGTCATTGTAGTGTTCACTTCTGTTCCAAGACTCTCAGGCGTCACAACTTGTCCGTTTATAGTAAATATTTTCTTTGGTTGTAGGAGCTTCCCATGTGCGTGCTCTGCATTGGAGCCGTCTACTCCACTTGATGTCTGTTTCATACTAACCACATTTGGATCAAACGAGTCCGCATACCTACATTTCAAAGTTCTTCCTCCTAGCTGGTAATTGTTCAAGTTTCTTACAGCACTGGCACTGCTTTTCAAATCGTTGTATTCAATGTAGCATGTCCCTTTGCTTCTCCCACTCAAGGGATCAAAGATCATTTTCAATGACTTCACAGGACCCACAGTGCTGCAAAGATCTAGAATTTGTTCTTCAGTTTGGTCAAATGGAATTGAACTGAGCACAATGGTTGTGGTGGTTTGTTGCATATTTGAATTTTTACCATAGGAGTTGTTCATAATGTGGAAAGTGCTGTGTGTTGTTGCTGGTTAAAAAGGTTTTGTTCTTCAGATATACTTATATTGTTACCTCTTTTCTTCATTGCCTTTCACAAAATCTCAGTACTCACAACTCAAGAAACACGAGCTTAAAAGAAGACGGCTTGGCCGTCGTTTTTGCGTCGCTATGTTAAAAATTTTGGAAAAAAAAACTTGAAGCCAAAAAGCTGAAAAGAGCGATCACTAAAAGCATCAAGGTTTTCTACATATGATTGTGGATTTATAAGGCAGCTTAATAGGATTGTATATATCATGAGATACAGAAAAAAAAATAAAAACAAGCAAGCAAGAGAGCTAGTGAGCAAGAAAAGACTTATCACAATACACACAGCACCCCTCCCAACATAATGGACTCCAAAGCTGTTTTGCAATATGCCAAAGATTTGGAAGCAATGAAAAATCAAGAAGACAAAATTCTTCCCCTGTTGACCACTTTAGAAAAAGATTTTGGTCAACCAACAGAAAAGATCTTGAGAGAAACCAAGATTGGGGTTGTTGTCAATGGTTTTAAAAAATCCACCAACCCTGAAATCGCCAATAAAGCGAAAAGAATCATTATTGCTTGGAAAGAAGCCATTACAAAACAGAAAAAGAATAAAATAAAGACATCAACTAGTACTGCTTCTAATAGCACATTATCATCATCATCATCATCATCTAACAAAGCACTATCACAGAGCAAAGATGAAGATGCCATGCCAGAAAAACCAAGAAGCAGCAAGATAGACGGTGTGAACACCACAGTGCATAATGTCAAGTTGAGAGACATGGTTATCAAAGCAGTTTACGATGCGTTGTGCAAAGAATCGAGAAAACCAAGCGATGAAATCTTAAAGATATCCGTTAGTATTGAAGATGCCTTGAATGCGTTCAGCGATAAAGATGAGAAAAAATATAAAGACAAGTACAGGGTTGTGTTTTCAAATATAATATCCAAAACAAACAAAGATTTGAAAAAGAAAATACTGAATCAAGACATTTCCGCAGAGTATTTGGTGAACTGTGATCCAAAAGATTTGGCTCCTGAACATTTGCAGAAAAAATTAGAAGAAATCAGAAAGAAGAACTTGCACGATGCTCAAGGTGCCACCATTGAAAGAAGTGTCACTGACAGATTCCAGTGTGGTAAGTGTAAAGAAAGAAAGGTGTCGTATTACCAATTGCAAACAAGATCTGCAGATGAACCTTTGACCACTTTTTGTACTTGTGAAAATTGCGGTAACAGATGGAAATTTTCCTGAGATTGTTGTGATTTGTTGTGTGTACTATGTGTATATGAACAATTGAGTAATACATTATGAGTAGATTCTTTCACGGATATCTTAGATAATAGTGATTTCTTGCTGTTATAACATAGTTCCATTTTATTGGCCTCGTCAGCTTCTCGGATTAACCTGAATTTAAAAGTTACCTGGGTACCAAAAAAAGAGAGAGCGCGCGATGGGAAAATTAAGTTGAATTTTTTTTAAAACTCATACTATTTAGATTGAGGTGTAACTAATGAAAAACCACTAAAAAGAAACCACAAGCAAAGCAAAGCAAAGCAAAGCAAAGCAAAGCAAAGCAAATCAAACCAAAAATCTCAAATTCATACACTATGTTCACCAGCATCACTAAAAAAGCTTTGTTTAGAGCCCCATCTAATGTCATCAAACAGTCAGTTTTTATCAGAGAACCAAGTGTCTTCACGGCCACTCCATTCACCTCTTCAAAAAGAACTTTTTTCGGAAGCAATGCACAACCTTCCGTCGATGAGAAAAAAGCAAGTGAAGCAGCCCAAGCATTTATCGACAAAATCAGCCAATATCCTAATGTTGTTGAGAAATTTTCTGAAGCACAACAAGTTTTCGCAAGCAAAAGCATTGGAGCCAAGAATTTCCAGACTATGAGTGCATGGGAATCACTAAAATTTTTGCTTGACCCAGAAATCAAGCAGGCTATCAAAAACATTTGTGATGAAATGAAGAAATCAAATGTGCATTTCGATAAAGAAGAAGTACAGTCTTTGATGGCTGCTATCAACAGCAGCATGGGCAAGGGAAAGAATTAGTGCTATCAACGTATAGACTTCTACTGCTACCAACCTGTAAATATTATGTCCAGAATTGCGTGTCCAACTCGAATGTGATTACTTATTCTTTTCATTATAACTGTATATACTTGAATGATCTAATTTACACTAAAAAGGGGCATAAGAGCACTCGCTTATGCTAGATAACCCAAAAGATCCATCTTAGTAACGATATGCACTGGTTTTAAGTTGTCGTCAGTGATGATAGCGTTGGAGTTCTTTTCAAAAAAAGTGTTCAATTCACTCAATTTAGTAGAAACACTGAATTTGTTGAATCTTTTTTTACCAGATTTGTTTTCGTTATAGCTGGAGACTTCATCAAAATTGTTCAATTTTCTGAAATCCACAAAAACGTTTTGAATGGTTTCAGGTTTGGAACCATTTTGCAAAACTTTCAATAATTGAGACAAAGTGATAATACCGCACAATTTCCCAGACTCGGTCAAAACAGGCAGTTGATCAAACCCATTTTCTTTCATTATAGATGCGACTTTTGAAAAAGATTCGTTTTCCACAACAGAAACAACAGGTTTCAAATTTAGACTGGCAACGGTGGCACCCTTGTATAGATCTTTTTCGTCAGAAGAAGTAGAGGCGTTTGTAATGGCAGCAGCAGCTCTAGCTCTTTTCTTCCCATTAATGATTTCATCAAATTCATCATCCCACAAATCGTTTTTTTTCAACCATTCGTCATCAACAAATTTGGTCAAGTAAGATCTGATGGAATCTGGGAAGATAACAACCAAAACGTCTTTTTCGGTCAATTCTGGATGTTCTTTAACGTATTCAACCATGGCTTCAAAGGCACTACCAGAAGAACCACCAACAAGCAAACCTTCTTCGGCAATCAGTTGTCTTGCATATTTGAAAGATGGTTTATCATGAGTTTTGTACCATTTATCAACAGTATCTCTTTCCAAAACTTTTGGAACAAAATCGTAACCGATACCTTCCACTTTGTAAGAGGCCAGTTGAGTTTCGTTCAATGTGCTTGGAACCGCCAAAATAGAACCTTCTGGATCAGACCCAACAATTTGAATCTTATCACTAACATTTTTTTTCAAATATTTAGAGATACCAGTGATGGTACCCCCAGTACCAGCACCAGCAAAAACCCCATGCAAGTTATCAATCAAGTTCAAAGCTTCCAATTGTTTGTGAATTTCTCTACCTGTCCCGTTGATGTGGGCCAATGGATTGTTTGGATTGTTGTATTGATCCAAAATAATGGCACCTGGAATTTCTTTTTCCAATTTTAGTGCAACACCAATGTGGGATTCTGGAGCATCCCATGCGGCTTCAGTTGGTGTTCTGATGATTTCCGCACCAAGGGCTTTCAAAACGGAAACTTTTTCATTAGACATTTTTTCTGGCAACGTGATAATGACTCTGTAACCTTTGATGGCACCAATAAGAGCCAAACCAATCCCAGTGTTACCACTGGTTGGTTCAATCAAGGTTGTTCTGGATGGATGAATTAAGCCGGATTTTTCAGCATCTTCAATCATGGTTTTAGCAATTCTATCCTTGATAGAACCACCTGGGTTGTAAAGTTCCAACTTGCAGTAGACTTGAGGCTTGATGTTCAAAGCTGCTGGAAGTTTGTTTAATTTAAGTAGTGGAGTGTCACCGACCAAGTCTAAGACATCGGTGGAAAAATTGTGAAATTGAGCACTTGGCATATTGAGTCGCGGGGTGTGTTGGTGGTGAGTGTTTAGTTGGACTAGGCTGCTCTTGGTCTAATAATCGTTATTAAAAAAAAGTCGTATTACAAATGAACAATTTTACAACAAAAGTGATGCAAGAATGAAAGAGATCCAAGAGATCCAAGAGTGAAAAAGCTTCATCAGACGACCTCCTTATAAATACTCCATCCCTGAAAGAAAATATCATGACAAGGTGTATTGTTCATCATGCATTACTAATCACAAGGACTTACGATGAAGAATTCAATTTCTCCACTTCTCGTTGGCGGTCAATTCTTGGAAACGGTAAAAGCGCAAATTCATAGAAATTTTTGCAGCTCTCAGTTGGTATTTCTGGATGCACTGTCGGGTATTTTTTGGAAAATTATACAATTTCACACAAAAACTACCAAAAAAAACACACGTCATATCATGTGATAATTACTTAACTGTGTAAAAACAGTAATTTGCACGTGTTAATCAAATAAACTGTGTAAAAAGCGTCATTGTCACGTGAAATAACAGGTTTACACAGTTTTAATGAGTTGACAGACTATCACGTGGAAAAACGTTCAAGCAACTGTTGCACCAACTAATAACGACTAGCATCCAGTTATTACAGTCTATTACATTGGAATATAAATAAAGTACATATGGGGAAAAAGAGTGCGTCAATTTGAATAAATGAATGAGCACAGCAAAGTCCCACTTCTAAGAGCTAGAAGATAACAAAGGCGACGTCTCGTCTGCATTGTTCAAATCTGATGCATGTCCATGATTTCCCGAGAAAGATGGAGTTCTGTTTCCTTGTCTAGACAATTGTCTTCTCAATTTGGTATCGTCATCGTACAACACAAAATGTTGGTACAAATAAATGAAATCAAACAGCAACGTCCCCACGCTTCCCAATAGGAATGGTGCTTCGTTTTTCACAAACCCCCATTTATCATCGTTATAAACAAATTGGCAACTGGTGAAAATAGAGATCCCGTATGAGCAATTGTGGAAAATGGTGCAGTAGAAAAGCAGTGGAGAGACACCATCTGTGGATTTACGACGGTAATTTTTCAATAATTGTGGGATTCTTGAACAAAAATAAAAAAGTGCACCGACCCATGAACAAAAACTTCCAATGGTTTGAGCATCCATTCCAAAAGCAGAAATTGAATTGCTTGAAGCTGCCAACACAAGAGCTGATTGTGAACTGGATTGTAACATGGATGGTGTGATGGGCATGGCGCGTGACAAAGAGAAGAAACTTAGAATACCGGCCAAGATTGATTTTCTTGGTGTTTGAGCAGGACCTGCGGTTCTAACAGTACGTTCATTGTACTCATTGTGGTCATCTTGATGATGATGATGATGATGATGATGATGATGGTGATGCTGAGGGTGACTCGACTTGAGAGCAGTGCTTGATGGATCCAAGTGCTGGTGACCCGCAGTAGCCAATCTGTTACCGTGGTATACCCCGTAGTAGTAGTATTGGCCACAGATGATTATATCATTGGAAAGGAAATAGATGGCCAACACAATTTGAAAGGGAAGTTGTTTAGTCAAAATGGCTCCAATAATAGATGTAATGTCACCACCTAACCAACTCAGTAGCAAAAGGTTGGAAACACCTTCAACTGTTTTATCTCTGTATGTTTCTATCAGTTGAGGAAATTGTGCAATCATGGAAGAAATGAAGGCCAAAGAACCAGCTGTGGTGCTGATGACATTGAAAACGGAAGATTCAGGACAAGCACCAATCTGAGATGGAGGTGGAATGTTTGGGAGTGTTGAATTTAGTGTCGAGTTCATAGCATTGAATAAACCGTTCATATTGGGCACTATCGTTTGTTGTTTTGTTACAGGACGACTCGGTTGTTGGGATGTTATTTTACCAGAGAACATACAGACAAAGCAGTATATACAAAAGAAACTGCAAGTCCAAATCTAAAACAAGGTCACACTAAAATCCAAACTGTTGTATCAAGATCTTCAATTCTTTATCTAAAATTCATCTTTAAACAATCGTGATTTTTTTATCATTAACCTTCAAAGATTTTCTTCGGTTGTTCAGGGTTTCTTTTTTGTTTTTTTTTTCTTCTCTTTTTCTCTCTCTCTCTCTCTCTCTCTCTCTTGCTTTTTACGGCATTTACTTTTACTCAAGTCCAGCTTTTTTTTACCCTCGAAATTATGACGCGCGTAATAAGAATGGCCAATCTTACTTTAGCGATGACTATTCAAGCCAGAGCTCAAAAATTTATATCGTATATAAGAGCTCTAAACTAAGAATATATATGAGTTAAGAGAAGAGTAGCACAGCTCCACGCCTATTCGAGTAATAGATTAGGTTTTGACATACATGAGAAATATATACAGGACCTGGTACATACGTTGCGGGGCTAAAATTTCTTGTAGTAATGCAACCACTTCTTCATGAAACCCTCAATCAAGACATACTCGTCGCCATCTATCAAGATTTGCTTGTCCCCACCAGTGCCTTGTCCAGAACTCATGCTAGCACGACTGCCACCGCTGCTGACGGAAGAGCGGTAACTCAAATGCTTTTTCAAAACTGAAGATGATGACGCGTTGTCCAACGATAAGGACGACCTTGATGATGGCAATCCCAACAAGTTGTAACTCTTACTGTTTAGCTTCTTCAAGTCGTCAAAATCGTTGAACCCAAAATGATAATTCAACAACACGTTCAACACAAGAGCAATAAGGACCTTGTAGTTTTTGGTCATGTATTTCCTGTTCCAGTACTCAAAGAGCATGTTTTCGTACTTGTTTGAGGAGGAAGTGGAATTGGAACTAGTGTTGGTCAATTTGATTTCCGTTAGTTTTGTAACCAACTTCTTGTTGTAGTGCTCCAAGTTGTTGCTCTTGAAAACAATAATGTTTGAAACCAAAATGACATCCAAAACCCACAGTGTCAAACTTTTAGGTAACTTGTCCAATATATGGAAAAAATTGTCAAATTTCAAATTGGAAGCCTGAAATTCTTGATCAAAATTAGATTCCACACTCAAATACTTGAAAACAGGTCCACTTTTGGACATGATCTTTTCATTGAATTTCTCAACAACACTATTGTTAAAACAAACAAGTGATAAAACTTCATTCAATTCCCAAACAGTCTCCAAGCAGGATTTCTCGTTACCTGTATCGTAAAATTTCAAAAAAATATTAAACATGATAATATCTCTGTTTTGCAAACCGGCAGGAGTTAACATTTTCAGTTTGATTAAAGTGATCAAGTTTTCAGGAATCTTGGTACTCTCTTCACTCTCAGAGACGTTTGTATAGTCAACCAAGTTCAACCTAATTAATTTGACAATTTCAGCAAGTTTTGTTGGGTTGAACTCTGTGATCCGATATTTCTCATGGTAAAGATCGTCAAACCGATTGTATATCTGCGAACCAAAATGGGTTTGGTAAAGAGAAAAATATGTTAGCTTCTTGTAAATGGCCAACCGTTCTTTCAAAGTAATGATGTTTGGACATTCCCATATGATATTTTGCAAAACTTGACCCAAAGAGTTCCTGTTAATGGTGTTGACGGATTTCCCACTGGTACCCAATTGCAACTCGTTGTTGATAATGTTGTCAAATCTTTCCTTTTGGTCTGCAATCTTCTTGGGTAACTCGTCCAATTTCCGATTGAAATTCAACTTATCTATACTGACCATGCTCATAGTTTTCGATAATTCAGACTCATGTTTTTTAATTTCTCTTGGTGATTTGATCGGTAGCCACATTGGTCTTGTTGAAGTGACATTTTTCAATTTTTCATCAGAAACCAACTTCAAATCTTCCAAACCTTCATCCCCAGCAGTCTTCACCATTTGTGGTAAAGAGTCCATAGAGTTCATTCTTGTTTGTAATTGAACTTGCGAGAAAGATTTGGAATTGTTCAAGTACATTTGAGACAAACTTCTCGTAGTGGAGTCATACAAAGTGTTCATTTTATCACCCTTCGTTGTGATCCCAGGAATAGGCGATGCTGGCATTTCCCCCATGTGCATAGCTTGAATGCTGGACAGTTGGGGGTTTGATGGGAGAACGGATGTACTGTTTGCTCTTTTGCCCAAAGATGGCTGTGGCCCTACTGTTTGTAAATGTGCACCTGCAGCGTTTCCCATTGTAGTAGAGTGTTGCAAAGAAGAGGTTGGTTTCCCAGGTTTTGAATTCATCATCGTGCTTTGGTGAAAGGCTGCACTATTCAAGGCCACAGGAACATTCCATACCAAAAAATCATCCAAATGGCTTGCTGGTTTGTTTTTCATATTTTTGATGTTTTTAAGTGGACCGTTATTGAGTGGATTAGTGTTTAGTGAAGAAGGTTGACTTGGTTGAATGTTGCCATGCTGGTCTCGTAGCTTTTCCATACTTTCGTGTTTGTCGTAGTAAAATTCCTTATATTTGATTGAGTTTTTCACAGAGTTTTTATTCTGCTCTCTTCTCATCCTTAGCCGCTGTGATGGAGTCATTTTGTATGATTGCATCATTGTCATTTCGTGAGGAGTCAAAGGCCTGTTATTAGAGGAAGGAAAGCTCTGAGAAGAGAGGTTTTTCCCCGGCAAAGACGAATTACTATAAAACTTGCCATTTGGTCCAGCAAGAGGATCATTTGTGTTTGCAAGAACTGAGTTGGAGGTTTGTGTGCCGTTGTTGAACATATATCTTTGAATCTCGGGTGTTTGTTTCCCCTTGATAGTGGAAACAGATTCAACAGACACATTTGGTGCTTCGTTGATTGTTGAAGTGCTGTGCAAAGGATCTTGAGCAGAAGAAGTTTCGTTATCCTGACTAGAGTCAGAAAGTGATTCGCCCCTTGGATATGACACATTGCCGGCTGCCTTATCTCTCAAATACAAATTTTGAGCAGTCAGTGGTGAAGAAACGTTTCTCATGGTCAGTCCTTCGTCTTTATCGTCTTCGTCACTATTCGTTTGTCCGTCTTGCTGTGCGTACTCTAATACCTGTGTAACATTTCCAACAGAAACTTCATCTGCATTTGCAATGAACGGTTTGGAATTGATGGTGTTTGTTTTCCTACTTACTGGCGCTACCAATGGTGTTTTGCCATTAAAATTATCGGGAATATCATTTGTACTATTGACAGTAATGGTCTCTGCTGTAGAAATACTGGAAGTAGTCGTAGCCTGTGAATTCAAAACCAATTCGCTGTTTTTGAATTTTTTGTCCAGAACTTCACAACTGCTATCTCCACTGATCGACGTGTTATTAGTTACAATACTTTCATGACTCGTTGGCCACGAAGAATAATTATTACCTGACTGATGATATCTCTTGGCGGTCGTTGTGCTCGTTGCTGTGCTGGTTCTTGTACTCGAGGCAGTTGTTGCGTTGCTCTGGCTGCTGTCCACATCAAGAATACTTGTCGAAGTCAATGCTATTGGAACGTTGAGCATTGCATCCTCAGAATCATTGTAGTCGTGTTTGAACTGCTGTTGTAATGCCGTAGGAGTACTGGCCACGTTGTTCATTACACTGTTTGTAGTGTTGTTTGATTCTTGTAATAGCATTTTGCTCAATAAGTTGTCGCTTGGTCTTCTGATTCCGTTGATAGTTTTGCTAGACCCAATAGAAGAGTTGGACAATGGTTTTGTGCTGGCAACAAAGGGCAGCTGTATATAATTTTCCTGTACGTTTTTAGAAACCAATGGTGCTGTGATTGGAATCTCAGTTGAAAGAGGTTTTTCTGCACTGTTATTATTGACCATATTGCTAGCTTCACTAGAGTCCTGTGAATCAACAGGACTGACAGAGTCTGTTTCTTCATCTGTTACATGTTCATGATCATCCATGTAATCACTGATTCTAAAGCTGTCTTTTTTAGATACCATTGTTGTTTGATGCTCAGTTTGCTAAGTTTTCGGAAAAGTAATAAAAAATGTATGTATGTTTTAAGCGAGTGTGTTTGTTTTTTTGCTTGTTTAATAATCAAACGAGGTTAGCGAGTGTGAAGAATTTCTCTTTTTATCTAGTTTTCAGATGGAAGATGTTTCAACTGATCCAAAATAATGTGTTCGTGTAGGTGTATGTGTTCCACAAGTCTTCCTCTTGTGTTTTTGTGTCTTTTTTTGCCGATTTGTTCGTTTCAGTAACGATACACTTTTTTAAACCAAAACGAGTTACGAATCAACTTTCTTTGCTTATTGAGAGGGTTTCTTTCTTTTTTTTTTTTTTTTTTTTTATTTTTTTTAGTTTTTTTCTTAGCCTTCCTTTGCCCTTGTTTTGCTTCGGTTTTTATTTTGTTTTTCTTACTGATCGAAGTTTGAACAATTCAGTTTACAAAATGAACAAGATATTGGAGAAGGCACGTTCAAGAGTGATTTAATTGATTGAATCAAAGACTAAAAGTTTCAAGTTCCCTAATTATTGAATATATAATCTATATGACAAACACCATCGCGACTCAAAACAAAATTTCCTGACCCAATACCTACTAATACCCAGCACAAACGGATAATACCAAACTTGAAAAAACCCAATACAGAAAAAAAAGTTTATCAATGTTTCATCATCATCTTGGTGTATTACGAGTGGAAACTGGAACTCTCCATTAATTCTCCTTCGCGTTGAACTCTTGGTAAATATCGGAACAAGGAGTACAAACACAATACTTGCTTATGATGAAACTTGACAACAATTCGAAAGATCTCTCTTTCTTTTTTTTTTTTTCTTTCCTAGCGTTCCTTCGTTGATTTGATGCACAGAACATTGTAGTATAACTTGTTACGTCTGCGATAATTTCTACCGTAGTCTTCTTTCAAAGTGGTCTCCTCGACTCAACTTAAAATAACTTGACAGTCTCAAGTTTTCTTTCCTTCCTCCGTTCGTTTGTTCGTCCCTTTCTTGCCTTACTTTTGATTTTTCTTTTCGGGCTTTGCTGTGCTTTTGTTTTTGTTTTTTTTTGTTTGAAACTCGGTGCACTGCGCCTAATACTAGGGCGTCATCAATTGACTTGATTTTTCTCTTTGTGCGATGAATTTCAGAATTAATTGAATTGTTCGAAAATAATAATGCTGAGTTTATTTTTAGATCAACGCTGGATTTCAGGTATTGCAGCGGAAAAAAAAATGTGGTCAATTGATTAAACGATTGATTGATTATTTGTTGAGGTGAAATGATGCAAAAAACGCAACAACGATGATGGTTTTGCCGGAATGAACGACTAGCGAGGATCTAGTGTTGCAGCTTGCTGCTCGAGTCACTAACAATGCTGATCGGTTGCTCTGAAGGAGAGTGTCCCAGGGATGGGAACGTGGCACTGCTTGGCGTGGGATTCACCGAGCTATCACTCTTCAGCGCATTTTTTTCTGTTCCACTACCACCATTCTTTAGGACCACAGTCTTGTCAATATTGGCATATCCGTTGTGAGTATGATGTCCCTTTTCCAATATGCCATTTTTGCCATCTTCTTCCAAGTACATCAAAAGGTCATGGTCATCGCCAAATTGTGTTCTCAATGTCATCATCACCTTGAATTCATTGTCCAGTACGTTTAATGAATTTTCAAATTGATTAATTGCATTGTTCAACTCAGATAAAATCATCTCTTTTTGTTCCTGTTCATAAGAATAATAGTAGTAGTGATCCCGTTCTTCTTCCATGATTAAATCCAAATTGCTTTTGGTTACATGCTCTGTTTGATTTGTAAGTTCGTTTTCATCGTCTCCCAAGATCTCACTCTTGATAGCTGGATACTCGAGAAGCAAACTACGTAATGACAGAAAATCATTTTCATCAGGTGGTGCAATCTCCATCAAACGCTCCATCAGTAACTCGTTGTCCTCGTGCTCTTCTTCTTCTTCAAGTGGTGCTGGAAGAGCAGTCGAGCTAGGTTTATGCCTTGTTATTTCTTTTTCATTGATCATTCCTGTACCAACAACATTACTGTCGCCAGATTCGTCATTGACTTGATCGTGAGCAAAAGCCAATGCTGAAGTTTTTGCACTGTTCGACTTATGTTCCAATCTATCAGAACCTGCATGTTGATCATTTGTGGTTGTATGTAGTAAGGTCGCACTCCTGTGTAAGTTGGGAATACTGCTGGAAGAAAGTTGTGGGGAAACTATTGTGTTCGCATTGTTTCCACCATGATTGGCAACACCAGCAGCAGCAATAGGGGCAGCAACAGAACCATCATGCGGTGTGTTCAAGTTACTGGTTCTGTTACTTGAAGGATCGGACACGGGGTTTGGAGAATTTTCTTGGATGTCAGTTTTAGTCAACTTGGAAAAGTCTTCCAAAGAATTAAATCCTCCATCCATTTGATTATTTCTCATTCCACCAGGCCCATTCTTTGGAGCAGCAGAACCAACACCAGTAATTGGATTGAAAATCATAGGTTTCTCACTTAATGGAGTCATTGCAATTGGCAAGTTATTTGTGCTATTAGTGTTGAAACCAAACTGATTGATTGTACCTCCAAAAGTTGCAGAGTTTCCCGATTCTGAAGCTGCAACAGCTGCAGAAGACACATTATCCGAGCTACCCAGAAAAACAGCATTATTTGCAACAGTAGGCGACGGCATTTGCAATTTTAAATTAGGATTGTTTTTTTTGAAATTGTTGGCAAGTCTTGCATTTGTTGTATGTAGCTTAGAATCGGTTTCTGTATTTGCTGGTGGAAACCTTGTTCCATCAGCTAAAGAATGTCCGTTTCCTTCTACATTGCCCAACGGACTGGTGACTTTGCGCGACGTCGCATAATTGTGTTTGTCTATCTCATTTCCATCATTCTTTGAGTGAGATGATGTTAGGATGCCATCAGTCTGCTTGGATGGAGACATCGAAAGGTGAGATTCAACATTGATTCCGTTGATTTGTCCATTTATAATACTCACATTTCTTTTCCTTTTTGGAGAAGGAGTAAAGCCTCCAGCACTTCTCTCCATCGTAACGTTTGAACCATCACTACTGTCGGAAATATGCACAACGTGCTGCTTGCTCAAAATCCTATTGGATTCTCTGCTCAAGGGGCTCCCATTTCCTGGCCTTTTCCCGTCATTGTCAAATAACGTTACAGGATTTGTTGGCGCTGCAGCATTGGTAGTAGATGTGTTCACTAAAAGTTCTGGCTTAGAAGGAGACATTTTTCTTGCAATTCCGGCCGCACTGTGCATTGCTCCGGAGTAGGTTGGTCTTCTTTGAATGTGTGCGTTATTATGAATTGTGTTTGGGTTAGATGAAAATGTAGAAGATCTTGATCTTGGTTTAATTTGCATTGGAATAGCAGCCATCGAAGGCGTTCTCGCAACAGGCAACTCGTCAGGGATTTCAATTTCAACAATGTGATTTTCCTTGTTCAGATGACTATGCGATAACGGTGCGCTTGCCAAACCAGAAGAAGAGTCATATGGACGTAATGAAGAAGATCCTATATCAAGATTAGTGTTCAAAGATGGCAAAACAGGAACACTTTGATTGTGTTGCACAGCAGAGAAAATGTCAGGTCTCTTGGCTTTTTGAGCAGGGTGCATCAACGTAGAGCTCGAGGGAAATCCCAAACTATCAGATCTTTTATAGTCACCAAAATGATCATGTGTATCATATCTATTGTGTAGATCGCTAGCAAAATTTTCATTCATTTTTATAGTTGTTGGAGTAATACCTGCATCAAAAGAGCCAGGATGGTCGCTGAAATCCTGATCAAATAGCATCATCAAATGCTTAGGTGCTTTTGAAGATTGCTCTGCGTGATTGTTTGCTGTGAATTTTCTGGTATAGGCGCTGCTAGTAGTAACAGCATGACTGTTGTGATTATTTGTCGACATCATATGATGAGATGGCTGACGTGTGTTGAGGTTAGCATTGGTGTTGTAGCCACCTGCTCTGTTAGACTGAGTGAATGTGTTGTTATATATGTTGTGATTTGAGGCGTTCGAATTCGTGTGATTCATATGTGCTCCTAGCATCGAAGTGTGATCTGGTGTATTGAAAAGCATGGTTTTGGTATTGCTTGTGTGAGACATTGTAGGTATTATGGCAGACCTGTTCAAAGTGTTATTAGTGTACTGTCTGCCTTGGGTTGCAGTGTTGAAATAGGGAAAGTCTTTGTGAATTGTTCCAGGGTGCTGGAAATTGAAGTTTCGATCATCCACATGTTCTTCATCCCAATCATGTTCTTCGTCAGTGTTCATACCCAGTGGCATATTTGCCTCGCTCTCGTCTGGCAACACATAATCCCTTGAGCTCAAAGAATCAAAGTCCCATTTGATGTCGTCACTAGCGTCTTTGTTTGTATTAGAATCAAGTTTGCTCAGCGCCTCTAATCCTGACTTCTTTTCACCTGGCTGCAATGGAAGAGGAGTAGCAGGAATATCCACCACATTTGAGGAACTGATCAATGGTGCGGCATTTTCTTTCTTGATACTTGGCACGTCGTCTATCATCAGAGATTCCCTTATTTGTGTTTTATTTTTTTCCTTATAATGTTGATACCGTGTTAGCAAATCTTTTAAAATGCCAACTTTCAGATTCTTATAGGTTTGAATAAATTTTGTTTTCATAAGATCGTCTGCATTCAGCCTTTCAACAGGATCTTCGTCCAAACAAAGGGCAATAAACTCTTTTAAAGATGAAGAATACTGACGCCCTTCCAACCTGGGTGGTTGCGATTTTGATATCAACTGCATTACTTTCAGTGCATCGAGTTCACAGTATGGTGGATTCCCCGTGGCAATTTCAAAAGCTGTGATCCCCAAAGACCATATATCAGCTTTTGTGTCGTAAGAAACACCTTCGGAAATCACTTCAGGAGCCATCCAATATGGAGTACCGGCCATTGTTTGTCTTTTAAGCCTTGTTTGGGTAAGCTTTGCAGCAACCCCAAAATCACAAAGTTTTACGTGCCCTTCACTTGTAATCAAGACATTTGCCGCTTTGATGTCCCTGTGTATCACTTTATCCGAATGGATGTACGATAAAGCAATCAACAGCTCTCTTAAAATGACACCCATGTATCTCTCTTCAATGACCCCTGGCTTCAGTAAAGTTCTTAATGACCCTCCGGAACATAACTCCATGATGACCCATAATTTTGTATCATTCAAATAGGAACCATAGTATCTAGTAACATTTGGGATCTGCTTTAAGCTTGACAAAAACTGAATTTCTTTTTGCACATCTTCAACTTCATCTTCTGGAGTGTCCAAATTCAAAACTTTGATCGCAAACACTTGCTTAGTCTTTATATTATAACCTTTGTACACAACCCCAAACTTCCCCCTTCCTATAACCTCAGTACGTTTAAAAAATTTAGTTACATTTTGAGCCGGGGTTTGTGCCGGCAAGTGCAATTTTGATTGGGATGTTGATGAGTGTTGTAACAGTAAAGTATTTGAATTGGACCTTTTTCTGTTCATAGAAACCGAAGAGTTTGAGTGTAGGTAAGAAGCGCTTGTTGTGTTTGGAAGTACGGGTGTCTGTGAGCTGCCCGAGGTTTGAACAGAAGCAGTCGAGGCATTTCTTGCTAAACTAGTGTGTATTCTGGCTAGGTTTATCGTGGAACCTGAGGAATGATGATTGCTGTTATTGTCTAGAGGCACGTTGTTGGATGATGGATTAGCACTTCGGGTTTTGTGCAGGGTAGGATCTGCGTTGTGTGACGAACCAGATGGTGTACTGCTTCCACCAATATTGAAAGCGTTAGGCATATCTCGTGGAAAAAATGTTTATATGCGTTTTCTTATGGGGAGGGGTTTGCAATTGGTGTGGATTTCTTTCTAGGTGGAGATGCTAACAGGTGCGCGTGAATTCGCTTGTATTTCTCAGAGTTTTGATATTTAGCAGCACAGTGTTGGTTTCAGGGCAAATTTGTTGAGGTGATAAAGCCAGCTAAAAAGTGTATATTCACTCTGTTGTGGTCTTAGTGGTAAATTCTGCTGTGCTTCAATTTGCATTAATCAAGATTTAGATTTGTGATCTGCAAAAGGTTTTAAATCGCGAACCTGGCGTGTGGTTTTCTTTTTTTTTTTTTTTTTTTTTTTTTTTTGCCTCTGTATTGTACCATTCGTTCGCGCAGAAACGGACAAAAACAAGATCTTATAAGCGCGATTCTTCCATTTTTGTTGCCCGACAAAATCTTTCGAAATTAAAGTTCTCTTTCCGTCATATTGGAACTAACCTGTAATGAATCATCTTGAAGGGGGTTCCTGGTCAGGTTACTTCAACTAGTGAACCTTCACAGAAAACAAACCAGCACACCAATTACAATTTTTGCACATCAAAGCATACCCTGAAGTTTCAAGTTCACTAGTTTTCTTTTTCCCCACCCGCCAAGAAAATTTGTCCTGGAATAACTATACCAATCTAAAGCTGAAGCCATGTTGCTCGTAAAAAGAGCAGAGCTAAAAGGAAATGGTCATATCTGCTTATCAATGATTGCAGTGCGAACCAAATGCTCAACAAGAAATCAGTTCACTCTATCAAAACCTCAAACTAGAAATACTCACGCTTCGAGTGAAAAGAGTCACTTAAATAATACGCACATTTTGAATTCGAGGTTTGCATCAAAAAACGATGAGGCGCTTATCAAAAAGTTTGGTCTTGGCACTTCCCACACAACGCTTGACGATTATTCTATCAGGGTTCAAATTGGTCAATTATTCAAAAAGTTTCAGAAAAGTTTGAACGTTGGGGAATTTTTACGGTATAAATCATATTTACGTTCTCAACACGGAAAGTTGGATGTCCAAGATTTACTAAACAAGATTGGAAAAGATGTGTATGACACAACAATATCAAACACTGTACTATACAAAAAAAAGGGCATACTTTACGATTTTTTGGCATTGGGACCTGAGGATCATTTTGCGAAAATCATAAACTCTACGGAAGTCAGTGATGTCAAGGTCAAACACCACCTCATATACCAGGTTATGCGTCTTTGCAAAATGTATCAAAACAACTTGGCCGCTTTTCAAACCACTGCGCTTTCACAGTTTATGTTGGAAACACTTTCCCCTCAAGAATACTCAATTTTTTATAAATGTCTTATAGAAAACGACTTTTCGCTTAAAGATCGCAATGAATCTTTGAAAATCATCAAAGACAGAATGCTGCAATATGGATCTGTACAAGACCAGCGATTGGTGACGTTTGAATGTTTTGCTGATACGGAACAAAAAGTGTTGCCAGAGGTATATCAAAGGAAATTTATGAAGCTATACACAGCTGAGCAAATCAAATTTTTGGTGGAATGGATGATGAAGCAAAAAACGAGAGCAATTAATACCAATTTGATCAAATCATACATTATTCTTTTCAACGAAAAAATAAGTTTATCTGGCTTGGCCGGGAGCTACACAGAGTTGAAGAAAAATAACATGCAGTTTGAGCTTTGCATATTATCACTGAAGTTTATGCTCCAAAACTCAAAAAATCCCCAGGTTATTGGAGCAGCAAGTGATATCATTAACAGCACTTTGCACAGTATGAAGGAGACTCTGCCAAAAGATATGTACGAAAAAAAATTGAAAACACTATGTTTGACTGTATTGAATTCTTTTGCAGGGTCTCAAGCTTTGACAACATCAACTTTGAAATTTGCACGGGATATTTGTTTCCATGTTTTGAGCAAAGATGCTAAAGACCCGGATAACTTTTCAGACGATTTCAAAAAAACTGTTTTTTCGAAATTCAACTCGATGCTGATGACATATTTTAATGACTCAAAGGTTTTATTCAAATTTTATGAAAAATTGGATCCCAAGATCATGGAGCTTTGTAACATTTTATTAATTTTGAAAACCAGCAAGTTTAACACAAATCCCTCTGACAGGGAGATGTTCAAAAAAAATGCCAACAAAAAACAGTTCTTTGAGTGCAGTTACATAGACCACATAGTGTTTCATGGATGGTACAATACAGTTGTTTTACCTAGAGTTTCCACAGAAAAGAGACTAAGAACACTGTTTGAGAAGTACGTTTATTACGTGCAACAGCATCCGAAATTTGCGGTTGATGAGTCTGTGCTTAATTTGTTTGTGAGACATGCGATTTTGAAATTGAAAAACAGCGATTTAGCTTTGAGCTTGATTGGGACTTTTATGAAGAGGGTTCCAAAAGATCAGCTTAAATTATTACCTTCTTCAGATCACCAATCCTCTTTTTTCACTTTTCTTCATCTTTGCCGTGGGATACCTCCAAAATACGATGGATGGTTTCATAAAATGACCAATATCATGCATTCCTCAAACGTGGAACTCTCTGGGAAGCTTCTTCAAAAAGCCATTCTGAAGTACTGGAACTTGCGGATGCGTTCCAAAGCTTTCAAGCTGTACACCACTTTTTTAGAAAAAGGTTTTAGACTGACGAATCCATTTGTTGTTGTGCTTGCAGATGTCAAGAATTGGCAACTTCCTTCTCACGTCACACCACGGTACGTAGAAAGATGCAAGGGAAAAGTCGAGCGTGTGCTGACGTGTAGGAAGACTAATACTGCTTATTCTAGTTTACAAAATGTCAAACTTGCCGAGTCTGCTGAGTTAGATGACGAAGAAGTCACTGAGATGGATTACGAAGAGGATAATGATACAAGCACAGCAACCTGCCTGGGGAAAGCCGAGTCAGCTATGGAGAACTTGAAGAATGCGTTATTTGCTCCAAGCAGCAGTGAAGCTGCTTAGCTGTGCCATTGGTCAGTTGATTTAATTAGAATTATTGGCCTTATAGTTACTTTAACTTCAAAAAATTCTGTAAATAGATGAAATATATTTTGTACGGGGTACTTTATTTTTGGAAACTTTTTTTTTTCATTTTTTTTTTTGTGTAAGCTTACGCGAGTCTAGATTTTTCCGTGCTTGTTTTAAATGGTTAGATGAGCAGATCAACGGGTGTTTGATGTTCCATAACATCTTTGTCCTAGGTCAAAGAAACAAAGACCAAAACACGACCCATCAATAATGCGCTTTCTGTCCACTTTCTGTTTTCTCATTGCCGCATTTGCACAACTCTCCATGTCGCATGAAGTTGGATTGATCAGTTCATATAAGTTGACGCCAGGTCTCCAGTCTTTGAACCAAGAACGAGACATTTCAAAGCCAATTAGTATTGAGAAGTTTACGGAAACTGGAGTTTCCATGGTGAAAATGTGCCATTCATATTCTTATCTTTTCATCAATTTGCCTGGGGTAACCATAACTGATTTTATGGAAAACGAGAGATCATTCCCAGAATTACAAAAATACCTCGAGTTGAGTTCCAGTATAGCAAAATACGAGAAAATAGATTTCCATGAACAGGATCCGGCCAAAATATACAAAGACGTTATCAGAGCTACACGTTTAGGTTGCAATATTTCATTGAAAAACGTGCTCCAAGTGGAGGGAAATAACACAGACTCGTTTGTTCCCTATTATGACACTGCTCCAAGGATTATTAAGATCGATTTCCCAGAAATGCCAACTCACGGAACGAGCATGGCAGAGAAAAGAGCACGCACTACAGCGTTAAAAGAGTTTGACAAATTCATAGGCTACGTGCTGGGCCACTTGCCTACACCGGAGTTTTCCATGATGCTCACGACTTCTCCGGGAAGTGGAAATCTGGAAGATGTTATGAAAAATGAGGACATTGAGATAAATGAATCCGCTGGGATTTTTCCTAGTGTTTTCAATGTGAAAAGTCGGTCCAAAGAGTATGAGAGAAATCAAAGACCAAAGAAAATTCCCAAACCACAGTTTAAACCTTATGTACCGATGCAACAGAGCATGATTGAGAAAGCTCAAATTTATCCTACTGCCTTCAGCATAGATTTTTTGATAGAAAACGAGGATATACTGGTGAAAGTTTTAACTTCATTGGTGGTTTCGATAGCATTGTATTTTTTCATGGCTAATCCTTTGGATAAGGGACCTGCTTTGAAAAAAGGCAAGTTGGTGAAAAATACAGAAAAGCAAGGAAAACTTGATACTTTGGCACCTGCAAAAACAACTGTCACCAATATCAAAGACTCGCCTGAACGTGCTTCGGCTTCCAAATAAACCACTTTATAGATGCGCTTTTGAGTAATGAAAAAAAAAAGAAAAGAAAAAGAACTTGCATGAGATTCCACAACTAAAAGAACCAAGCGTTGTTATCTTTTTTCTTGATCTTGATATATCCAATTAGAATTACAAGAAGTTTGGTCTCAAAAAAAACAAACCTTTTATTAAAAATACAAAAAAATAATATCAAATGGTTCCTAGCAGGATCGAACTGCTGATCCCCGCGTTATTAGCACGATGCCTTAACCAACTGGGCCAAGGAACCAATTTGTGGTATTTCAATTACAGAGACTATTTATCTCCACAGATACATATTATGAAAATCACGAGCTTCCTTTTTGAATCACTATTTTTCTTTATTTTCAGTTTTTTTTTTTTCCGTTTTTCCAGTGTCGTTTGCGTACCCTCCCCTTGTTTTTAACTCCTTAAAGTTACCTCTTTTTGCCTTTTCTCCATTGATAGTGTCTTATTTTTTTAAGGGGTGTGTGTCTGTGTGTGTGCATATTAATCTAGACTTTTAGTATTATACAACCCTTTGAGTGAACGAGAAAGAGAAAGAGAGAGAGAGTATCATGATTTTAGGCAAATTAAAACATTTTTTTTTGACAGTATTTTGTGCAGTCTTAACCTTACTTTGATTAATGTGATTTCAGGGATGATTGTCATAATACTACACTGAACAAGGTTTATACTCTTGTATATAAGGGAGAGGGCAAAAACAAAAAAAAAAAAAAAAAGAAAAAGGAGAGCTAACACAATACATATATCTTCAAATGAAAAAAAACATATGATATACTTACCAAAGCAATACAAAGCGAATAAATTAACAAAAAATATTTCAGGACTAATGATGAGCAGTAGTCGTAGTAACAGTCGCAGTAGCAGCACCAGCAGCGGTATAATCTTGAACACCAAAAACAACATCAACAACAACATCAACAACAACACCACAAACAGCAACACGATCCGTCGGTTGAGCAACAGTCGTGCGTTTGCTGACCCTAAAACGGGAGAATTCAACAGACAAGCCTCGTCATTCCGCGAATTCATCTCTTCATCCCACCCAGTATTCCAACCCGCTAAGAACAGATACCACTTGTACGTTTCGCTTGCGTGTCCCTGGGCCCACCGCACACTTATTGCAAGAAGTCTTTGTGGGTTGGAAGACGTTGTGTCTGTTTCTGTTGTGCACTGGATGATGGATGAGCAGAGCTGGCGGTTTTTACCGTTGAACGAGAGCAGTTTCACCAAGGGGGAGAATATGATTGAGTCCGGGGACAAAAACAAGCGATTTAGTGCGTTGAGCGATCTAGTTAAAGATCCAAACGACCACGATGTGGTCAGTACCATTGATTGTGATCCGGGGAAAAACAGGGAGTTTATTGATTGCACTATTGACCATGTGAACGGGTTTGATCGGTTGAAAGAGGTTTACTATCAAAAAAATGCAGATTATTCGGGAAGATTTACTGTTCCCGTGTTGTACGATATGAAGACTCATACGATTGTGAACAATGAGAGTTCGGAAATTTTGAGAATGTTTGGAACAGGAGTTTTCAAAGAGTTTGTTGATACTGAGAAGCCTTTTAAATTGGATTTGTATCCTACTAAATTGAGACAGGAAATTGATGAAATTGAAGACTGGATTTATACTAATATTAATAATGGTGTTTACAAAACCGGGTTTGCAGAAACCCAACAGGCTTATGAAAAAAATGTTTTGGAAGTTTTCAAACATTTGGATAAAGTGGAGGCGCATTTGAAACAAAAACAAGAAAAACTGGTTAGTGAAGATAGAAGTTCAAGTGTTGTTGATGGACATCCAGTATATTTGGTTGGTGAACAATTGACTGAAGCAGATATCAGATTGTACACCACTGTTGTTAGATTTGATCCTGTTTATCACCAGCATTTCAAATGTAATTTCAATACTATTAGAGATGGATACCCTCATATTCATAAATGGTTGTTAAATTTGTATTGGAATTATCCAGCTTTCCATGATACAACAAGTTTCCAACATATTAAATTACACTATACAAGATCACACCCTAGAATCAATCCATTGGGTATTACACCATTGGGACCTATTCCAAACATTAGATCTTTGAAGAAGTAAAGGAGATGCAGAGATGCAGAGATGCAGAGTTTTGTCAAATTTTGTTTAAATGAGCTAGCTATTACTCTTACCAAGAGGTATACGAATTATATATATATATATATTTAGTTGTGTAAATGTATAAGGTATTTTTCGCTTGAGAAAAGCATATGAGCTTTTGCACTATGTTTCAGCTACGAGTTGTTCAATTATTGGCAAATGTTTATCTGAGAACTTTGTAGATCCTGAATTATGTATAGTGTTGTTAGGAGTATTATAAAATTTATTCAATAAGGGTTTTCCACTATTATTATTCTAACTGTTTCGACAAGCTCTTTTTTTTTTTTTTTGTCTCCTTTGAACAAATGCCTGCATACACTGATCACATGACAATTGCAGAAACTATTTTTTGACCCGACCATAACATTGAACAGATTATCTCCAGGAGCAGGAAGGAAGGTACATACTCAATTGCTAAACACCAATTGTTTTCCGATTCCAGGAGTATCTGACGCTCAAAACGACGTGTCAAAAAAAGCCAGTCGAGAAACCACGTACAATATATTTTTATTTAAAGACCAAAAAAAAAGAACAATAGGTTTAAAGTATTCTATTATATTATTGTCATTCCGTTGCTATTATATTCATTGTTAATTTTTTTATTATATTTATTGTTAATTTTTTTTATTATTAAATCTACTGCCTTGTTTTCTACCTTTCTGTTTTTTTAATTTTACTCCACACATCTAATTACCATTGCGAGATGACATTGATATTAGATTTGGTTGTACATTGGAATAACAACCAGCAACAACAACAACCAGCAGCAACAACAACAACAACAACAACAACAACAACAAATCTATAACAATTAACTAAACTCCACTAAAATCTTTTCCTTGCACCTGAGGAATCTCTCTTATAGTGCCTCTTTTATGGAATTAAAAGTCTAGATTCTTTTTTTTATTGTTATTATCAACATGAACTCCCTCTTTCTTCCTCTCGTTCCTTCTGCCTCTCTCTTCACACCTCTGTTCCTGCCTCAATTACAGTATGTTTAACGCGTAACAATCTTAATCATCTGTACATTGCTGTAATTAAATAATAATCCTAATGATAGTAATGATAGTAATGATGATGACGATGATGATGATAATAATAATAATAATAATAATACACACAAAGAACAATCAAATGCATAGAAAAAAGAGGTCAATGTAAGTGTAAGTATAAGTGTGTAAGTGTAAACTCCCTGTATTAAGTGTACTGTTTCTCTCTCTCTATCTCTCTCTCTCTGCATTGATTGATGCAATATCTTAATCCAATGCGTAATTATCGAACATAATTATTACATCATTAGTGGATTTCGATGAATAAATAAATAAATAAAAGGATGGTGTTGCTCTGATTGTTTATCTTGTTTATCTTGTTTATCTTGTTTATCTTGTTTTTAATTAAAATAACAATCAAGTTTGAAATCAGTATGATGGAATGTGTTCATTCTATACTTGTATAAGAATACTCATTAAGACAATATATATGTTAACGTAATTGCAATTACTAATGTCTCGAGTTTATGTTGTTTCAATTGTTATTACTTGCTAAAAATCTGTCAAGAAGTTTGTTGTTACATGGATTTCCTTTCTCCTTTTCTTGTTCAACATCCAGTGCATTGATTAGCCTACTCTTTCTAAATAAATCTGTGAAAACAATCAATATCTCAATAAATCAACAGGTCAATAGATCAAACACAGTCTCCTCTCCAAAGCCCTCTCTTAAAAAACAATCTTTTTTTTTACTGCTTGTTCTATCGGTAGACAAAAGGACATCCCCGAGAGAAAAACAGCAAAAAAAAGACCTGAAACGTGAAAACCTGGAAGCGAGGCGAGACAAAAAAAAAAAAAAAAGAACTAAAAAAAACTAAAAAAAAAAAAACTAAAAAAAAATACAGTTGTACAGTTCAAATTCAACCACAAAAACTTGGAAAAAAGCTGCCTAAAATAACTTTATTACAGTTTTTGATTTGATTTAAATAGTTTGAATTAGTTAATCAAAAGAGAAATTACTTACTATCATTTATTCACAAAAAAGATTACAAAGTAATACGCTATCTGATCTAGACTCCACTGCAAAAAAAATTAAAAAAAAAAGGAAACACGCGTAAATGGCCATTTCAAGTAGATCTCCTAGTTTGAGGAGTGGTAGAGATAAGGAGACAGTGATGAGTCCTATTAATAATAGTAACACTGTTCCAGGGAGCTTGAAAAAAAAGTCACTGACTGCTACTAACAATACTACTAGCAACAATAGCACAGGAAAAATGGCAAGTCCAAGCCAAGCAGTGCTGCCCACTCCTCCTAAAAGAAGGCGTGGAAGACCGAGAATATTGAAAGATTATGTGGATCCAATGAAATCTCCAATGGCTAACACATCTTTAAAAGTTCAAAAACAAGGATACCAAGAAGCAAAACCGTTTATGAAAGTTGGTGGGTCTACTGGAAGTAGCACGTTGTACAACACCGCGACTTCTACTTCTACTTCTACTACTACTTCTACTACTTCTACTACTACTACTACTAATAATAGTCATAATAATACTTCAAATAACACTAACAACATAAATCACACGGATAAGTCTCCCTCGGTCAAGGCAACGTTGAATCGGCTAGTAAATGGGAGCAAAAACTCTGGAATACCAACTAATCCTGAAGTCATCAGTAGAAGATCTTCTGCAACGGTGATCTCCCCGTTCACTACACCACAGCGGTTCAATTATTACATGTCGAGTTCACAGCTCCAAAACGTGCATAACAGTGTGGATAGTCATGATAGTGCGAATTTAACAGAAACACCAAATGACTATAGATTGAAACCATCGCTCATGAACAAGACATCTCCAAGAAGGAAAAAAACATCTCCAAATAAAATAGGGAAATCCAATGGCAATGGGAGTGCAGGTTCTCCATTGAGAATGTTGAAACAGATGAATACTTTTAAATCCAATGGGACAGAACTAGTGATTTCCCCTTCTAATAGCTCAAGTGGAGCGGCTTTCTTGAATGGCAATGGGAAATCAAGTAACAGCGGGAACAGGAAAAAAAGTAATAGTTTGAGTCAGAGTAGATCGAAATTAAAAACATACGGATTACCAAATATCATGGAATTGTCATCCGCAAGTTCAGCGTCCGAGTCTCCTCTGATGCACGCAAACCAAAACTCACATTCGGCAAGTGCTTTGTACGAGACAGATAGCAATAAGTCTAATTTTACATTCAAATTGGCGATAGATTCCACAGGGAAAGCTTTCATTACGTCCCCACTGGAAACACGGTTTCCCATGGTAGGAGGTGCGCAGAACAATGCGACCTTGAACAATAACAATAACAATAACAATAACAATAACAATAACAATATGACTCCTTCAAGATCAAGTAATGTCCAACTACCTTCTTTTTCCTCCACATTGTCTAACACATGTGCCAGTAGTAAGATTTGTGCTTCAAGCACGGAGGAAAATACACACACCGAACAGGATAATATTGATCCCGCGATGAAACCAGATAATCACCCTTCTAACACTCAAACAACTCTTTTGCAACACAAGTCATCAAATTTAAACTCAAGTAAATCAGACATCATCAATAACAAAAACAAAGTGTTGTCTCTAATGAACAAGATGAAAAAACGGAAACCGAAAACAAAGGTTACAGAAACGTTGTCTAAATCACCAGAGACAACATCGAAATCACCGTTTTTAACGTCTTCAAGTGAGATCAATCAAAATGGTATTCCCACTGCATCGGCTTCTTCAAGTGAAATGGCTCTCAAGGTATCAGCTTCTTCAAACGGCATTGATCAAAACGCATCAGCGTCTTTTCATAAAGAAAATACTTCTCCAGCACAGGAGAGCTCTAAGGAGAGATCGGTCGAATCCCCATCGGAAGATCCGTTTGATCCCGATGCCACAGAGCAAAAAGTCACCACTCCACCTTCTTTCTCACACATCGACGAGAACGCGGTCGAGGAAAACGGGAAGGACAAAAATAATTACAAACATACCGAAACTGAGGATGGTGACCCGTGCAGTCCCAAAAACTACGAACCCAGATTCACGGATAATGATTTCAATAAAACACCGATGTTCTGCAAAGACTGGAATGCTCACCAGTCTCTGCTCTTCACCAACGGCAGTGTTTCCACACATAAAAATTTTGCTATGATGGGAGGACTCAGTGATGAAAACGGTATGATGCATGGAAGTCCAAGAGCAAATATGTTTCAATCGGTAAGTATTGAACACGCAAATCCAAACAACAACCAGACAGGTAAAGGCACTAACAAAAGTAACGATACCCACTATGAAAACCAGGGAAACAATCACCTTATGGACGACGAAGAGTACAAGAAATTCCTAAACTCAAGCCCACTGGGTCCATCCAACCTGAATCATGCACCTTCCAACATGATGGCATTCAATCTGGACCAGTTGCTGGCCTCCCCCACAACAAATAGTTTGCTGAGTGCGTTCTCCCATGCGGTGCATAGTTCTCCATTGGCCATGAACAGGTTGAAGTCAACACCTTCAAAGGCACAATCTAATAACTATGCTAACAACATCTTCCATACCCAACAACAGCAACAATCGCAAAAACAGCTTCACAACTCATTGGATCTGCAAAATCTCGATAACCAAATAAGAAATCACTCAGATATGGTTCCTTCAGCACAGCACGACACGGCAAATGAAGCACACTCCTCTTTGTCCCTTCCGGTCAATGCAGCGCAATCTTCAAGCAGAAAACATCTTGCCACAAGCACAAGTAAAAACGGGACGGATAATACCGTAAACAATGCATTATATGACATCGAGTTTATGTCCCCTCCGCACTTGAAAAGACCTTGGTGATTTCAAAGAGAAGATGCGTTTTTTTTTTTTTTTAGTAGAGAAAGCTCTACAAGTTTTATACTATTTATTTATACACTTTATTCGGTTTTGATTCATTCATTAAAGTTTTTTTTTATAAATACTGAGCTTAGAAGTCACGAGTTCACTCTTCCCACAAGGGCTCGTCAAAGTTGTATAGCCAAGATAAACCGAGCCAACTGGATCCAACACCAAGAGCACAGTACACGCTGTACAGCATCAAACTTAAAAACTCAAATTTTTCGCTGATTCTCAGTATATCCAGTGTGCCACATGCTATTATCAATGGCAACAAACTGATGATGTATATGATGGCCATTCTGTCAAAAAACCACACTCTTCTTTCAATAGAGCTGCTAATCTTGGTGATGTCTCTCAAAGCAACAAAATAAATCAAACACCATATCGAGACGTACAAAATTTTCAGTAAGAAATCTTGAGAAGTGTATAGCAACGGAAATAAAGACACGTATCCTGCGGCAGTGACCAATCTAAAGGGGGTCAACAGTCTCCGGTCACTGATCACAAGAAAACTGAACGGAATGATAACCAGCATGATTGCCTTTTCATGGACATGCCACCCAAAAAGAAACGAAGAATACCCACAAAGTGTCAAGGAGCCAATAAACCGTTTGAAAGTTGGAGCAAAAAGCACAGGCAAAACAGCAATGATTTGATAAAACAGTGTTAAGGTGAAAGTTATTTTTGGAGGGATCTGAGGCAAAATTTCAAAAGTGACATCTTGCACCAACCCACGAGTCCCAGTATTAATAATCTCGTCCAAATCGTCGTGACCCCAATGTGTGAACAAGTAACACTTCTTGAAAAGGAAATCGAGCTTGTTGGTGTGCTGCGAAATCTTCATGACACCGACAGTCAATATTTTATCAACAAAAGAGTACAAAGCCCAAAAGTTCGGTGCCCAGTATGCGTGTGTCAAGCCTCTGTTGAACGGGAATAATCTGCGCAACAACTGGTCATAGTCGCGAGCAAAAGGCAGGAAGCAAGCGGAAAAAGTAGCCAACACTACGCCCGCAAGCTTAAATAGCCTTGTCCAGTGGACCAGCTCGAATAAATTCTTGTAAGATTTGAACTTGAAAGGGCTGTCAAAATTCAAAACGTATGCCCTCAACAAAAACACAAAAAAACTAGGAGCCAAATACAAAAAAATGTGCTTGAAGCACAATGCAACGCTGAAAAAGAACCCGCAAAGTAAGTAGTGTTCAAACTTAGCACTGACAATACTGGCAATTAAAATTCCGAACAAAAACCCATTGTACTGGAAATGAATGTGATCAACAATCAAAAAGCCAGGTGACAACACAATGCTACTTGCAACCACAAAATTGGCAGACTTTTCACTCATTTTCGATTTGTTAACGTATATTTGCAACACCACAAACAGAAAGATCTCGCTCAGTATCACTGTGCATCTTTGGTAGTAGACAGTTGGAATACCAAATATCCCAACAGGAACAATGTCTAAACACCCATCCTCGACTGCTGATCTAAGAACAAACTGAGCCAAAATCCACTCAAAGTATGCGAAAAAAGGAGGATAGTCTAGTGTCCATTGACTCGTCTTCTCAAAATACCACTCCTTCAATGGTAACTTCTTAGTGATGGCCATCCAGTTACGATGCACATCAAAGTCTGTACTGTAGTATCCTGGAAAGAGAAGAATCTTCAATGCAGTAGAGGCGACCCAAAAGTTCCACAGCGAGTAGTTTCTAGTCTCATCAACCTCGATTTGTTGCAGCAATGGCTTTTTCAGTGGGTTAGATTTCCCTGAAGATTTCTTGTTTTTCTGCTTGGCGCTGTTACCCATTGTCGTAATGCCTTGATTGAATCCAGTGCTTGATTCTTTGGTTAATTGTTCTTAGCTTTCCTTGTGTTATTGATTATAGACTGCTATTTACATTAAACCAACCGCGCTTGTATTTTGAACGGGGTAAATGTCGATAAGTTTTTTTTGAGCTAACGCAAGAAAAAAAAAAACAAAAGGAAGCCAAAAACAACACGCCTAAATGATTCCGCTTTGTAAGTATGTAATAACATAGACTGTAAGGTTACAGAAGTAACTAACTGCCTCCGAGATAAACTAAATAGCTGCATTAATATTGTGGGAAATCAAAACTAACAAAGCCAAATAAAACCATCAACACAGCATAACCAAAACATGAATTATGATGATCCATTAGAAGCCTCTGTGTGGGATGACAATGCCACTTCTTCAAAAATGATAAACGAAATAAGTAACACATTTGCTCAGAGTGGAATTCAGGAAGAGCCAAACTGGGGTGATTCAGACAAGAGCTCTGATCATGAAAGTGAGGCAAAAGAAGAGCATACGACTAGCACCTTTGATGATCATTTGCATGCTTCTGAAAGCATCGCGGAACCTTTTCATGAGCAACCAACAACGACTTTTGCAAGAGATGCGTACTCGTCGAATCCTTTTGGTGAAACACCATTCCAAGCTAGTAACCCCTTGACAGAAAACATTTTTGCTACACCAGAAACTACAAAAAAAAGCTTGTTGAATGAACTAGCCCCAGAAGAAGATCCTCTTGCAGAGATCAAAGAGGCAGCAGTTACAGAAACAGATCCTTTGAGCGGGGCACTGTTCAATGACACTGATAGATCGCCATTGAAATCGGACGATTTTAGTGGATCTTGGGAACCCAAAACGAGTATACCATCATCATTGAAAGCACACGGAACAAAACCAAACAGACTCTTTAATATCACAAGAAAAACCGCCTTGAAGAAAAATACCAAAATGGCACAACCTATTGATCAAAAAGTGTTCACAGATCCTTTAGCAAAACTAGTGGAACAGGCGGAATTTGTTGACGAACCACTGAATGAAGACACTTCAACAAAAGATCAGAGTGATTCAAGCAACAATTATTCGAAGGCCAATCCAGAAACTGTATCGAACTCGCCACAAGCTCCTAAATCAAATTTAACGGAGAAATCTTTACCGAAAAGACCACAGGAACAAAAGATTACCGAGATTCAAGAAGAGCACTCTTTTTCAGAGCCGTTGTATGAAATCGAAGTTACTGATCCGACCAAGGTTGGAGATATCACGAGTTCTCATGTGGAGTATAAAGTCAGGTCAAAGTTTTCAGATGATGAACACCATATTGTTGCTAGAAGATACAGAGATTTTAGATGGTTATACAGACAACTCCAAAACAACCACTGGGGGTTCATCATTCCACCACCACCAGATAAGCAAATATTGAACATGTTCACCACTGATTTAGTCGAAACAAGAAGAAGCCAGATGAGTTTGATGCTGAACAAAATAGCATCAATGCCGGTTTTGAACACCGACCCCGATTTTATTGCGTTTTTGAAATATGACGGTGCTAAACTTTCAACATACTCAAAGTCCAGAAACCAAGACACTTTGGCACGGTCCGTAAACGATGCAAATGATTTGTCTGAAGTACACATGAGCGAAATCTCCTTGTTTGGACACGAACGCGGTATGGACTTTTACAGGTTAAGTGGTGGTGCTGATATTGAAAGCTTTTTGAAAAAAAAGTTGAAAGGAGGTGGGTTTTTGACTTTCTATGCAGCTCCAACTCCAAAATATTCTGAGCCTGATGGGTATTTTTCAAGTCAACAAGACTCTATAGGCTTATTGAAAGAACAATTAAAGGACATATTCAAAGCTTTGGAGTTGGTTCAGCAAGAGAAACTGGAGCTTGCTTCTGTGACAAAAGAATTTGCATTATCACTAAACTCCTTGATTGATTTAGATGTTTCTGTCAGTTTGACAAAAGTGTACCGAGATTTCTCCCAAGTGCATATGAACTTGCAAGAGTCTTTGAACAGGAGTTCCCAAATGGAAAATCTGGTATTAGGATCCACTGTAGAGGAGCATTTGAGAACCTTGAGTAGTTGTTTGGCTGTTTTCAATCAAAGGCAAAAGCTTGGAACAATTTTGGTTCTTCTTGAACAAACAATCCAAAATATGAAAGTTAGTGTATCAAAGTCAAAAGGCGACAAAGTTGTCAAGCAAAAGGAAGAGTTGGAAGCATTTGAGCAATACCATAGTACGGTTAAGCAATCATGGAAAAAAATTTCGGAAACAATAAAATCTCAAATGGCATCATTTGACAAACAAAGAATTGTGGAGTTCAGAAACAGCATTGAGATCTATTTAGAGTCAGCAATTGAATCACAAAAGGAAGCTATAGAAATCTGGGAAACATTTTATCAAACTGCTTTATAAGTTAGGATTCCGATCTATATACAATAATTTAGTTACAAAATATGAGCTAATAACATGATGCAGTTTTATAGACAAACTAAATGGAAGTTACAGTCAAGAAGTCTCTTCTTGATCCGAACTTTCAGAAAACAAATTCTCTAATTCACTCTCCTCTGGTAAGAATCCTTTCAACAAGTAATCCTTCGTTTTGCTTTGATGGTTGAAGTTTCTCCAATTGATGATCGTACCATCAAAGGCAAAACAGTATTCACCGTCCAAATTGGCTTCAATGGCTTTCAAATTTGGTAAGTGTGGGTATCTTTGTGAGAAATGGGTGAACAAAACTTTTTTGGCCTTCATCTTGTTTGCAACAGCGACGACCTCGCTTATTGTGGAATGTCTTTTGTCGTAGGCATCTTGCTGCAAAATATCTTCAAAAGTTGCCTCGTGAATCAACAAATCGGATTTGTACCCAGTCTTGAGGGCAAACTCTTTAAAATTTGGTCTCGTATCACCAGAGTACGCAACTTTGAAAACGTCGTCCGGGATATTTGATCTTGCAAAAGTTATAGCACTTGAATAAGCCCAATCACAATGAATAGCTTTACAAGTTTTGAATTCCGCGATTTTTAAGCTTTTGCATAATTCGTTTATGCTGTTCCAATCTCTGTAAGACGACTGGTCATCAAGTTTAATTTTTTTGGTGGCAGGTGCTTCATCCAAAGAGTCAAAAGAGTTAGGTAGAGACTCCTTTCTGACAAAACGCCAGTCAATCAAATGTTCACAACTAATGTATTTCATTTTGGTCAATATATCTTTATTCTCAACACCTACCCATTCTTTGATAAATTTGTTATACTGCCAAGGAGTGACAAACCAGATACGGGCTTCTGGATCATCTTTATTGTGCTTATACCACTCCTTTAGCAAACTTATTATTCCAAGATGATGGTCCGCATGCAAATGACTCAAATAAATCAGTTTCAAATCCTTGAACATTTTTTTCAAATCATAGGAGTTAAAATGTCTATTAATGAATCCCAAAGTGTTTTCACCAGCATCAAGCAAAACGTTTCTGTTTTCAGTATGACCCGTTGTTTCGTTCACATATGGAACTTTGATCAAGGTCGATATAACGTTTCTGTATTTTCCCGGCAGCGCACTACCAGTCCCGAAAGTAATAAGTTCAACATCCTTTTCGTTGCCTTTCGTGTTGAAGTTGTTTTTCAAGACTTCCGAACCTAAAGCATCTTTGAAGCTTTTCGGAGTCTTTATCTTTAAAGCTGATGGTAATAGTGGATATAACCCAGTGAACAAATTGTTCAATCTTCTCGCTTCCCTGCTAGATTTATTAAAAGTGAATTTTGGTGTTTCTGAGTCGCGAATGTAGGGTTCAAGCAAGATAGTATCTTTCTGTTGGAAAACATGAACGTTATCACTCGTTAATGTAGTTTTTAATGGTAGATTTTCATTTTCTTGAACCATATTGCTATCTTTGTCAAATTCCGGCAAGTCCTTCTTGAAAGTTGTGTAAAAGTCCTGGGAATAGACCCTGTTTTCAATTGGCAAATTGTAAACTTCTTTGTTTATCAATTTCAGTTTAATAGTAGATAAGGCAGCTCCTATGTAAGTCAAGTCATTGGTGCAAATTTTTGGATGTGAAACGTAATGATTGATATGATTTTTGTTGAAGAGATTCATAAAATCACAAAGTTCTTGATTGATGGGCACGCTTTCATCCAAAAAGTAGTATACAAAGCCAATTTTCTCGAGGTCGCTGTTTTTAAAGGTCTCGATTAATTTTGGTATGTAATTGTTTGATGGAATATCCACAACAAGGACATTCAGATATGATCTTGTTGGGCCCATGACTTGCTCTGGTTTAATGATGGTTCCATCTTCAAGTGTAACTTCTTTGCCGCGAGCAATATCTGCTCTGATTTTCCCATTTGGAATTTTCAACTCTTTTGCTTTTGCAGCATCAAATCTCCCTCTAATTTGATCAAACTTGATTTCATAGCACACAGTTTGCTTTTGTACTGCTGAATTTTTCGGAAGCTCAACATTGAAATTTGGGTCCATTGATGGATCTTTCATCCCTTTGGCTTTATCAGTGACAGGAAACATTTTGGAAACTAGTTTTTTCAATCTGGAGTTGTCTTGCTCGGTAATCTCGGATAAATCTGTACTTGAAGATGCAGGCAGGTTTTCTAAAGAATTCACCAGTTGAACAACAATTGGAGTAACAGTGAAATCATCTTCTCTTTGAGGTTTGCACTCATCAAAAGTCTTAATGCTCATTCCAAATCTGAAAATAAAATATCTCCATGAACTGATTAGGTAGTTGATTACTTTGCTGGGGTATATAATATTCAAGCCAGTTTTACCCTGGTCGGCCGCTGTCAAGATGACCCCAGGTAACCCACCGACACTCTCCCAGTTCATTTCTCCGGTCAAATAGAAGCTTTGCAGCTGGTTCAACTTGTAATGGTTTTCTGCAAAAACCCTTTGCAACCCTTCGCCCATCTTCCCAAACACATACCTTTTCCCGGTAAGTGACCTGATTGTTAAAGATGGGTATTTAAGGTCTAAAGTAGGATGTGATGTATGGATCAGTTCGAACATGTAGCTGCTCTGTGTTATTTTGGAGCGGTTGAGCTTTTTGAGGTTGTTTTTTTCGGTCTTTTTAATAATCTCAAGTGTTCTCTTGGCAGTTTTAGAAGACCTTGGTTTGAGGTTTTTAGCAAGCACTTTGGGCTGTTTGAAAGTGAAGTTTTGACAAGTTAGCCTCGTGTTCTTGTCAAATGTTGTTGGAGAAAAGCGTTAATGAATAGCAAAATCACTTTCAATGTACTGGTTCAGCAAGTTTCTCAGCACTTTCGACGTTCTTGTTACTATTATGGTCAATTTCCGCTTAGCGATGAGCTTTTTTTTTGGTTTGATGAAAAGTGTAAATTTTCAAAGTTTTGATTTTATGACGGGTTTCTGAGTTATAGCAAGATCGAAAAAAAAAAAAGGCGAAAAATAGGAAAAAGAAAGAAGCAAAATAAAATCGGTCAGGTGAGTGTTTCGAAGACACAAAGAGCTCAACAATTTTCAAAAATCTTTTAACAATTCAAATCTAGAGCAATTTGTTAACCATAGAGACATCAGTATATAGTTTACAAGATTCATCATAACCAGTGTGAAGTAGCATCTTTGTAAAGGGTCTGCCACATAAACGCCTCGCTAAGCAAAATTTCTATTTCTTTTTCTTCCCAAGTGGTTGTAGGCACGTTTTGTAAAAAAGTTATAATCCCTTGAAAGTCCATCTGTAAAAGAACGTTTGCCCAATTTTCCAAAAATGCTGCACACACAAAAACGTGAAACTCGCTTAAAGACGTTCTTCTTTTCATTGATGAAGACGCTGCAGAGTTGGTAGACACTGAATCACTTTTTTTGGACTGACCTGTTGAGCCGCGCAAACTAGAATCAAAAAGGGACGAAGTGTTTCCTCCCATAGTAGAAATGTTTAAGGATTCCATATTTGGAGAAAGGGTTTCGTCTTCTAAATCTTCGTCTGAAGACGTTTCTGCTAGATAAGTGTCCCACATACGGATTACAATGGACATGGGTAATTCTCTCATCAAAAGACAGTTCATCCATCTGAATGCAAACTGCAGAAACTGCACGTTTTCTTTTTGCAAATGTTGGTACAAATCCACATCGATTCTTTTACAGAGGGATTCCAAGTTGGAAACCTGTTTCAAAATTGCGGGCTGGCCATGGATGTAGTTGTCAATGATGGTGTCTAAAAACTTAGTCAAACACCAAAAGGAGTCTGCCTCCACTTGCACAAACTGTTCCTGTGTCAAGTACTCTTGTGGGTCCAGCACTTCAACCATGTCCAATTTTTTCTCCGGTAAATACTCTGTCAAGAATGTTTGAAAGAATGGAGTCACCAAATCGTTTATTCCCTGCACATACCCGCTTGCTGGGTGTCTTATGGCCCAATAATACAAAATCTTTTGCAAGCTATCTTGCACAGATTTGTACTGGTATAGTTTGATGTGTGGATTGGTTCTAGGAATATCAATTTCAATCTGGTGCCAGGTTGGTTGATCTCTTTGATGCTGGCCAGAAAGCATATGTTCTATCCCCATTTGGTACTCGTTTCTTTTCCTTTTGAGCAGCATTTCATGTCTTCTTTTATTTGCAGGAAGATATCCGATAAGAAGCTTCCACACTAAAGGTCTATGTGATACAGGTACCCCATTCCATGACACTTTCCTCAATTCAGACAGGTTTATAGTATTATTTGGTGTTTTCAAAATATCGTCAAACCTGGCAATTTTGGACAGCTTTGAGTTTAGTTTTTGCAACTCTTTTTCGTTCTCTCTTTCAAGTGAGTAATTGATCTCTTCATCTTCAGTCAGGATTTTGGTTCTAGAATGCTGGTTACCTGTTGAAGAAGAAGTGGTTGATAAGATTTTGGCCAGATTCCCCTGTAAATTGGTTCTGCTCAGCTGTGTACTATTTCTCACCTCATTAATCAAAAAATCATTATCTTTAACGGGCACACTGTAATCATCTACAGTGGCACTCCAATCTTCACTATAGTCTTCGTATTTTTTCTTTTTGCTGTGCTTCCCAGGAACATGTGGATGGAGCAAGCTTTTGGACGAGCTATTTTTGGTGGAGAGAGTAGATGTTGAAGAGTTTATTCCGTTTATGGAGACAGCTCTTGAAGTGGTGTTGCTTGTGCTGGATTTGTGTGAATCGCTTTTGCCTGATAGAGCTGCTGTGGAATTGTTGGATTTGAGCATAATGTCGTGAGTTCTGTTTACGTTTGAGTTGTTGTGGTGACTGCTCATGTTTACCGAATTAGCGCTCATGCTTCTCATAAGCGTGGAAAACAAGGATCTAGAGCCGGCTTCTTTAGAATTGGAATGTGACGATTTGCTGCTCATAACGGAATGCTCAAGGTTTTCTCCGAGTTGTGATAAATTCTGCTTGATGTTTTCGTGAGGGATTGCTTAACAAGTTTGATGGAATTTAGGGATCGTTACAGAAAGAAGACCTTTGACAATGCTTTTTGAGCTATTTTGCCTTCAAATGAGCAAATCAGTAAACAATCAAGTTACTGAAGCTGCATCACATGCAGGGGGGGGTGCTGACTAGGAAGACTCGTTCCTGTATAAAAAAAAAATCTAACAGCCAGTATCACGTGAGAGTTACAGAGACTTCAGAAAACTGAAAATGTTTAATCAACTGAAGTTAGATTCATTAAAAGATATGAGCGAGCTGTTGGAGATATTTTCTAACTGCAAGGAATGTTAGAAACTGAGCAGTTGAGCTAAAGGTTGAAGGCATGATTCTTTCTTTCTTTAGGTATTTGTCAACAGTGATGCACCAATAATCCAATGCTCCAGTGCTTAAAGACTTATTTTTATTTGGTCCCTGCTGCCCTTCAATTCTAACAATAAGCAAACCAAAGAATTGTCTAATCATAGATTTTTAATATTTTTATCACCAAGATAATTTCATAAATTTATTTTTGTTCAAAGGTTCTCATCTGTCCCTTAGCCTTCAACTCGTCATGTATCATCTAGTCTTTTGGACAGTTTTTATGTGACCTCATCAAAAAATGTTATCACCTCTGTAATTCCTGATTAGTTATTCTTTTGAACGACATGTTATTGTAGCGGTACTAATTTTTAAGGAGTCCAATTCTAATTCCCTCATTAATACTTAAATAACTTTCTCATCCAAACAAACCGAATACATGTCTGTTTACCACAAGAGCTACCATTTGTCCAAATCAAGCATTTCAATCTATCTTAAAGTTTTCCACACTAACTCATAGAATTAATACTATCAGGCTTTCACCTTGACCTCTTTTTATCCAACCTTTTTCTTTTTTTTCATTATTTTTGAGAAAAAACTTGTTACACTTTTATCGCTTGCAAGCCTTGTTTAGCTTCCTGTTCAGATTCTATGGTTATGTTGGAGATAAACATTTTATATAGAGCTTGAGATTTTGCTCTGAAAAATCTGCAATTAATGCAGATAGATAACAATACGTCGTACAGAAAATATAATATAGAATATATATATGTATGTTTAGGATAAAATAACAAAATAAATAAAATAAATACATGCTTGATTAATTTTTTGAGCGAGGGGGAAAGCGGAGTGTATTTTTTTGGAAAAGTAATAATACCACTCATCTTTTCATATTTTCCATCGTTCTGCATCTATCAAGTGTCTTTTTTTGGTGTTATTAAATATAAATATCATTAGTAAATGGGGAGTATGCTCATAGCTTTCTTTTTATTGATTCTTGAATCGTTTTGAGGTAAATCGTTGAATTGACGTAATTGCATAAAATGAACTCTCAATCAATTTATTTTTTTGGTGGGGTAAAGGTAAACTTTCTAGATTTGATACCAGCCCATTTGAATCTCTTGGTCCAGACACTCAACAAGTATAGGGCAGACAAAATCGTGATAGCTTTCAAACCCAATCTTTTTCTTTCATCATGTTCTGGTTCAGCGGCCCAGTTCAAGAAAGTTGTGACATCTTTTGCCATTTGGGAAGTTGTAGCTGGAGTACCATCTTCGTATTCAACCAATTCATCAAACAAGACTCTGGCCATAGCAATGGACCCACCTGGGAAATATGGATTGTAGTTAGCACCAGCTGGTAGAACAACACCTGCTGGAGGATCATCTGGATAACCGGTCAACAAAGAAAAGATATAGTCGGCCCCACCGTGTCTGGCTTTGACGATCAAGGACAAATCAGGAGGCAAAGCACCTTGGTTAGCGGCTCTTGCGGCTTGTTCGTTGGCGTATGGACCTTGGATGTAATCAGCGACTTTCCCGGCTCTTTTTCTTGGGTTCCCTTGGTCATCTGGTTCGTCATCGTATTCGAATTCAGCAGCCATTTCTCTGACTTCAGAGTTGGTGTGGGAAACACCAATCAAAGTTCTCCATGCAACTCTGTCCAAAGAATGGCATGCTGCGCAAACTTCTCTATAGACTTGGTAACCTCTTCTGATACTGGCATGGTCAAAAGTATCAAACATACCGTTATGAGACCATCCGAAATGTGGAGCATGCAAACCGTGTTCGGCAGCAGTCATGGCTTCGGCAGACAAAGATTGCGAGTACAGCAAACCGGCACTGGACAACCCCAAAGTGGCAACGGCAGCAGTTTTAGAAAGTGTGCTTCTCAAAAACATGTTGTGTGTATGTGTATGTGTTTATGATTTGTTTTTGGTGAACTTTATTCGTAAATTTTGTAGAAGCTAGTTGGTTTTATTTCCTTTTGATATTGAAATGAGAAAAGAAATCTAACCAATTGATGCTAAAAAGAAAGAATAAACTAAAACACGAAGAAGCAGGAAAAGCGTTCAAGATAATGATAATCAAGAAAATCAGTAAGTTAATTGGTTTTCCAGTTCATAATGTGTAAGGCGTATACACTAAGAGTAGATCTTCTCAACCTGTTATTGGTGAATATATTCCTACGCGGCCATATATTCAAAGCTCAAAGGTTTTCCAAGCTTTCGACTTCAAAAATTTCTTTAAAAAACATCGATAAAACCGAGACTCATTTTTACTTAGAAATTGAATTTTTTCCAAGTTTTTTTTCCCATAATTTATAGGCCTTCTGCCACTGATTCTGAGTAGGCTTGATAGGATGAATTTTGATTGGTCCAAATTTTAACTTTTCAGTGGGCGACGCAAAGAAACGTCAAAGACAATCGAATTGTCACGTGAATATCTCTTTGTAGCTCACGTGATATGCATTACTACTGTTTTTTTAAATTTTAAGTCGGGTAAAATAGTTGTTAAAGTTTTGTGCTCCATTCCAATGATTGATTCAAACGGAATACAAAATCTGATATCAAATCAAAAGCCTGTGACATGAAGAATGAAGATCAAGGTTGAAAGAAAAGAATGTTAAAGCAACTTGGCATAATACTATAAGGCTTAAGAACACTAACTATTGAAAGATGGCCAGAAGTAGTCGTAAAAGACCGTTTGGGAAACGGAGAACTAAAAACAAAGGAGTCCAGAATTTGCAGAATATAGGAAAGAAACTTTTAGAACATGATGATTTGAGTGATGTAGGTAAGACACTGCTAAATGAAGTGAACAAAGTGGGTGATTCAGACACGTATATTAGTACTCCAATAGAAGAAAGCTTGTATAGTATAGTGAAAGCTTCTTCGTCAAACGACATACGAAATCAGTTCATTCCCCAACTGGATCATTTTGTTTGCAAACTGATACGACAAAGTCTATGGCTTTATTGTAGTGATAATGGAGTGGAAAATGATTTACATATAGAAGATCTGGACAAAATAGATAGCAAACGGTTGAAACACGTGCGAAAATTGGTGGAATTAGTTAAACAGAACAGACAAGATATATTGGATAGGATGGAAGAAGTTAAGACATATTCAACTATATTGAGTGAATATAACCGGTACTATGGTGATGCGGAAACAACAGCAGCGGTGGCTGTTGAAAATAACGTTATTGCATCAAATAAGGGGATCGAAGAACTATCTAATGGTGAAGCACGTGATGCACAGAAAGAAGAGTCCAAAGAGCAATTTCTAAAAAAGAATGTAACGCGTTCTCAACTGAAAAGAGAAGCTCAAGAGGCTAAGAAGGCAAAGGAAGCTAAGAAGGCAAAGGAAGCTAAGAAGGCAAAGGAAGCTCCGGAGGCAAAGGAACTTACGAAGGCCAAAGAAGCAAAAGAGGCGGAAGATGATGACAATGCGCTCTATTGCACATGTCAGCAACCGTCTAGTGGCAAGATGATTGCATGTGACAATCCCAACTGTCCTATTGAATGGTATCATTACAAGTGTACAAACTTGCATGCAACACCAAAAGGAAACTGGTTTTGTGATCTCTGCAAAGAGAAACAACCAAAAAATAGAGTTGGCAAAAAAAATGTCAAGAAAACCACAAAGAAACACAAGAAATTTTGACCTTATAGAATTAAGCCATGTAATTATCAAAATAATGCATTAAAATATATACACCAATTCAATACATAAAAAAAAAGATTTTGCAAAAAAAAAACTAAAAAACAAAAGCTTAGGTTTTAAAAGCGGAAATGTTATATTAGAAAGTTAGAAAAATTTAGAATCAATTCATCAAGTCTCTAATTTACAAGTCTTTTTTCAAAGTACCCATAAAAGCATGTTTTTCAGCTGGAGTTTGGAATCTACCTTTACCGAATTTAGAAGCAGTGTCGATCCATTTCAAGGTAACTTCTTCCAAAGCTCTTCTAGAGGTGTGAGTGTACAAAGATTTTCTCAAAGTAACAATTCTCTTTTTGGTACCTGGAATACAACCTTTGACCATAACGAAATCGTTGTTAACAGCACCGTATTGAACGAAACCACCCATTGGGGTAATGGTTTTTTGGGTTCTGTCAAATTCGGTAGAAGCGTTACCGGCATCTTCACCTTTACCAACTCTGTAGATTTTGTGGTTGATAGAAGTTCTGGAGTGGTAACCTCTTTGACCAGCTCTGGCAACAGTCCACATAACGTGGGATGGATGCCAAGCACCAATACAAGCAACTTTTCTCAAACCTCTGTGAGTTTTTCTTGGCAATCTTTTGGTACCCCATCTGTGGGTAACACCTTCGAAACCGTGACCTTTGGTAACAGCAACAACATCGATCATTTCGTTTTGTTCGAAAACAGAGTCAACAGAAACAGTTTTTTCGAAATGTTCTTTAGCCCATTGAACTTTGTCAGCAACGGAACCACCGTTCAATTGGATTTCAGCCAAATGAGCTTTCTTTTGAACCAATGGAGTTTTTCTGACTTGAGTGTGAGCCAAAACTCTGACAACAGAACAGTATTTGGTGATTCTGGCCAATTCTCTTTCAATGGCTTCACCATCTTGAGCGTATTTAGCAGAGTATTTGGTGAAAGCTTTCTTTTTGGATTTGTACCAGTTTTTGTAAAATCTTCTTTTGATTTCATCAGACAAATGTTCAGCCCAAACAGTGGTCAAAGATCTCAAACCTCTTGGGGTTTCAACGTAACCAACAACACCAACAACAACAACTGGTGGAGTGTCGACAACGGTGACAGCTTCAACAACTTCTCTTTTGTGGAATTTGGAACCTGGTCTGTCCAAATCTCTGACAATGGTACTCATACCAGCTTTGTAACCCAAGAAAGAGGTCAAAGCAACTGGTTTGGTTTGGTCATCTTTTGGGAAAGCGTGAACTTTACCTCTAACGGATTCAGCTCTTTTTCTTGGCAAGAAACCTAAATGACCGTGTCTTGGAGCTTCGTATTTTCTGTGAGACATTGTATCTACTATGGGATTATAAAAATCTGTGTGGGGTTTATCTGGGCCGGTTCTGTTAACAAAAAGAAGGGGGGGTGTGGCAGAAACACACAGTGCGCTCAATAAAAAACAAGTCTCTCAAGTGGGATCTTACAGAAATCAACAGTTAAAATGGTCATCGTTTATATATACCTTTGATCAAATGAAAAGTGAAAAATATCTACCCACAAATGATCATTGGGGCGAGTAAGAAAGTGGTGTATCCAAAAAAAAAAAAGTAAATAATAATAGCAGTCGAAAAATGTTGTTACAATAAGAAAAAAAAAAAAAAAAAAAAAAAAAAAAAAAAGAAACGACAAAATAAAAATCATGTCATCGTGTAATATATTTTTCTTTAATCTCATATTGTTTTGAAAATTGGTGTGATTATTCGCATCTACGAGTTGTTTTTTGTAAATTACTTGATTAAGAAAGACTCTTGATGGTACTTTGCATTTGTTTTTTTTTTTTTGTTTTAGTATTTTTGAGAACCCACTGCAAAAAAAAAACAATTTTTGGTTTTAGATGTTTGGGTGTACAAAATAAGAACGTCTTTTTTTGTGTCACAATTTCAGTATGTGTATATTT
>JFAV03000001.1:717854-756697 GCA_000585475.3 Hanseniaspora vineae
AATCTCATATTGTTTTGAAAATTGGTGTGATTATTCGCTTCTACGAGTTGTTTTTTGTAAATTACTTGATTAGGAAAGACTCTTGATGGTACTTTGCATTTGTTTTTTTTTTTTGTTTTAGTATTTTTGAGAACCCACTGCAAAAAAAAAAACAAATTAGCACTCATAAATTAAAATAAAAAAAAAAACAATTTTTGGTTTTAGATGTTTGGGTGTACAAAAGAGGAAAGTCTTTTTTTGTGTCACAATTTCAGTATGTGTATATTTTGTATTTTAATTTATTTTTTTCAGTCATCCTGTGTCTCCTGATCTCCCTTTTCCCTCCACCCCTCCACTTTTTTTTTGATCTCTCGTTTCCGCCGGAATAAAATGTTCCGAGACGGAAATGTTACCTGAAGCGGATCATTTCAGAAAGGACAACCATTTCCTTTATTAGTGTAATGCCGTAAACTGGAATGGCATACAAATGAGGTGAACTTTAAATGTCTAATAGTAATATATCACTCATTTTTGAATAAATATAGAGGTGTAAGAGCAAGATTGGCCTATTGACAGAATTCTAAGATATGACTTTTGGAATGTCAAAAAAGGGGGCAAAAATGATGGTTGCATGAGTAGTTTGATATGACGTATGGTAAGTAAAACATTTGAAAATTATAATATGTATGACAACATTGTTAACGATTTTTCATGAGCATTGAAATTACTTCCGGTTCAATATATGTTAAGAAAAAAAAAGCACACGTTTCAAGGAAAATGGTTGTAATTTACGAAATAATAAAAGAAACCAATCTTGCTTGATACTACGTGAGCGCTTTAGATCTGGCACAAGGAGAGGAACATTTGTTGTTCCGTGGAAACAAGATGGGAATCTTTTCTTGTTATTCGACATTTTATATTAAGAAAAAAAAAAAAAAAAAGGGAAACTTTCGATATAGTTTGATTCAATTAGTATTAAACTTTAAAAAATAATACCTCAACACACCTGATTTGTTTGTGTTAGTGTTTTTTCTTCATTTTCTTCTTCTTCTTCTTTTCTTTGTGTCCTCCCGGATAAACTATTTTCTGTGGTCGTTGTCGTTGTCGTTGTCGTTTCATGCGCGCAATCTTTTTCACTTGGCGTAAAATGTTATAGCCCTTGAAAACACAAAAGAAAAACATTTCAAAAAAAAAAAAAAAAAAAAAAAAAAAAAAACTCAAAATAATTTGACTTTTGTGCCGAGGAGCAATTGATTAAAACAACTCAATAGATGAGCATTAAGGTTTACAAAATTGTAGATTATACGGAACACTAAAAAATGTAGCTAAAGGTTTGATTTCAAAGATTATAAAGTTTTATTAAAAGAAAGTAAATCCAAAGGCATTGGACCAGTAGGGTGAGATATGAATTCGAAAAAGTTTTTCTCATAAGCACTCATTGTCCATATCACAATGCAGTCCATGTGTACCCCGGATTTTTTTATACTGGGAACAAACAATATTTAGGTTGATTAACTTCAGTCCTAAAAACTGTTTCTTGTTTTTTTGAATATGACAATACTCTCCTGTCCTCTCTTATTTGATATAAAAGCAATTTCCCAGACATAAAAAAAGTTGAAAAGTGATAAGAATAAACTTGTGCAAACAAATAATTTAGAGTCAGCAACAAACAAAACCAAAAGTACTCAACCAACACACAGCAACAGTCCATATAATGGCTTTTGACGACTCATCTATTAACGAATACAACATTATTTTATTCAACAATATCAACAGTTATGAAAAAATGGCTGCTGTAGATTATATGCATTATGATTTCGGCCATGACATGATGTTTCCCTGGAAATTTTTGAAAAATTGGTCTGATAAAGTACAAAATTACAGTTTAGATGACATCCAACTGGGTGATACAAATTCAATCATACTCAGACTGCCCTCATGTTCAAACGAAATCATTGATGATTATTATATATACTTGGAGAGATTGCACCATGTGCTTTGGAGAAGATCTTATATGAACTATATGCAGTACAAATTAAAAAATCAGTTACAAAAAAAACAGGATACGGAGAATGCTAAACTGGTACAGGGAAGTTCAAAAGATGGTGATAGTGTGACGATGAAGCAAACCCAAAAGAGTTCACCAACCAAGACAAAGTATCAAAAATCTGAACCAACGGTTGATCACATAGAGTATGCAGACAAAGCGCGCAATGCTCTAGTGGCTAATCCATTGGATTTAGACTGGGATAAAGAATGCGATGTAACAACCCTATATGGACCATACCTGACTGCAGAGGTTCCCTTTGAAGAATTGAAAGCTGATTTAATGGAAGAGTATGGAACCAGTAGTAATAGAAGAGACAGTAGCGGCAGCAGTAGTTGCAGTAGTAGCAGTAGCAGTAGCAGTAGCCTGGAAAGTGAATGTGATACGGAAGTGTCCTCCGCATCTTCGTTGGATTCCTCAAGCAAGCCAATACTAAAGCACGAAAACCACATTCATGGTGAATGGCACAAACACACTGATCACAACGCAAGTGTAAAGTTCAACGACAATGTTTCTGAGCGGCTCTATAGTAACTTGTACAACTTCAAAGACTACTGCGTCGAGATCAACGATTTGTACGCAAATACGACATCAGAAGACAGTAGTTCAACTCTTTACTATTATTATTGAGAGAATCCCGTTTCCAATTAAACCATCTTTCATAAAAGCATTTCTCATTAAATAACAAGTTTTTCACATTTATAAACATATAGATACATACTAACTCAAAAAAAACCTATAGTATTTCCTGGTCATATGCGCAATTCTTCTCCGTGTTCAACATTATTTCGCCAGAGCACCACTTCGCTCAAAACTCCATGTGGAAAAACTCATGGTCCAAAGCTTCTTTTGCTGTTAGTCTTTCTTGGTGGTCGTATCTCACCAAATTATCCACCAAGTCCACCAATTCAGGAATGCACCGACGTCTGTTTCTATCGGTAATAAGTTTTTCCCATGGTTTCCGTTCGTAATTTTTCAAAATTTTGTCGTATTCGCTCGGTAATGGTAATTTGTAATGCTGTAGATATTGTAATAGTTCTTTTGTTCCTAAGATTTGTGTGATTTTGATCAACTGATCAGGGTTAGAATCCCCTTTGAAAAGCGGGTCCTTGTTGAATATAATCCCACCAATCATACACCCAACACTCCAAAGATCCAAAGAATAGTCGTATTGTTTCAAGTTCACCAATAATTCAGGCCCCTTATGGTATCTTGACGCAACTCTGATATTGTAGTCAACTCCCGGGTGGTAAAACTCTGCCAACCCCCAATCGATCAATCTCAACTCTCTTTTGATAGGATCGATCATAACGTTTTGTGGTTTCACATCTCTATGCATGATCCCCATGGAATGACAATAATCCAACGCATGTAATAATTGTCTGAAATAATGCTGTATATCCATTAAACTAAAACTTCCATAAAGCGGTTTATAATCCACATTCCCAACATTTTCAAAAATCAATGCCGGAACTTTACATTCTTGATCCTGCACTATGTCATATAAAGTAATGATATTGGTTCCACCTACCAAATGAGTCAAGATCTTTAACTCTCTATAGATTTTCTTCATCTTAACCGGTTTCAACACTTTGATCACACACAACTTTTTAAACTCATCGGCAAAACACCCTCTAAACACCTCACTGTACTTCCCTCTCCCAATTTTGCAAAGAATCTCGTACCTGGTTATATCCCCAAACTTCAACTGCGTGCACTGCTCGTAGTCCCAGTACTCTCTTGGTTTGTCAGTACAGGCGTGTGTGTAGACTTTTGCAACAGAATAGACATGGGCTGCTGGTTTGTTCAAAATAGTTGGTTGTAGTTCCGTAGACATTTCCGTTATGTTAAGTGACTTGTTATTTTGTACTGAATATTAAAAAAAAAAAAATTGCAAGCAGCAATATGCTTTTCAACTTCTCTGTTGTTCTGATGGGTTACGCCACAAGTGAGCTCTCTTGAGATCAATAAGAAACTTAAAATTGGAAAAAATAACAGATAAGCTCGACCAAAATTCAGATTTGGTTACCCTGTGATGCAGATTCCCTTGTGCAGTGCCGTTTGCGTTCTTTGATCCTTTCCGTCCAAGTTCACGAACGAACAAACGAGGTATGACTTCAAGAAGGTTAAGCCTGTCTCCCAAACCAAGTTCCTTGAAGGACAATTTATCAAGGAGTGAAGAAAATTACGCCTCTTACAGTACCGGGAAAAGTTCGCAAACAGCGAGACAAAAAAAAAATATCAAGAAAATCTGCGAGCAAAAAAAAAAAAAAAAACAAAAAAAAAAGAAAAAAACTAAGCAAAAACGATAAACCCCGTGACCGGCTCAAATTTTTAGCTCAGAATGTTTAAAGTTTATTCTGGGTCATAATCCTGGGTCAACTTATGGGCTTTCTCAATGAGTCCCTGCCTTTGGACCTCAAGGGAAATTCAGAGGCTTGAAACGTTTGAGCAGAGAATCAAAAGAAGGACCCAAGACAACAAAGGGTCATAAAACAAAAGGAGAAAATTGCTCTTACGCCTGCTTTTTAGACTTACTCTACATGGCACCGCTCCAGCATTACAAAACTATCACGCTAAAGTACAGTTCCTCAATCTACTTGCGGGATATTCAACTATGGTCTGACTCACCAAATAACACCTCATCCACACCTCATACAGCCGACTCCAGTGTCAATTATGTTTTTGTCGAGTACATAGATTTGAAAAAACTGCCGCTTTTCGCTTCTCTCAGCACTACTCTCCGCTCCACCAACCGGAAAACTCCCGTTAGCACTATCATCACTTCATCCAAGCAGACAGCTTATTTTTTCATTGACAAACTAATCACTTTGCAAAGGTGTATGTTAATTCGTCAAAAGGGAGTGCAAAATTCGTACCTTGTTCTGTTTGCTTCCCAGGACATCTCTTTTTTGCAAAATGATCACAACAATTCCCAACCAAGTTCATCAAACCTTGAAAACGATATCAGCTCATTTGGTTTGTACGCTGTGCAGTTGGATCTTGAAAAATTGTACAAAGTCATCAAATCATCCAAATCATCAAACGACTTGGCAGCCAAACAAAGCAACGCAAGGTTTGACTCGATGATCTCTGAATGTATTGCGAGCGGACTGAGGTTGCGCGGGTTGGATCATGTGAAAAATTCGGGTCCCGGAATGACAACTTTTTCAACAATTGTGCCTGGAAAAACTAACAGCCACACCAGTTTTAACGGTGGTGACAGTGGCGGTGTCTACAACAGAAGCAGCGCTCTTTCGCATTTGCCATTATCGTCTTCTCAAGTCTCGCTGAATCGTTCTTTATCCCAAAGTTTCACTGGTAATTCCTTTGATAGCAAGTTGAGTCATAATAATCACAAGGAAGCCGAGTATATCAAGAACTTGAAAGACATCACTTTCAAAGCTACCAAATTTGCATTGAGCAACACGAAATTAAACGATCCGTTCCAAGAATGCCAAGAAACAGTGGAAACGCTGTTGAAGCTGTTCACCAAAACGTGAATGCAGAATCTAATAAGAAGGATATGAACGATGAAAATATAGGACCAAATGCTCATGGTGAGACTCTTACTGAAACCCTTGATGAAACACTGGAAGAAAAAATCCCTGCTTCAGCCCATCTTTATGTTTTGTTACATGGGATGTGGGGGTCGGATAAGCATATGTTCACTATAAGAGACCAACTTCTGGTGCAGGATCCAGACTGTACAGTTTTCATTCCTTGTAAAAACGGGTTTTTCAAAACGTTTGATGGGATAGAGCTGATTGGAGACAGGGTTATTGACGAGATCAAGCTATTTTTGCTAGAAAATAGCGCCACTAAGAAGAAGAATCAAAAGGAAGGTGCTGACGGTGAGCTTCAGAGCAATAGCAACACCAATCCAACTACTTTCACCCACATTAGTTTCATATCTTATTCCATGGGGGGTGTTGTCGCTAGATACTGTCTTGGACACATGCACGATTTCCTATCAAATGAGCTAAATTTGCAGCTTCAAGTTTTTGCAACTTTTGCGACACCACACATGGGGATCAATTTCTATAAGCCGTATTTTCCATTTACCCTTCTGACATACTTGGGATCAACATTACTAGGAAGAAGTGGGAGACAGTTGTTTTTGAACGATAACAGGAGCAAATCAGAGGAAAATAGATTATTACTGAAAATTTCCAAAGGCAAGTACTTACAAGCGTTGTCCAAGTTCAAGTACAAAGTGACATTTGCTAACAGCCAGCATGATAGAACTGTGGCGTTCTACACCGCATTTATCACAGACAAGAGTTTTGGTTGTGATGGTGAAACTTTTGAAACCGGATTTGCAGAGATAGAAAATTTTCCTGCCTCTTCTGTTCTAGATGTTACAAAAACACCGGTTTCTGATTTAAATGACTTGAACAAATCACCAGCACAACTTTTCTTTTCAAAGTTTGCACAAATTGTGAAGCTGATTGAAAGAATCTTAGTCTTCACTTTGCTTTTCTTAATCTTTTTTCCTATTATGCTACTTGTCAACATAACAGGCACTATATACAGCTACTCAAGAATTCGCAAAGTTTTGAAAACTTTAGACAGTGAGGATCCCGAAAGACAGTCTCTTCAAGAAGAATTTCAAGATTTAGAAAGTGATTGGGAAGTCTACGGAAGCGACGGTTATTCACAAGATGGAAACAGCTCATTTGCCAAGCAGTGCGACTATAACATGGAAGCATTCATTACCAAATATTCTAAGAATGAAAAAAATTATGCACATGACATCGAGAAATTGCCCTTTGATCATGCAAGAAAAGTCATATTTCAAAACTTGAACTCTTTGAAATGGATCAGAGTGCCCCTTTCTCTGAAAGCAATGAATGCACATAGGGCCATTGTTGCTAGAAGTGGGATGAAAACACTGGCAAAAGAAGACGCAGATGCCCTTTTGTTTAACATGAAACTAATCGCCTATTTGTCAGAGAGACACTGATGAATACGAGCTTGTTTGGCAAGGGCGTTAAATTTTTTTTTTTTTCATTTAGGTATATATACATGTACATACAAAAAAACAACTGCTTTTCAACTATTCATGATCCAAGTTTTTCTGTCTGTGATTACCACTTTTCCTCAGGATTGGCTTTGAATTTTTCATAGTCTTCTAGTTTGTATAAAGAAATTTCCGTTTCGTTAGCAATGTCATAATGACTTAATTTTTTTTCATCATCTGTGATATCTAAAACCCAAGAAGAATCATCATCGTGGTCAAAATTTATGACCAAGTTGACTGTCTTTGATTTGTGTGCATGCGTATAGACTTTCATGTGATCATATTGCACGTTTCTGAACGGTCTAAAAGCCCCATTGCTACTGATATGTTTCATGACTTCTTCATATAAATTTTTGGCTGACTTCGAAGTGATATCGTAGTTGGTTAGCACAATTGGCTTCACGTTCCGGTAAGGAAATGACTTGATGACCCTTATTGTTAGTGTGCACATAGACAGCGGTTTCATAGAGGTCGTTAGTGGTTCGTCTTGATCATAATCCTGAACGTTCATTTTTTGCTCGATGTGTGTAGCTCTGTGTTGTGGATCGTAGAGTACTTGTGTTGTTCATACTATCCATGAGCCACACTGTTTTATCAGAAGTTGTACCTGCATTGGTATTTCTCATCGACATTGGTCCTCTTGGTGACTTTTCCATATTTGTTACCCGATAAAGAGAGCATGTCAACCTTATCACATGATGAATTCGGGCTCATCTCGTACTGTTGGGTTTTGAGGCATCACAGATCGTTACTGTTTAACTTTAGGATTGATGCTTTCTGAATTAAGTAAATTGAAGTTGAAATTCATACCTAACAACATCATATGTATTGAAAGTTTAATGCTGTTTTTATTTTCCTTTTGTGTCAAACTTTGCAAGTTCAATGTATTTTCATCGTCGCCAAAACCATGGCGCTCTTTTTACTCAACATCGTTTTCACAGACACTTTCCTGTTTTGGCAACAATTGTAAACATGGTTTTTTTTGCTCTTCGCTTGTTGTCTCCAAGACCAACAAGAAAACAAAACTCAAAAACGTTTACCGAAAGACAAAGGCAGTTCGCAAAACAAACCAATTTTTTGATTACAAACAATACACGAGCTAACAAAGACCCCAAACGAGATAGAAACCAACTTCAGAACTCCTGGCACCCACGAGAAGAATTAAACAACTGTACAATCTATTAAAAACTCGCTATCCAAGTTTACATGGGCAAGCATGACACCGCCGACAAACCTACGTTATGACTATTCACAGCCGAACGAGTTCTCTCTATCACCGAACTTCGAAGACTCTTTGTCAAAGTTGACTCCTGTAAAGTATATTCGTGGGAATTTGAAAAGGTCTCCCTTTCAAACAAGCTCAGTTAACAGTTCCATTAATGCTTCTTCAGCTAAAAAAATTGAGCAAGCAAACGTGCAAACCACAAGCAACGCTTATTTCAACGGTCAGGGAAACAGCTCCAACTTATCGAACGGTAGCAATCAACAGAAACATACAGACAGTATTTTGTCTTTTAATGACTCAGTCAAAACCCCAACAATTCTTTTACCGCAAGCACAAAAAAGTTTTTCGCAGGAGCCTGTTTCTAGTACGAAATACAGCAAAACCTCACTTAGATTTACAAAAGAGTTGGAGAATCTTATACAAGATTTGAACACCATCTACAACGATATTGGATATTCATCGAAAGAAATTTGCCAAAAAGAAACAATTGTTTTCAGCCAGTTGTCAGATACAATCCGCTCATTTTCCACCAAAGCACAAACCGAGAAATCTAACATTTTTCATGAAAATGATGACATACTGAAAATGCTTCGAAAAGTTTTGAAACGCTTGGGAGATTCTCGGGGCACCTCCACCATTCAAGATCTGTATTCCAGAAATATGATTGTTTTATCAAATCAAGATCTTTCCCCGAGTAAAAGAGAAATGTCCTTGTTGAACAAGAGAAAAGTTCTGCTTCAAGGATCACAGTACATTTTCAAGAAATTGCAAAGAGTTTTAATGAAATTTGTGGAACTTTGCGAAGAGCATAACACCATCTGCGAATTACTTGATATCAAGCAAAACATGGCAGAAAATACACAGCTATATGTTTTGAATGCCGTTGATTGTGAAAAATTGAAAACAGTTCTTGACGACCAAGACCAGTTGTTTCAATTCTTTCTTCACAATTTCAGCATTCTTGAGAGTTTACCAAATGAACTTCTCAATAAAGCAGATCTTACCGAAAAAGGTTTCCACCATTTGAAAATCAGAATGACAGATTTAAATGTGCAATACACTGAAAAACTTGCTCAATTGAAAGAGATAATAGAGCATTTAAAATATTTGATAGAGTACCTTTGCCTTGAGGTGCCCTCAGATTTGTACAATCTTATTGATGACAAAGAACTGTTTAAAAACGAGCAAGTAATCATGGACTATTTGCAAGGGTTCTCAGGAAACACTAAGACTATTATTCCTTCGGCCATGATACCTCTGCTTCTGCGCATCATGGAAGCATTAGACATTTTGAAGACAGCGAGAGAAGAGGACAAACGTAAAATGCATGAACAATGTGTTCAGCTTTGGAGTAAACTTAAAGTGGATCAACAAGAAATCTCTAATTTTACAGAACAACAATTATCAAAGTATGGGTCTTCTCTTCCCTCAGAAATGATTGACAATTACAAAATAGAAATTGAAAAACTAATAGAATTGAGAAAACAGAGTATTTCCCAATTGATTCAGGAAAACTGGACAAAAATCAACGAGTTATGGGACAAAATGGGGTATCCTGCCAGTGACAGAGAGGAATTTACCAATTACTACGAGATGAACGACGGAAGAAATATCTCTGGGGACCCTGATCAAAACAGTGAGCTTGATGAAATTCTGTTAAGTAGATGTGAAAATGAGGTTTCAATTTTGGAGCAGCGGTACAAACTGTACGAACCTTTGCTGGAACATGTTGAAAAATTTGAGAGCTATATGCAGGACAAGGCAGATTTGGAAGAATCTAGCAAAGATTCGTCACGACTTTTGAGAAGGGACTCGCACAAAATTTTGCAGCATGAGGAAAGATTGAGAAAAAGACTATCTTTAAATCTTCCCAAAACTGTCAAGAGTTTGTTGCTCAAACTAACACAATTTGAAGAGCAATTCAACAGACCATTCTATGGTGCAAATGGGAATCCTTACAAGGACAGGGTTTTGGATGCAGAACAAAGTTTGAGGCCCAAGCAAATTAGATCAAGGATCGATAATAGTGCACCTTCTTCCATTGCAACAAAGAGGTCTCCGTTGAAAAAAGCAAATAGGGTTGAAAAACCACCAGCTGCCAAAAAGAATTTGGTCAACTCCAAAACAGTGACAAAACCCACTGAGAAAATTGTTCAGAATAACAGAATTGCAAAAAGGAATGTGAGTGATTCTTCTTCAAAATCCTCTGGGTCATCTTCCACAGCTTCAACAACAACGTCTTATCAATCTGTAATGAGTTCTACTAAACCAACAAGAAGTCCAGCTGAATCCATGCATAATAACCTTAGTCCAATTGCTTTGAGTAAGCTCAATTCACCGAGCCAACAAACCAGTCAACTAAGAGCTCCGCAAAGGTATGACCAATTGTCTCATAATTTTGGAAGCGCTAGTAAACCTGGAACTATCGGTCATGAGAAAGAAAACAGTCTTTACATCGGGCAACAGTATCAACATCTATACAGCAAAAAGGGCTCCCCAACGAAAATGACATCTATTCAGCCGAGAGATATGGTGGCCAAAAGTACGTCCACTGAAAGAAATCTTGCAAATAAAATTAATTTAACCTCTAATCTGAATGAGGATAATGAAAAGTACAGAGAGAACAGTACTGAAAACAATGAAAGGGATTGCCCTGAGATCACAGACGATGGAAGTAAACTAGAAAAAGACAACGAAGATGAAATGAACGACTCAAATTTTAGTTTATGGAAACACGAACAGTTGGCAAAAATCAATAAATGTGAAACAATAAGTGTAGAGAAGGATATTTTTTAGGTTAGTTATGTAGCAAAAAATAATGATTGTAATATTTAATAGGTGAAGCTAATATGAGTTAACTATCAAAAAAAAAAAAACACTCAACATAAATCATTGAAACAAAAACCTTTAAACAAACTATTTACATACATGCGCAAAGTCTTGCCTGAAAAGAGGTTGTTAACTCTGAGTGGCTCACCACTTCTTCGCTTCCATGCCATCTGGAGGTGTGGTTTCCACTTTCTTGTCTTTAACGTCTTGCCAGTCTGTGCTCAAAGCTGTTCCGTTGCTTTCCAGGAAAGATTTCATCATCGCTCTTTTAGTATCTGGATCTGCGTCTTTGTACAGTTGTTGGAAAAACGTTTCAACGCCTCCCTCGCTTTGTCCCCCATTTTCCATGTCAACATTGCTAGGATCACCAGGAGCAGCAGCCACATTGTCATCAGAGATGCTTGCTCCAAACTTGTTCCAATCCACTTTTGAAGTGTAAGGGGACTTAATGGTGTATGTTGATGCAGAAGAAGAAGGGTCTTGCAGGACACTTGGGTCTGTTTGGTTTTCGTGGAATTCCAAGGTTTTCCATGTATGTCCACTTTTCAATTTGCGCAAAGTGACTTCCATTTTTTTGGTACCTACAAACACTTTTTCTATTTCCTCTGCAACTTTGAATGCCAATTTGACATTATATTGAAATTCAGAGTTTGACTCGGAATCTGGGTTTGGATACGAGACTTCCAAGTACTGGTTGTGTGTAACCGTGCAGGAGACACTGTCCTTTGACTTTGGAGGGTGCGCGGTAAACAACGATACCGTGACCAGTTGTGGTGTTTGATACCAGTCAACTTTGAATTTTGGAGTCGATGCTTCAGTTTCAGCTGTTAGAAAAGACTGAGTCTCAGGAACCACAGCGGGCAAACTGTCCTGTATATCTTGTTTTTCTTGTTTTTCTTGTTCTGCAGGAGATTCAGTGTTTTCAAAAAAATTTAGGTCTTGCATGTCTTCTTGCAAGTCATCTTCTCCAAATATATCTACATCCAATTTGATGTTGCCGGTACCAGCTTCAGCTCCCCCTGTTTTCAGCTTTTCATTGATGGTGTATTCCCATGTTGATAAAGATGGCTCAGAGGAGAGGTTGTATAAGTATATCTTTGTAGCAATGTCCAAGTGACTTTTGGCATTACCGAATTGTTTCAAATGGTAATACAGCAAGGCAAATCTAAAATGAATAAACCCCAAAGTTTCATTCTTCTTTTCTTGGTCGTCAGCAGATGCTTGTGTTTCAACAAGAATCAAACTCTTCATCAAGTATCTGAAAATATTCGTCAAAGTTCTGTTAGTTTTCCAAGCTTTTGATCCAAAGTACAACTTCAATAAAGCAATACTCTTGTATGCCAAAAGCATTGCATTTTGTGACCCACCCTTTTGCAACAACAGTTTGTTACATTGTTGGTTTGCCTTTTTCGGGTCTTCAGTAACAAAAATGGACTTATGGATTTGTTCGACGTCCTTGCTCAACATTATGGCTTGGTCTTTTGGTTTTTCTTGTAATGGCAGACTTTCACTGCTTGATGACATTTTCTAAAAAGTTGTTATCTTAAAAAAGCTCTTATTTATGTGATGAATTGTAATTTTTTCAGTTGAAATATCCCTTATTTTCCATTTTGTACCTTTGGTGAAAACCAAAAACCCAGTGACGTTTTTTGCTTTGCGCGTCGGCTCTTTTCTTTTTTCTCAGATGGAAACTTTCACCTCGACGTTATTTGATTGATAAATGTCCAGGCTCATCTCGAGAGGTTATGACATCTTGAACTAATAACTTATTGTTGCCAATTTAATAAGGAAATGCTGAACTAAAGAACCAACAAAATGCCAATCCAAGCACTGGTGCTAGATGCAACACCCTTGATTACCCACGGGTACCAACACTATGCCAACTATTCCAAGACTTTTTACACCACTCCTACAGTTTACAGCGAAATCAAAGATGCCAATGCAAGAAAAAACTTGGAGATCTGGGACAACCTGGGTGTTTTAGTGAAGAGACATCCAAAGCAGTCTTCCATTGAGTTTGTCAAGAATTTCAGTGTTTTGACTGGTGATTACCAGGTTCTTAGTGCCAACGATATTCATATCCTGGCCTTGACTTACGAGTTGCAGGTGGAGTTAAACGGGCTTAAGAATGTGAGAAGCGTTCCAGGTCAAGTCTTGGAGTCTGAAAAGGAAGACGTTGCAAAAGATGATAAATCTGGGAAAGAAGCGGGTGACGCTGCTAAAGAGGATGGGTTTACACAAACGGAAAAGCCTAAGAAGAAGAGAGGAAGAAGAGGTGGGAAGAAGCAAAGAGCAAAACAAGAAGCCAGAGAACAGCAAGAAAAGGAAAAGGTTGGGGAATCTACTGGTGTTTTAAGCGGAGAACAAGAAGCATCAACAAACAGGGAAGATCAAGGTGAAGCCGCTCAAAAAGAAGAAGAAGCACAAGGTGAAGAATCTCTGACAAGCACAGAAACTCAAGAAAATCTAGGAGAAGGTGAGTATTTTGAAAACGATGATGACGGTGACTGGATCACTCCGGATTCTTTGGCCATGCAAATGATGAAAGATCAAGGAGAAGATGTGAGTGGGGAACAAATGCTGAACAACAACACTGATGGTAACAGCGGCGAAAACGAGCAAAACACTTTTGTAGCTTTAGCCACTGGTGATTTTGCTGTGCAGAACGTTGCGTTGCAGATCAATTTGAACTTGATGAATTTTATGAATGGTTTCAAAATCACAAAATTGAGAAACTATATGTTAAGATGTCATGCTTGTTTCCACATGTGTCCATTGAACACGAAAAACAAATTACAAAACCCGGATTTTTGTCCCTCTTGTGGTGGGTTTCAAACTCTTTTGAGATGTGCTATATCTGTTGATGCAGCAACCGGTAAGATTGTTCCACATTTGAAACAGAATTTCCAGTGGATCAACAGAGGGAATAAATATTCTGTTGCATCTCCATTGAGTAAGAGAAACATGAGAAAAAACGGGAATAAAGGGTTTCAACATAACAATAACAAAACTTTGCAAAGCATTCCGTTGTTAAGACCTGATCAAAAAGAATACGAACATCATTTGAAACAGAAACATTACGTGGAAAGATATAATGAAAAATTGTTGAACAACTGGTATGGGTCTGAAAATGGTGGGATGGGAGGAAGCGCGGACAATGTTATTTCTCCGTTTGGTTTGGATGGTTTGAAGTACCATTCTAATAAGATTGGCAGAGGAAGACACGTGAATAGTAACAGCAAACGGAGATCATAAGCACATCACGAAGGAAATGAGTAATTCCATTTTGTGGTTATTTGTGTAACTTACAAATACTCCTCTAAGAACAGATTAGCATGCTCTTTCTTTTATATATGTTTTTCATCAAATAAACTATCTATTTTCATAGGAACTATAACTTACATGTACAGTACTGCTTTTTTTTTGGCTTTTACTATTCGGGTACTACTACTTGTAATAGTTGGAGCAAATTTAATGCATCAAACTACCATATTGATCGTTGGACAACTACTTCCTCTGACTAATATTATTACCAGCATTTAGCCTTTGGTCGACTGTTGTCATCATCGTCATCATCATCATCATCATCATCGTCATCATCTTTATCACCTGTTTTAACATATCCGCTTTAGGACATTCAATATTAATGTTATACGTTGTAGCACATCGAAAAAGAAAAAAAAAAAAAAGAAAAAAAAATATTTTGCACATTCAAAAAAAAAAAAAAGAAAAGAAAAAAAAAAACAGTCAGTGATCTGGGAAAAGAGGAAAAAGAGGAAGTTAAGGAGAAGAGAGAAAAATCAAGAACAAGTCTATTGGTTAAAAAAAAATAGTTTACACTCCAGGAAAGAACTTCATCAAACTTGATAAACAGGAAAGAAGGAATACACAGTATCAGTAAAACTTACAACAACAATAAAGATTTAAAAAGCAACATATATTGATGACTACACCAATAAACACGCCGTTGGGAACAAACGCTGTTGATCTCAGTGCTGACAAGAGAGAAGGACAGAGTGACAGTGTTGGAATGAACATGGGACAAAGTGGAACTGCTGAGAACGGAGAAGTCAGAGATAGCGGAAAAGACTACAGAGAAGGAAGCAAAGAACAGCGCGAAGATATTGTATCGCCAAGGTTTGTGTCCAATATGCCTAGAGCAGAGCAGTTGCATGGTATTGTTAATGGTGGTGATGGTGCTTCTTCTGGCTCCAATACAAGTGGATCCAACAGGCAGTTGCGTGTGACCACGACTGCCACGTCTCCAACCTTGTCAGAGCATCAAAGGGAAGGCCATCTGCAAGGATTGAGAGAAGGTTTGAAAGAGGGATCAAGAGAAGGTTTGAGAGAAGGTACACACGGTCTTGCCACTCCTGTGAGCATACTGGGGAATGCACATGGGAGTACTGCTGGATTTGTGCAACCTTACACTAAGAGTATTATGAATGCCAGTGGGTCTTCTGGGGCTGTTGTGAGCAATACTCCTGAGAGTGGGTTGAAAAGAGTGCCAACAGTGACATTTAATGATTTGAAAAAACAGTCTCCACTTGCTGGACATCAAGGAATGTCTCCGTTACCGGGACAACAGCAAAAAGACAGTGTACGAAACATTTCTGAAAGTACAAGAGTTCAGGCGATCGATAATGCGATGAATATGGCCAGTGGAAGTAACAATTCGAGTACTAATTCCGGGAATGAATCTTTAACGAACTCACAGATTAGCACACCTGTGAGTGCCCACCCATTGTCTTTTAGTGTAACAAGTACCCCAAAGGATACTACGAGCACGGGAAGTGGCAGAGCAGGTAACGTTAACGAGTTAAGTGGGTACACTACTAACAATAGCACTAGTATCAAGAATACGGGCACTGCTAGTAGAAGTGCTCTATCTCAGGAACACTCTTTGATGAATCACAATGATGTCATTCCTGAAGAACCCGTTGCCAGCACGAGAAACAGCAGTAGTGGTAGCGCTGGGAGTAGCAATTACAGCAAGAACAGCAGAAATAGCTCTATTGTGTCGTTGTCAAAACAATACCAAGATAATAATAGTCTACCGGTACGATCCTCTAGTAGTAGTCCTATTTTTATGACACAGAGAAAACCTGTGCATAGTCCTATTTTGTCTAGTGGCATGGCCAACAATACTCAAAACAATCCTGTCACAGTTACAACTTCAAAAATCAACAGTGGCTCCTCAAAAGAAGATCTTTTGAAACAAAGAGTGGGCACCAGTCCTGTGGAAACTGGTAACACTATAGACAACAATATGAACACTCCACTGACAACGCATGGCAATTTCTCACAGCCGGACCTCAACGTTTATGGTAAAGATACTAGCAAGAATATTCATCCTAGATTGCAATTGGACGATGGGAAATTCCATGTTTTGTTGGGGGCCTGTGGGAGCATGAGTGTTTTGAAATTGAAAACTATGATTAAGAAATTGGAAGATATTTATGGCTCAGACAAAATTGTCATTCAGGTGATTTTGACCAAATCTGCAGAGATGTTTTTGAACAACACTCCCTTGGCAAACGCAGCTGCAACTACTACATCCCAAACGGTAAACTCAGCTAACATTAACTCACAAGGACCTGCTCTAACAAAAACAACGTCCAATGTTTCAGATTCTGCCGTTCAGTCGCCAGCTGTAACCTATGATATCCCACAACACATTCAGGTATGGAAAGATGAAGACGAATGGATTGTTTGGAAACAGAGAACTGATCCTGTGTTGCACATTGAACTTAGAAGGTGGGCTGATATTTTGGTTGTTGCTCCAATGACAGCAAACACTTTGAGTAAAATTGCCTTGGGGTTGTGTGACAACTTATTGACTAATGTGATAAGGGCCTGGAATCCTGTTTCTCCTATTCTTTTGGCACCATCAATGGTCTCCAATTCTTATAATAGTAACGTCACAAAGAGGCAATTGAAATTTATTAAAGAAGAAATGCCATGGATCAAGATTTTCAAACCTGCTGAAAAAATCATGGGTGTTCATGGAGATATTGGGTTAGGTGGTATGATGGATCCAAATGAAATTGTCAATAAAATTGTGATGGAATTAGGCATCAAAGACGATGACGAAGAAGAAGAGGATGAAGAGGATGATGAAGAGGATGATGAAGAGGATGATGAAGAGGATGAAGAGGATGATGAAGACGACGACGACGACGACGACGACGACGATGACGATGACGATGATGAGGAGGAGGAGGAGGAAGAAGAAGAAGAAGAAGACACCACGCCAAAAAAAACCGACCTTCAAAGTCAACCAGATGGTGATAAAACTGTTCAGATGAGTCAACAAGAGTGATTTCTTCAAATTTTTTATAGATTATTTATTTTCATATATTTATAATTCACGTGTAACAACTATGTTTAGGCCAGCTTTGCCACTTCTAATTTTGTTATTAAAATTTTGTTTATTTTTTTGAATGAGTATTTGCATTTTTTTCAAAGAAAGCTTGCTATGTTGAGCGTATACACAACTTGCAAAAAAATAAACAAACTTCACAGAGATGGGTATTTTGTTGGTTTGAGCTAGGAGTTTAATTTTTTTAAACAAAAAAAAGGTTTTGTCAACATACTTGACATTAAAATCTTACAAGTTTAATCAATTGAACTTATTAGTTTGATGCAAAATCGGAGGTCTACCCTTTTGATATCTCGTTTGTCCGACTGATTTTTCTTTATTACTTGTCCGATACTTTTCTTTTTTTTTTTTTTTTTTTTTTCTTTCTTGATTTTACCGTATATTTCGCTGAAAAGTTATCGAAACACCGATTTTGAAAGATAATATTAGTAATCGCGAATGTAACGAATTAGTAATCTTGCTCATCGCCGATACCGGAAGTGTCTTTTTTCATGAGTAAGTTACTTGAGTAATTGGTATATAATGTTTATATGAAGGCTAAAGCACTATACTGACAAGAAAAGAGAGTGAAAACCAAGACCAAAATGAACGTATTGATATTAATTCACCCAGCAGTCACCACCAAACCTGAATTATTAGAATCATTGAAATATTCGTACACCAATTCATCTACACAAGACAACACACTGGATCAACATTTGATTAATAAATTGAATGACGACAGTGTTTTACTTCCTGCAGAACACTACGACGTGGTGCACTATTTAACCACGGAACTTCCAAATGAAATTGAGTTTCCTACAGATAAACTATTACCAAAGATTCACAAAAGCTTGAAAAATAACAACAAGAGTAGATTTATCGGATTGAGTAACAAATTCAAGTTATATGCTTTAATCCACGGATTTGATATTGTGGAGGGAGAACAGCAGAACACTGAGTCTCATTTCCCATCGGATACATCGTCGTACTACTGGGTGAAGAAACAAGTAAAGTCTGATTCGTCTAAGAATGGAATAACCCAAACTGCAACACTACTGAACAGAAAGACGGGATCTGGTTTGACCACTTCCAATGGTTTACCCCAGTTCAAGAAAAAAACTGCACTACCTATGTTTAAGAAAAAGGCAGAGACCACTACTGCTACTACTCCTACTCTCCAGCAGAAAGTTGTTTTGGATACGGAAACTGATGATCTGGATGATGATTTGGAAGACGTGGAAGACGTGGAAGACGTGGACGACGATGACGATGACGATGATGATGCAACCGTGGACGAGTCGAAACTGGCTTTTTTCAACAAACTCTCTGTAAAGGACCAGGCTTGTATTGATGAAGACGATTTGATCCCATCTAGTGATAAATACTTGGAAAACTCTACCAACAATGGTAATGGCAATGGTCAGTGTGAGATGTTGATTTCCAAAGTCGACTGCGGAGGAGACGGAACAGGCGCTCAAAAAAAGAGAAGAAGAAAAGCTTGTAAAGACTGTACATGTGGGTTAAAAGAACAAGAAGATACAGAATTGGCTCAAGTACAAGAACAACAAAACAGAGTGCTTTTCAAATTGGACAAGAAAGATTTGACAGAAATAGATTTCACCATAAAGGGGAAGAAAGTCGGTGGATGTGGATCTTGTGCATTGGGTGACGCATTCAGATGTTCTGGATGTCCATACTTGGGTTTGCCCGCTTTCAAACCTGGTCAACAGATCAACTTGAACAGCATTGCTGATGACTTGTGATAGCTGTGGAGAGCTCTTTCATTTAGACTTTTATCTAACTCCTAACATATATGAAACACATATATATATATATATATATATATATGTTTTATAAACTAGCATATTTATACAAGAAACCACTAGCTTCGTCAAAGATAATTACAAAAACATTTTATCATTTATCAATTACTATTCTTAATTAGGACATTGCGTTCTGCTGTCATTTTTTTTCCCAACTTTTGCACGTGATCAACGTGTATTTTTTTTTTTTCTTGTTTTTTTTTTTCCATTTTTCTCCTTATATTCTTCCTCTCCTTTTCTTTTCCCATTCATTTCCGTGTTCTTATCGCTCTATCTTTTTTTTTTTTTTGTCGTTTTCTAGAAGAAAAGAAGGCTTGAATAGTCATTTTTACGCAATAATATATGTATATATACACACAAGAAATGTCAGTTCAGTTACGTTTGTGTCTCTTTTAGTATTGAGTAATTTAAGTAATTATTACTATTGTATTTGAACTTTCTTATGATAGATAAAATACTACGAGTAACAACATTACAAATTCAATCGCAGTATCAGTAATAATTTGACTCATTGGCTTGGTTATTTAAGTATCGACTTGACATAGTTTACTAAAAATCCTTGATAACAGTGATTCGATAGTTTACTATAAAAAAAATTAAAAGTCTGAACTTACACAAAGTTTCTTGTTTATTTCTTTTTCTTATCATACAAACGTTTGTACAATCTTATCAAATTAAAAAGTCTCTTTTGCAACATCTCGAAGGGGTAGGGTTATTTGAGTGTTATGCGTCATTTTGATCACGGATTATGGGGGGGGAGGTTTTCTGTGTCTTTCTGTGTCTTTCTGAGTCTTTCTGTGTATTTTCTAATCTCGCCCCGATAAGGATGCGGGTATTTTGATTATAAAAAGCATTATGAAATTTTACACACTCATACACCCTTCCGAACTATTCTTACATATAAAACACACACTCCCTTTCTTGCCACACACTTTTCGAACAAGTTTTTTGATATGATTTGTCATCTTTTTATAAACTTTTTTATAATCTTTTTTGATAGCGTGTATATAAATAGATAACTTTTCAAAATATTTTGATATTCTTGCAATACTATATTTCTCGATAATTTTTAGTTCTTTCAGTCACAAAAAGATAAGTTAAAAACAATCCCCGAATCAACACACACACAAAAAAAAAAAAAAGAGAAAAAAAAAACACCAATAAGCTTATACAGTAAAAATGTCTGAATTTGAACAAAAAACAAACACAAACGCCACTACAACACCTTCTACTACCACCACTACCACCAACACCACTTCCACCACCACCCCACCTATCACTAACGCCACCGGGTTGTCGTCTCCTGTTCCAAGAGACACAAACCGCTCTATTTTGCAAGCAGACTGCAGTTCACACAGTAGTGCTGACAGTTTGCTAAGCTCGACACTTGCCACGGCAAATGGCAGTGTTTCGCCTGTTCATCCTCTTTTGGTCCCGAAAAGATCGAGTTCTATTTCTCCAACGTCTTCGAGAAAGCCGGTCAAAGTGACTAAAAATGGGAGTAATAATAGCACTATTAGTAACACTAGTGCTACAAATATAACTCTTGGTCATACCAACAGTGGTAAAGACGGGAAGAAACAGAAGAAGAAGAAAAATAGATGTGCATTGGATGATTGTAATAATGTTGCAAACAAGTTGGTTGGTCATTGTCAATTTTGCGATAACTCTTTTTGTAGTACACATAGACTTTTGGAAAATCATAAATGTGCAGAATTGCAAACCTGTAAGCAACAACTACACAAGAGAAATGCAGATAAGTTGAATAGAGAACAGACAATAGTTTCAAAAATTTAAAAAGAAGGATTGACTTCTTTTTTTATGGTAAACTATGATTGATTTTTAGCGGGTAGGTGCAGAAATGCCTTCAGCCCCCCCTACAGGACGATCAAATTGTCATGTCGAGATACCGCATCGAGAGGGAAAATTTATGAGTTGAAAAGGAGCTAGTCTTTTGAAGAACATAAAGGAAAAAAAAAAAAAACACGGAAAATAAATACACCTAGGAATAAGACAAGTGAACAAATTAGATATAAGTAGTCATAAAGAATAAGCTCGAAAGGTCCTTTCACTAGATACCCACATGAAGTCTTTTCACAGCACACATCTCTTCTCTCATTATCGACAGTACATACTTTTATAATATATAATCACACAAGATCAAAAAAAAAAGTTTTCTTACAAATCAGTCATCCAAACCTTTCATAACTGCTTCGTACAGATCCTTAACAATGTGAGTAGGCTTACATGGCAGTGGGTCGCCCTTGGTGTAAACACCAGTGTTCACCAGGCATGTGTTCCATCCATAGTTGTGTGCACCAATGATATCGCTAGCAGGGTTGTCTCCAACCATGTATATGTTGGATTTCCTTTTGTTTTCTAGTGGTAAGATTTTGGTGGCATAATCGTAAGCAATAGGCATTGGTTTACCAAAAATCTTGTCTTGCAAAATAGCACCGTTATTGTCTATTTTGTAGGTTTGTCTAATAATCTCTCTGAACATGCCCAGCCCATATCTTTTCAATCTGTACGCGTTGCTCCAGTACAAATCTTTTTGGGCCCAAAAGATAGGAATGCTAGGTTTATCAGAGATTTGCAAGGAACTACGCTTAGTGTTTAGCAACCCCTTGTCACTGTTCAAAAGATCATTGATAACTTGCACATCTGCACCCCAGTCCTTTGGATCGGTGAATGCAAAGATCGCATCAAACGGAGTCTGATCGAGGTCCTGCGTTCTCAGTTGGTGGACGTACTGTTCTGGAAACTCAACTACCCCAGGCAGAGCAGAAAATGGGGTGATCGAATTGTTGTACTGCACAATATCTTTAACTGTGTACACTTTTTCAAAACCATACTCTTGAGCAACCTGCTTCGTGGACTCGCTAGGCCCGATGACCAACACTTTCTTATATTGGTGCACGTACTCCTTGAAAGGAGTGTGACTCAAGACAATTTTGTTTTCAAAAGCGGTAGGACTATGAGGTTTGAAGCCTACTATATCATAAACGGTTTTCAAACGATCAATTTCACGATATCCTCCACCATTGGTCAATAAGCAAAAGGGAACTTGATTTTTCTCCAAAAACTGCAATGTTTCCAGTGCACGAGGAATAGGATTCGCACCACGAACAATGACACCATCGATATCAAACACAAATGCTTTGTTGAGTGGTTTTGTAAATAGAAGTTTGGCTGAGGTGGAAAACACTCTTTTGCTTATCCCGTACATCACTGCTTGTTTGGGGGACTTGTTGAACGAGTTTGCTTTGGAACAATTATAGATTAGTCTAGTAATATCAAAAGTACTGAATTTTCGAGGTTGTATCGAACATGTTGCAAATTTGTTCCCAAGATACGTTGGGCATAAAAACTAGTGTGAAAAACGCGCGGATGTGTATACTCGGTAAAGCAAATATACGAAACAAGTACTCTATGAAATAATGTCAAAATTACAACATCTATATCTATAAACTTCCACTTATATAAGAAGACACATCAATGTCATCGTAGCCCTCACATATATCGTACAACTGGCCCTCTTTCAGCTCGCCATTCAAGTAGTCAACCGATCTTCCCATAACGATCAAACCTGGAGGTCTAGACCCAATAATTTTTACCACTTCGCTCAAATCTTTCAATTTGGTGCGAACCACTCTTTGATCCACACAGGAAGCTCTTTCAATAATGGCCACAGAAACATTAGGGTCCCATTGCTTCCCGTTGATCAATGCATCTTGCAAAACCTCGGCTCTATGTAATGCCATTAAGAAAATCGTTGTTCTGTTTGCCACGTATGGGGGGTATTCTGGCAAAACACCCTTTCTTCCGGTTCCGGTCAAGATCAAAACTTGATCTGCAACGTCTCTCTGTGTAGCTGGGATGTTGGCCAACACGGTACTACCCAAAGAACTACTCAACCCGGGCAAAACTTTGATCTCGTAGTCACCCATGGCGTTAAAGTATTGGAATTCTTCTCCACCTCTCCCAAAAATGTAAGGGTCTCCCTGTTTCAATCTGACAACTTTGAAGCCTTGTTGCAACCCTGCCAGTGCACGCTCCATCAACTCTTCTTGTGCCCGTTCAGCATTCCCTGGAAATTTCTTGGCAATAAACAATTCACAGGTTTTCGGAATGATAGACAAAACTTGTTCAGGAACCAGCTTGTCTGCTAGAATCAAGTCTGCGGTTTGAATTTCATGCAGCGCACCCAGAGTCAACATCGATAAAGATCCAGGCCCACTTCCAACAAGTGAAAGGGTTCCCTTTTTAGCGGTTGAGTTTTTCTGTACAGGAGATACGGCCACATTCAGTTGAGTGTTATTTGGTGGGATATCTTGAGTGGTGTTGCTAACATGATTATTGAGGTTTGCTGCGGTGTCTTGCTGTGTGTTGTTGGAGGATGCGGATGCAGCAAGAGAGGTCGGACTAGCTGGCACTTGAGAAGCCAAAACAGTGGCAGTGGCTCCTGGTATAACGGAGTTGGTGTCACTGATAACAGCACGACTGATTGGTTGCTTGTTTTCGTTTAGATCGTTCATTGAGACAGATGCCAGTTTTTCCAAAGGATAGTACTCAATAATCTGCGACAGCCATCTACTTTTTTCCAAATTCTTTTGGTTTGCTCTTTGTTGTTGTATTTGTTCTTCTTCTAGGACTAGTTCATTTAAGTGAGAGTTGTCCCAATCGTCCTCATCAAGGTTCATCATTCCGATCTTCAAGTAATCCTTTTCTAGTTTTTTCATATCCGAAGCGTAATTCAAAGCCAATTCTTGCAATTGAATCTTGGTTCTTAATTCTCCACAATTTCTTACCACTTTGTCTATTTTGTATGGTCTGATGAATTTATTAATCAGCTCTTTTTTCAATCTACTCCCCAAGATACACCCGTTACCATTCGTTGTAATCCCGATTTGCAAACCTGTTTCAAAGTTCTTGTAGGCTGGAATCATATGGAAAGTGGAAAGTTCAGGTTGCTGATATGTATTTATTGGAATTCTCATAAAGCTGCATTTTTGGAAAGTTTCCATTTTCAACAGTGCGTTTTTCTCCAAATTAACGAAAACACGATCAACAATGTTATTCACGTTGGATCTGCCTAAAGAGGTGATATCTTCATACAGATCAAAGGGTCTGTTCAAGATCTGAATTTGTTTATTTGAAATGTGAGATGGATATTTTGAGCGCACTAGATCAACAACTTCTTGGTTTGATGGTTGCACGATGATGACTTTAGTAGATACTTTGCTTGGGGCATTAGTACCAGTGAATTTGCTATGGGGATCAATGTTCAAACACGATTCGATTCTGGATAGTGCTGTTTTCACCGAATGCGTTCCGACTAGCAGAATGTGTTCATCTTGAATACTCAAGGATGCTAAGATAGACATGCTGTAGATGAAATAAATAATAAATTAATATGAATAAATAAGCTGCGTGCTGCAGTGTGTCCTTGATGTCTTGGTTTTGTTACTTCTATTTGACTCCTTGACTGTTAGTGGTAAAGCGATTGAACACCCTGTAACAAAATCTGCCTCGAGTATCAATATATATATATATATAAGCATAAAGTTTTTTGATCAAAGAACTAGCTTTCGACCAGGATTTCCGAGATTTCCAGTGTAGTCTTCTTTAAGGCCTTACAGTCAATTTCTTAGTCATCACATTATGAAAAACTGTGGAAATTATTCCCTCTACTGTGTGGAGATCCACAATGGGATTGCTTTTTTTTTTTTTTTTACAGTAAAGGCAGAGATTATTAACACCACAGTTTTTTTTTTCCATCTTCAAACAAAATATTTGCCAATACCACGTGATAGTAAAATGCATATTCGGTAGTGCGATTTAAACGTTTTCTTGACTCAAATAATTCGGACTTAAACAGAGCCGGTCCGAGAAAAAGTGTTATTAGTCACGTGCCTAAACTTGACCAAGACTAAAAAGTCTCAACTGTCAATGCCGATCATTTTCTTTTGTTCAACTTTTAATTTTTTCAAAAACTTTTCTTTTCCTTTCGATGAGTTTTGAGCTTCCTGTAAATAATATAGACTTCATGGCGTGACCCCATTGATTTTCCACAGAAACGTGGCACGAATAATCTCTAATTGCTTAAGCATTTTAAGTAAACAAGAAGTTTCATAAAGTTAATGGCTCGTTTAGGATGAAAAATTAAACGACCGCATGAACTCTAGATGTTTCCTTTTATTCTTTGTTCTAGAATATATATATAGATATATATATATGGGTAAGCCCTTAAGAAGCTGTTTTTGGTTCCAAAAATCAAGTTGAACTCACATCCAGCAAAACAACGAGCAGCAACAAACAAAAACGCTTAAGAAAAATGGCTAAAAGACCTTTAGGATTAGCAGGATCTAAAAAAAACAAAAAACAAAAAACCACCAATGAAACTTCTACTACACCAGTGAGCAAAGAAGCCACACCATTGTCTGAATCCGGGACCCCACAACCACCAGTCGCCGGTCAAGAAGAAATTCATATTGAATTGGAGCAGAATGATGATTTGGAGGACGATTTTACCCAATTGAAAGGGTTATGGAACACCTATGCGAAAAGCAGTAAAGACAATGAGATTTTGTTGAACGGGATCATTCATGAATGTGATAGATTGATGCGTTTGACTGAACTGACGAAACCTTTTGAATTTTATGGAATTTATGCATTGGCGTTGAGTGAATTGGCTATTTTCCAAGAAGAAGATGATGACAAAAAAAGATTTGAACAAATACATGAATTTTTCGAAAGTTCGTTGGAATTTGTTCAAGATGGGTTGCGTAAATATGCCGGGAACAAACTTTTGGAGCTGGTCAAATCCAAGATTTTGTTTCAAAGAATTCCATTGGAATACATCGCCCAATTAGCCATCACTTTTAATGCTGATGATGCTGACGAGGAAGAGAAAAGCACAAAGGATAACAAAAACGACTTTTTGTTGAAATACGACACTCCAGTGGACTTGGATCAAATCTTGTCCCAAGCCAAAAGTTTATATCAATCAGACATCTCCAATGCTTTGTCGAAAAACTTGTCATTAGAAATTTTGCAAAGTTTCAACGATTTGTTGGATATTGTGGATAATTTCGGGTGTGAAAAAATCTACCTTGATGAAGGTTTGGATAGTGATGATGAAGAAGAAGAAACCAAGTTGCAAATGTACTCTCAAAGTTTGGACTCAACTCATCCATTGTACACACTGACTCAAAAATCCTCTGACAATTACGCTTGGTTGTTAAACAACTTGGAAGTTTTGCATGAAAAAGTTAGCAGCAGCAACGAAACAAAAGATACCAAATTTGACAAAAAAATCTTGAAAACTGCTGGTGGAATTTACATGAGAATGGCCTTCCCACACATTGACGCTTACACTGAACTTGCCTTTGACGATGATGATGAGGAAGCCGATGAACAAGATAACAAAAAACTTTCTACTCAAGAGGAACAAACTATGCGTGACAACCAAGCAAAAGCCATTGGTCATTTGCAAAAAGCCAGAGACAATCTGTTTGAATCAATGAGAGATGACGAACCGGAAGACTGGGCCAACTACAGTGAATGTTTGATCGAATTGGGGAATTTGCACGAGATTGACAGCAAAGAACAACAACAGCTGTACAAAGAAGCAGAAGAGTTGTTAAACAAAGCAAACAAGGCCACCAACGGGAAATATCAAGATATCTTGAACAACTTGTTGACAGACAATTAAAAAAACTGATATATATATATATATGTATATATATGTGTGTGTATAGGCGAGCCGTTTAATTTGGTTTTTAGTGAATTACTTGTTTTTAAATTGATTTTGAGGGGTCGATTGCGCGAAACTGACACCATGCACGTGACACTGGTAAATTTGGTCTCAATTATTCAAGCACAATTTTCGCCACAGTTATATCTTTATTTGTGCCAACTGCGTTGTTTCAGCAATTCTTAAAGTTAAGAACCAAATGACAGTTACTCGAGCATACAGGTAGTCATCGCTTCACCTTCTGCAGTCTCTCTGATCAAATCCCAAACACAAGAAAAAAATATCCGAGCGTGTCTTATACTTGGGAATTTCCGAGCTGCTGCATGCAATGTGCTTTCGACCCGAGTGTCTAATCTTCTATTCACTTGCTATAGTATTTTCATGGCAACAAACTTTTCGCTGAAATATAATGCCTCAATTGAAAAGTGCAGTGGACAAGTTTCATTTACACGTCATCTGCCAAAAAAAAACCTGTAGAATTACAGAAAACATCCTCGGACTTTTTTTTGGGATAAACGCTGACTTTTCAATCAACAAAATGTCTTTGAGTCAAAGGTTTGGCAATACGCAACGCACCAAGGGTGGGAAGATCCACTAAACCTGTTCTTTTGATTTCTCCCCAACGCAGCTCTTTCCAAGCCTTGTTTTTTGCCACTCTCACCTCTTCAACTCTAGCCACTGTTCATATATTGCTCTTGAAACCTTACTTTTCACAGCCTCACCACATCCTGGCCGGCTCCATCGCATCAACAACTTTAAATCCTGTCAGGAACATTTATGACAGTGAGCACTGTGTATGCCCGAGGTGATAGTTTGAAGCCTCTATATCCGAGGTGCTAACAGATTTTATTGTTTTCTCAGATGTCGATCATTTACGCTATTGTATTTTATTTGTAAGCTCCTCGGAAAAACCCACCAATTTTATTTCCGAGAATGTATATTCCTGTAGACTATCACCTTTAAAAAAATAAAGTAAGAGTATACCTGCACTAAAAAACAATAGAGCAATTTGGGAAGGTTTTTTTTTTTTTTTTTTTTTTTCGCGAGCAAAAGACCTTAAACAGGTTTAACTTGCTGCAACCTCAGTTTATCCACCTTTTCTTCTGCTTTTCCTGCTGCGCCTTCTCCTGTTTCTTCTAAAGAAGAAAGCTTTTGCCCGAGCTTAAATGCGCCATTATTAGGATTATTTTGAGAGCATTATATTTTTAGAGCATAGTTTCTGTGGGCAAAGTTCTGATTTGAAGCTCACAAAGCAACATAGGGTGATCCAAAGCCCACCCGATGAACCTTGTTTATGTTATCTCTCACAGACCAAGGTAGACTTGAAGTTGCCGGAAATGTCTTGCACTAAAAGAGGTCTAGTAAAAAAAAAAAAGTATGGTGTTTGTTCTTTTTTTTTTTTTTTTTTTTCTTCTTCTTCTTAAAATATGGGATCTTTGCGAATCGGTTTAAGGTTTTCTTTTATGCGAGAAAATTAGTAACTTTTTTTTGTGTCGCAAAGATGTGTATATATAAGGAGCCATGTTCATGTCTTTATATCACAACGAAATGGAAACAGGTCTGATGAACAGTTTTTAGTATAATGTTTCTCTGTTGAGTGATTCAATTCTTTTTTTTTTGCTTTGAGGGGGATCCCTATGTTAAAGATAGCCCTAAAACAACACACACACACAATTTTAACGGAGTTAAGATCTTGCCACAGAAATATCATTTCCAAGTTTTGCAAAATAGCAAATCAGTCCATATAGCACAAAAATGACAGCAGTCGATCCTTCATTGCCGTATGACCCGCATAATGATCCCAAAAGTTTGTATGCAGGGGACATTCCAAAAGTCAGTTTCAACTCAGTAGCCATGGCGTTTTTTGCCGTGCTAACTTTATATCAAGCCGGAACAGGGATATACTACAGGTCGTGGTGGTTCTCTATTGCCGTTACTTTATTTACCATCGGGGAGTTAATTGGGTATTTGGGTAGAGTGTTATCTGGGAACGATATCACACATAAATCTTTAGACAACGAAGACTATTTTCTTTTGCAATTTGTTTCGTTGGTTATTGCACCAAATTTTTTGAATGGTGCCCTTTATTATCAGCATTCCAAAATGATTGTTTTATACGGGAAAGAATTTTCGAAAAAAATCGATGCTCTGTCAATTTCCATTATTTTCATTATTTCTGATCTGATCTGTTTAATTATTCAAGCCATTGGTGGTGGGATGTGTGGGGAAGCTTTACAAGGACATGGATCAATGTCTCAGGGTCAAAACGTTTTTGTTGCAGGTTTGGCCATCCAAACTTTCTCTATGGCTGTTTTCCAATTGTTTTTCTTCAGATTAAACTATTTCATTTTTATCAAAACCAGAATCAAGTATTTGAAAATATATCAAACCGAATTGCAAATCACAGAAGAGGATATCAAATACTACTCCAAATGGACTCATTGGTGGAAATTGATTAAATTCATTCCTGCAGAAAACTTGGAACAATTTTACGAACCAAAATACGCCGGAATTAGATTAAGAAATGATAAAAACAGATGGATGTTTGGTTGGTTTTCATTTGCCGTTTGGTCTTCGTTTTTTGCTGCATTCATCAGATGTATTTACAGATTGGTTGAATTGGCCGATGGTGGGTTTAACGGGTATTTGATCACCCACGAATACTTTTTGGTTTTCCTTGATTTCTTGCCGTTGCTTATTGGTACCATCATTATTTCTGTTGTTCATCCTGGTGCTGCTTTGTTGTCCAGAGAATATAGTTTGCCTGTCAAGAGCATTAACATTTTCAAAAAGAAAAACAAAAACAAGAATGCTTCCGATAGTGAAGAAGATGATTCAACCTTTGATGAAGAAAGAGCAAAACAACTAGAAGAAGAACAAGAAGATAATGAAGAAAAGGAAAACCATGAAGGTATTCCAGATTTCCACTCTTCAAGAGAAAGCAATTACGAAAGAAGAGCAAACGAACAAGATAACACACCAAACGATGCTTCTTTTTTGGAAACCGGTAGACAAAGAGGCCGCGATGACATCGACAATGTTTTGGTCGTTTAAATGAATGAATTTCTAAGCGAGTTTTTTTTTTTTTTCCGTGTTTCTTTGTTCGCTCTATGAACGAGTAAAAAGTATAAAAAGTCTATACATCGACTATAATGTCCAACGTTCTTTACAAAATGTATATAATCACAAGTTTATAATAAAAAAATCAAGATATTTGGAAAAAAACACACACACACACACACTACCCACCACGAGAAAAGTAGAAAGACTTGTAACCTCCCAATCTTGGCTTGTACTGCGTGTTCCCATACGGACCTGTCTTGATAATATTTGCCTTCATGTCATCCACTCTGAAGTACATCCCATGACCTTGACCGTAGCTCTGGTTTCCATAACCGCCTCTTCTGTTATACGAAGTACCAAAGCCATGAATCAAGTTGTCTCTGTCGACTTGTGTCAATGCAGGAAAGTGCGAAATATATCCGTTCAAAATAATGGATTTGTTTTCGAAATGCTGCACATCAGCAAATCTAAATTTAATAAAATTTTTGTTTTCCAAATCTGGGAACCCACCGGATACAGGACAAGGCAACCTACCATTAACGTCAAAACTGTCCTCGTCATTAGGTTTCACAACACCACTCAAACCACTGTTGAAATGATGGATGGCAACTTCATTTTGCTTTTCGTAAACTTGAGCTTTCAATTTCGCATAATTCACATTGTCTTTACTCATCAACAAAATCTCTTTTTTCAATTTGTTTCTTTCTTTATCAGCCTCGCTCAAATTCACGTATTGAGCACGCACAGCTTTCAAAAGTTTCTTTTCGTTGATAAATGGTAAAATGGTAATCCCTTGCCATTGCATTTTCTTACCATTCATGTCGATAGGAAACTCTGTAGGATAAAACTCAATGATCTCGCTATCGGGGCTCTTCATCAATTCTCTGAAAATTTTAGGCAAAGTGTGTCCCGATGAAGCGGGCAAAACACTCATCAATTGTTCAAACGGTGAAAAGGGCTCACCCAGCTCAAACACAATCTCCCTTTTGTTTGTCTTGACTTTGGTATCCATATCCGTCACACCATCGTCAGTCATGTCATCCTGCTCGTCTAAAAGTTCACCGAGATTAACAAAGTCTTGAGCAAATGGCGCGTAGTGGTAAGGATAATACCAGTTCCAAGATTGACAGCCTTGGTAGTAGTACAACAAGACCCACGATATACCTTCAAAATAAGACTTGACAACGTTTCTCTTTGTCTTGTGAATTTCTTCAGCGTTTGTACAACCAAATTTAATCTTGTAGTATCTTTCTTGGTATCCTGGCTCATATAGTTTGACAATTTGGTCAGAGTCGTAAATACCACTTGTTGGAGTTGGGGCACTTGGAAGGCTGTTTTCGCTCAAGTACTCTTGGAATTTGTCTTGAACTTGGGTCTGCTTAGCAGATCTTTTATCTTTCAGCATCTTCAGCTTAGATCTCATTTGCTCAGCTTTACTCATGTTGGAGTCTGCCGAGTCCTGCGTGCTGGCCGACTGAGCAGACGATGTTGGATCATATGAGTCTTCTTCTTCTTCTTCTTCTTTGGTATTTTTCTTGTCGATTGCTACAGTCCCACCATTTTGATCAAATTTCAACTTCTTGTTGTACCCGTTTGTACCATTTGCATTAGATTCACCGATTTCCACAGCAGTAGACGTATCAAACTCGTTTTCCAACTGTTGCAACTTCCGTTTATGCTGGTTTTCCAGCTTTCTCATTTCTTTCGATCTCTTTGTAATGAAAACACGCGATTCGTTGCTTCCCAATTGTCTCAACAACTTCTCCACACACTCATAATTCAAATGACCATCAAGAGTCATAAATTCTTTGAAAGTTGGCAGTATTTCTTTCCAAATCCTCACCAAGCTGTCTATACTGTTCTCTCTAACATCTAGAGACGGTAAATGAGGCAAAAAATCATTACCACAAAAAAAACACATGAACACCCAGTCATCGATGGCTCTTTCAAAATCAAATGGGAAAGGTAGTCTTGGCACAAATAACTCGATTCTCAAATATTCTCTCAAAACTGAAATATGTAACCACAAAAACGGTTTTTTCTTGTCTTTAGCTTCCAGTTCCTGTTTTTCTTGCTCACTCAGCTCTCTTTTAGGATCATATTTGGTGTTGTTTCTGTTTGATCTTCTGTCGATTGTTTGCTCAAACACATCTTCTCTTAGAATTTTGAAGTGTGGCTCGTGAGTGGCCAACCCCAAGAAAATCAAATCTGCATCCAAACCATAGATACAATGAGTAGTGTTTGGATTGTACTGTGGATCCTGTCTTTGAGCTCTGATAAAACTCATAATTTTATGTTCACCTTCCCCAGGCACTGTGGCATCACTGATGATGACTTGAAGGTCTTTCCAACCTGGGTCCGTGGATAGCTTGAAACTAATCCAGTATCTTAGACCAGAAGCCAATTTATCCATGAAAGGGGTACCTGGTGTAATTGCATTACTATCCCATGTTTTCTTTTTAGGTTTCCCTTCGTCATCTTCGTCCTCAGCCGCATCCTCTTCCATTGGACCTCCGTCTTTTTCTGCAGCCTCTTTGGCTGATCTGAATCTTCTGGCTCTCTGCTGATTCATCTTGGCTCTTGGTGCCACACCATCGACAGCAATGTACAACACTTTTCTTGGTCTGGCCATGTTCAAAACTCTGTTTGTGTATTCAAACACGGCAAGCAACATCTCGTCCTCGTTTTCCGGAGGCGGTTTGTTTTCCGGATGCGAACACGGATGCACAATACCGTTCATATCCAAATACAAGTTGTCTAGCTCCCCATTTGGATTGGTGTTGGTGTACAGATCGTTTTCGACTTCTATCACTGGAGAAATGATTTTCGGATATTTACGCGATAGCCATCTGAAGAAGGACGGAACACCCATAATGTAATGAGATTTTAGTAGCTAGCTTCTGTTGCAATTCTTGGTTTCAAGCTCTGCTCGACAGATCTATCTGTACTAACCCAACTATCAGCTGTCTGTGACTTGTGCACTTGGAAAGTTGTTCGACAACACTCGATGAACAACCATCAGTAAAAAGAAATGAGTAGCTTGAAAAGAGCTTTTTTTTTTCACTTCGTAAAAAGTGGTCACGTGCCACATATTTTGAAGCTTCTTGTCTAGCGTTCATTGTTCCCTTGAGTTTCCGAACTCAGCAGAAGATTAGCAGATTTACGATCTACACTTCTGATTGTTGAAAGAACTGCAATAAACTGCAAACACAAGTATCAAGATACACTAAACACTCAAAAGCAACTAAAATGGACAAAGCCAAACAGTACAGAGCTATAGGAGACGATATTTGGGTGAACAGAACATTGAAAATCAATGCTGAATTGCTGGCACTAACGTATGGGTCTATTGTGGGACAATTGACGCGAGAGTACAAGAAAGATGTTGTCAAGATCAATGAAAAGTTGCGTGTGATGGGGTACAACATCGGTGTGCGGTTAGTTGAGGATTTCTATGCGAGATCGGCTATGGGCCGGTGTAGAACCATTGAAGAAACGGGGCTTGTACTTACACAAGTGGCCTTCAAGATGTTTTTGAACGTGACACCACAGGTCCAGGTGATCAATGAGACCGAGTTGCATATTTTCATGAACGAGAACCCGTTGAGTGCGTTTGTGGAGTTGCCGCCTTTTGGCGAGGATGAGGCGGACCACGATAAATCTGTGGATGGGTCTGGCGAAAAGTCTCAGTTGTGGTACTCAAACATACTCTGTGGTGTGATAAAGGGTGCACTTGAACAAGTGGCCATCGATTGTGATGTTGAATTTGTGAGAGATGTGTTACTAGGCGACAACACCACCGAGTTACGGATTTCAGGGTTCAAATTTTTGAAAGACGAAGTTCCTGCAGGAGAGGATTGATGTGTGTCATGAATATGTTTTTTCTTTTTTTTCTTTTTTATATATATTATTTTGTTGTATAGCTGTATAAAAAAGATATGTATCTGTTGGAGAATTTGCATTCATTCAAGCCTTTCTTGACTTTCTTATTCTTTCAGTGATTTTGTTCCCAACGTCAGAAGAGTCTCTGTCTGTTAGGTCATTTTGAGCTCCAACAATTTCAAACTCGTCGATATTTTCGCTGTCATCTTGGGCTACATTGTTGGGTCTTCCTCTTGTGCTGTTTTCATTGTCATAAACATCGTCAATAGATGTGTGGTGGTGAGAAAAATCCGCAGACTTGATCGAGTTTCTTCTGCTATTTCCCAGAATGCTGCTTCCAATACTGGATGATCTCAATCTGTTGTTGTTATTTCTTGTTGGAGTTGAACCTGTTCTTGTTCTTGAGACAGATCTTGATCTTGAAGCTGATCTTGATCTTGATCTTTGCTGTTCCAATTTTTCTTCAAAATCACTAGTCATTTCTGCATAGTTGTCCCAGATCTTTGGTCCCAAATCATCGCATACAGATTTCAAATTTTGTTGCAAATCTGATCTAAATTTTTGCAAATATTGCAATTTCCAATTTGGATAAATCAACGAGATAAACAATGGCGGCAATGATTTAAAGATATCCATACCTATTTCACCTGTTTTCAACGAGATGTATGTGATAAACACGAAAAACGCATAACAGGCACAAAATTTGCGTACAAAATGCGTGTGATAATCCAAAAAATAAAACATAAACAGTAGAGAGTAAGTGATGTACAACACTGGAGCCATTGCCAAGGCAACAACCAATTTCCATGTTGCTAACAAATCGTTCCCCTTGATTTTCACCACTGATTTAGATAATCCTTCTTTGGCCTTTTTTTTCGAGTAATAGTGTCCGGATACAAAAATTGGACTGAAAAGTAATGAGCCTGGCAAGGCCAAAGTGACCATTGCAGCTAATTTGAAAAATCTGGCCAATAGCAAGGCAAATGATTGCAACGCACTCAAGTTTTCCAATTGCACCACTTGGTGATCTTTCAAACCGGACTCGTACAATTCTTTGTTGTACTTCAAAATTTGGTTTTTCAACTCAATCAATCTTTCATCTGTTTTACCAAATCTGTTGTAACCTTCAATTAGTTTCCTGTTGATTTCGACATTATAAGATAGCTTTGAAGTGTTATTTTTGTAAAGTAATCTTCTTGCAGTTTGTATGATTTTCAATGTATCGTAATCTGGAGTATTAATAGTGACACTGTACAAAGATTTTTCCAAGATTGGCATCAATTCAGCAACGGTACCTCTTGGATCCTTTTCGTATTTGCGACCCCATTCTTCGTATGTGATTGGAATTGGTTCTCCAAATTCCAAAACTGCTCTTGATCTAAATTTGTCCCTATTAAAATAGTTCAACCCACATGGAATGATATTAACTCTTAAATTAGACCCACCGCAAGTGGCACCCAAGGCCATAATGGCCACACCTGGTTTGATCGGCAACAATTGAGGTCTATCATGGGACCCACCTTCTGGGAAAATGCCAATACACCCGTTGGTGTTCAAATGGTCAAAAACGGCTTCAAACACTTTAGAGTTGTCAATCTTTGGTGCATATTTGAAGGAGACTGCTTCAACTTGCGAGCTTAGCTCTTCTTCCGAGTATTCAGGCAACCCTTTTAACGGTGCCATCAACACCATCTCCAGGTGATCCAAATCAAGATATTTGATTCTACTATTGGACCCTGTGATCCCAATCAATCCCTTTTCTGTAAAATTAGACAAGACTTGTTTGATGTGTGCGTTTGTGACTTGAGGCACGACACCAACCACACGGACCCGATACTCTGACTCAGAGCTTTCCTTTTCCAAAACACGCACCAAACCTAGATTTTCATCTATTTTTTTCAGATAATCTTGAGCCCTTGGAACAGGAATCCCACCGGTCATTTGTCCAAATTGTGATATAAACATCTTGTCAAAACTGGATTTCGCAGTTACCATACATGGCTGGATCGGATTCATGATTTTTTGCTTCTTGGCCTGCATGGTTTCCTTAGTGACAAGTTCTCTTTTGTATGCATTTGCAGTTACGTTGTAGACCTGGGACATGACCAATCCGGGATCAATAAACTGGTTTGCATGTGGAGCACACATGATCAGAATAGACTCTTTTTGTTTGTGTTGTGTACTGTTACATTTTTTTTGCAATTCGATCAAGTAGTGTGATCCTTTGATGTCGATCTTCCGAAAGAATATTGTGAACAAAAGGTTGAAGAAGAATATGGCAATGATGTACAATATAGATTTGAGAGAATATATGTGTTTCCCGTCATTGCTGTAGTAATTGATGTAATTTGGGTTAAAATGGGGCACATGAGCGTGGGTGACTGGTTCTTTTTTTTTTGAAATTTCTTGTGTAAAAGGTTTTTCTTTTTGAATTTTTTGTATTTGAGGGTTGTCATTATGACTTTCCCTCTGTTGATCCTTTACTGGATCATCTATTTGAGACACCATTTCTAGTTTTCTTTCTTGCTTACTTTGTTACTTGTCTTTTTTTTTCTTTCTTTCTCTTCTTGCTTACTTTGTTACTTGTCTTTTTTTTCTTTCTTTCTCTTCTTGCTTACTTTGTTACTTGTCTTTTTTTTTATTCTTTCTCTTCTTGCTGGTATTGGAAGTTAAAACCCCTTTATTAAAAATATCCTATCATAACCGTTATTGCAAAACAAAAAAAAAAAATAACAACCCATCACGTCGTTTAAATTACAAACTTTATATATTTTTCTTTTTTTCCTGTTTTCCTGTTTTCCTGTTTTCCTGTTTTCCTGTTTTCTCTTCTTTTCTCTTCTTTTCTCTCTCCCCTTGAACATTTTTCGGCTTTTCCAATAATGACACCTTAAACTCTCAACAAATTATATATCATATCAGACGTAAATTAATAATCATTTAATCCGGAGCTACAGAGAAAACAAAACATTAGGTCACGTGTGTTGTTACGGGACCTGAAATTAATTTATCAATTTTACCAATTAATACTAATACTAATAATACTAATACTACTAATAATGATAATAGTTGTAATAAAAGTATTGATATCACGAATGGCACTATGCTTTTCTCTTATTCTAATGCCATTACTTTCCCTATTAATAACCTTACCCATCTATGTGATCTGTTCTTCATATATTCGAGAGTTAGGTCAGGTGGGTTTTCAATCATTTTTATGCCTAGCTATCCCTGTATGAACCATCTACTGTACTTACTATTCCATCCCACTTACTATACCGTATACAAAAAAAACACATATACACACACACATACAATCTGAGCATTTATCTCATGTAAAATGATGTAAACTCATTCAAGTGAAACAGTGCTGTATAAAATGAATGAATTTGATTGGTTGATTAATTACATATATATATATACTCTTGCGGAACTGTGGTGTTAATATGCTTCTCGAGTGTTCATTGGTCTAAATATTACGCATATTATATTATATTATACTATATTATATTATACTATGGTATATTATAGTATATTATTCTTCTCATACTTCTCAAATTACCTCACAAGTTATATATATATATATGCATACATATATACATATATTTACCCCACAGATTTACATGAGATTTAGCGGGGTATGAAACATTTAGAGTTGATAAATACAGAAATATATTGATAAATTGGTAGATTGATAGGTAGAATATAATTATTAGACAGAGCTCCTCGCCCAATAGACCCCTTCTGATTTACAAAGTTTAACCCGGGGATTGTGTATTTATTTAGTATACCTTGCGATCTAAAATATGATATGTATGAAATATATCAAAGTATTGAAATATCTACCATTAACCGTGTACATATTTTTAATTACAAGAATATGAAACACAGAAATCTATGAAAAAAATAAAATAAATGGGGTAATTCAGGGGTGAAAATAAGAGAGAAAAAACAATAATGGGGGGAAGGAAGAAGAAGAAGAAGAAGAAGAAGAAGAAGAAGAAGAAGCTGAAGAATGAATACGGGTGTGTGTGTGTAATATACGTAGAAAGTGTAAGAAAGCTAAGAGTTTATAGATTAGCCTTCTGCCCATTGGTGTTAATGGTCTTAGAACAAAATGTAGTGGTAGTAATAATATGCACGGAAAAAGGATGTCCGGAAAAACTATCTAATGTAATCCCTATTGTTACTTCATTGTCTACATTTTTATATACTAACTCATGGGGGAAACTGTCAGCCAAGGGATTTTGAAGATATAGTATACATCCTTTGAAGGTAAGCGGGTATAACGTCGTATACAAAATAATCAAGAGGGTAAGTAAAAAACAAAAAAAAAACCAAACTACAGGGCAGGGAAATCAGGACAAGTTTGAGAAAAACATGCAGTTTACGGAGAGTTCATGTGAAAGAAAAAGCAATCCACAAAATAAATGGGGGTTTTTTTTTTTTTTTTTTTTTTTTTTTTTTTTTGTTTTTTTCGATTGTTGTTGTTGTTGTCTGTATGGTTTCAGTCTCCTGTCTACATTGATATATATACGAGACCAAAATGATAATGATTCAAGGCAATTTGATGATTGTAAGACTAAAATTTGATTAACCAATTATTTTGGAGTATTGCTTAGGGAAATATATATATATATATGTTTATATTTATATATACACACATATATATTAATTAATATTAGTACTGTATATAGAGAAAGGTTAAAAAACAACACAATAATTTTTTATAAGAGATAAGAAAAAGAGAAATAAAAAATAGAAATACAAAGAGAAAATCAAAAAATCAGAAATGTTTCATGCTGATGGCAATAATCATAATATGAGGTTGAGTACTATTCCTGAAGAAAAT
>JFAV03000002.1:0-45938 GCA_000585475.3 Hanseniaspora vineae
AATGAATTTATTGTTAAAAAAAGGAAATACCAACTATTAAATGCCACATTGATGCAAAATGTTTAAAGCAACCCATAATAGATAAAAGTATTTGACCAATATGTCTTGAAAGTCGATATCTAAGCACAGTAGTTTTATCCATTATTTTTTTGCTTCTGAAATCTCCTTAGGTGCTTTATGTTTTTCCCAATTTAATCTTGCGAAGCGTTCAAATAAACCTGGAAGTAATTTTAAAACATAGATTTCTAGAAATATAACAAGATCATTTTAGACACATATCCAATCCCATTTCCAGCATGGTATGAACTAACCTATTTCAGTGCATATTTGAAAAGGGATCTATGCCAGTTACCTTAACATTACGTAATCACGTGATAATTTTGCAAATTGTGTTATTATAAAACATTCTCCGCTTTCAATACCTCTTAGCTCAAATGCACAAATTTTTATTTGGGTGATCACCTCCAATTTTAAAAAATATCATATTATATATTTTAATAGTTGTAGGCACAGTTGTTTCTTTTACACAGCTCAGCACATGTGCAAAAGTTCAATACATGACAAATAATTTGTTCGGTTTTTTTTTCTTTCTTGTGTGTTGTCAATTTGCTTACAGAATATACGCAATGAAACAAAATGTAAGGACACCTAATCATTCTATTGATCTTGTCAAAAATCTTGTTTTTCCCTAAAATGCTCTTGATTAATACTATAAATATAATATGCAAACTATAAACCGATGAAATTCAGATCTCCAATATAAACTTAATTTTCCAAAAAAAAACTTTAGTCTGGGAAAAATAAAAGTTAATTTATTTGTATATATCACCATATACGATGAGTTATTCTTTTTTAAGTTCAGCTCATCGCACTAAAATTTATATACAACAATGTCATTTGGATTTTAACATTCTAAATCTTTGTTTGCTTGCGACACCTTGGCAATACTCGCTTTAAAGACCGATATAAGACTTTGAGACTTTGAGACTTTGAGACTTTGAATTACTGCATTGTTTAATTAGTTCTCCTTTCCCATTTCATCTATCGTACTATTGTAGTACTCTCTCATGCGAAAACCCGTTATAACAACTAACGGTCTTAATCAATATAATAAATATCAGACCATATTTTCTTATAGTTTTCTCCATACATGATATTGTGTGTGTGTGTGTGTGTGTTTAAACTTTTTTTATTGAGTCTTGTAAAAAAAAAATCACGCTACTTTTTCACTTCTTACTCACATAGAGTCATCATGTCGATCATTTTACATAACCGATATAATGTTTCTATTGGAGTACTGAGTGTCATTACCTTATACCCTAAACGAGATGGCACAGATGACTATAGGCTGTACTATTGATAGGGGCAATTCACTAGTCATGCTATCACCGGTTCTGTCTCCACTTTTTTTTTTTCCCATTAAATCACTAAGATTGATCCATCAATTGATCATATGTGTGTGTGTATGTTATCTCTTTTTGTTGCTAATTAACAGTCCAGATCTAAACGAGACGATAACAAGAGTTTTTTTTTGTTTTTTTTTTTCACTTATAGATCTTCTTATTACAAGTACCCTGATGAGGACAGTTGGTAAAGACACAAACCCCTAAGCCATTATTCAAAGAACTACTAAAAAAAAATGAAGAAATAAAGAAATCAAGAAATGAAGAAATGAAGAAATCAAGAAATGAAGAAATGAAGAAATGAAGAAATCAAGAAACTCAACATCTTAATTAAGTAGGTTTGTGCGTGAGGTTCTGTGTATTAGTGTAAATTCCAGGAGAAAAAAACTTGAAAGTGTGCTTTTTGATGAACCATGCACAACAGGCACTAACGAGAATGAATTTTTGAAATATATTTTTTATTTTTTATTTTTTATTTTTTCTTTTTCTTTTTTCTTTTTCTTCTCTCCAATTCTCAGTGTTTTGATGTACGTTGGTGTCTATAAATCATGCACCCCCCCCCCTCCCCCTTTTTCTCTTTTCATTCTCATTCTATTTTTCAACAATTTTTTTCTTTGTCTAGTAATAAAGTAGTGTAGACAATACGTGTTTGCTGGTATACTGTGCACACACAAAAAGCACTCCAGGTTTATACCTAAGGGTAATAAACATTGCACAAACTATAAATAAACTCCAGTAATAACAATAGCCCAACTATTTTCTACGCACAAGACTTTGCACTAACAAAAACAGCACAATAGACGATCTAACAGTTTTCTTTTTTTTTTATTTTTTCAACATTTTTTTTTCATCCTTTTTTTTCATCCTTTTTTTTTGTTTTTTCTTCTTTTCTTTTCTCTTCTTTCAAATTTGAAAGTAACTGCGTTCTAAGATTACATTCAGAGCTTATCTGACCTAAAAAACAAAACAAAAAAATAATTTTACTCTGTTATAATCAGTATACCCAATATTAAATCAATGCTCTCACTGAAAATTAGTTAAAACCACACCATTTTGATCATCGTTTATTATTATTATTTAGAATTTTTATTTAGAATTTTTATTTAGAACTTTTATTTAGAATTTTTAATGTACAGTATGTTAATTGTACTTGTTACACTTAGACTACATGCTGTCATCTCTGTACCATTTGATTTGTATGCTGTATGTATTCTCCATATATTTTTTTTTTAACAATAAAACTGGAAAGAAAAAAGTAAATTAAAACGAAATAGAATTAAAAAAAAGGAAAAAGAAAAAAAAAAAGAAATTCATCTGTCTCTTTTTCTGTCTTTCTCCCTCTGACATCAACTCAAGCATTTCATCGGTTGAGAACTTTCATTCCTTATTAAGTTTTAAATGTCTCTCTCTATTATCAGTTTTGATCTCGTCGTTTATCAGATGTCTATATGTTCTTTGTTTGTGCGTTGTTAGTTCACTCTATATTACTACGAGATTTTTTGTTGAAAAAAAAAAAAAACAAAAAAAAAAAAAACTGTTTTCTCTTAGTTAAGTATGATTCTTGTAATTAATCATACTTTCTTGACTTGTAACCGAATATATATATATAAGCATCCTCATAAGTTTTCATATCTTTTTCCAATTTCATTCCTATTATATAAAGACAAAAAACAAAACCACACATTCACTCACACACAAGCAAAGAAAAAAACAAAACAAAAAAAAAACCCCAACAAACAACACATACAAAAAAAAATGTCTATGGTTCAGTTGGACTTGGTGGAAGCCAACAAATTGGCTGCCGGTGCCAACAAAAAACAAGTTAAAGTCAAAAATGGGTTTGGGAGTCTGATGGGTTCCAAAGAAATGGTGGAAGTTGATTACAAAAGTGATTCTAATATGGATTATTTATTGATGAAAGATGAAGAAGAACGTAAAAAATTTGAATCCAGTGACCCAAAAAAAAGACACATTAGTGAACAACCATACACTTTGGATAACTGGTATCAACATATCAACTGGTTGAATTTTGTTCTTGTTGTTGTTATTCCAGGGATCGGTCTATATTACGGGTTGAGTGGGAAAGTTCCATTGAATTTCAAATTGGCTGTTTTCGCATTGACATATTTCACTTTGGGTGGGATGTCTATTACTTGTGGGTATCACAGATTGTGGAGTCACAGATCTCATAGTGCCAAAGTTCCATTGAGATTGTTTTATGCTTTCTTTGGGGCTGCTTCTGTTCAAGGGTCCATCAAATGGTGGGGTCATTCTCATAGAATTCATCACAGATACACAGATACCGTTAGAGACCCATATGATGCAAGAAGAGGTTTTTGGTACTCTCACATGGGTTGGATGTTAACCAAACCAAATCCAAAATATAGAGCAAGAGCTGATATCAGTGATTTGACCGATGACTGGATTGTTAGATTCCAACACAGACACTACATCATTTTGATGGCTTTTATGGCATTTATTTTCCCAGCTTTGTTGACCAAATTTTTCTTCAACGATTTCAAAGGTGGTTTGGTTTGGGCTGGTTTGATCAGAGTCTTTGCTATTCAACAAGCCACCTTCTGTATCAACTCTCTAGCTCACTGGTTGGGTGATCAACCATTCGATGACAGAAGAACTCCAAGAGACAACTGGGTCACTGCATTGATTACCTTTGGTGAAGGTTACCACAATTTCCATCACGAATTTCCAAGTGATTACAGAAACGCTATCAAATGGTACCAATACGATCCAAGTAAAGTTGCCATTTATGTCACTTCTAAAATGGGGTTGAGTTACAATTTGAAAAAATTCTCCCAAAATGCTATTGAACAAGGTATTTTGCAACAAAAAGAGAAAAAATTGAACAGAGAAAGAGCCAAATTGGATTGGGGTACTGCTGTTGCAGACTTGCCAGCTTGGTCTGCCAAAGATTTCGAAGAAAATTTGAAGAAAAATCCAAACTTGATTGTTGTCAGTGGGATTGTTCACGATGTCTCGAAATACTACGATGATCATCCAGGTGGTGAAACATTGTTGCAAGCTTCTTTGGGGAAAGACGCCACAAAAGCTTTCCACGGTGGGGTTTACTTGCATTCTAATGCTGCTCACAACGTTTTGGCAAACTTGAGATGTGCTGTTTTGGAAGACCATTTGAAACAAGCTCAACTGTTTGCTGCTAGAAGAGGTGAAACTGCTAAAGATTTCATCAGAAAATGAGAAATGAAATTTCAAAAATATCAAAAAAAAAATTAAGATATGAACAAAAGGTTATGTTTTTTTCTCTATAAACTTTCAATGAAAAGAAGTTTGTTTCTTTTTTCAAAATTAACAAGAATATATATATTTTAAGTGTTATTTAACTTTTTTTTCTTTAAAAAAAAAACAGTGAAAGGACAACGGTTTTGGATAAGGCACTTTTAAAGATAACGTGAATACATGTCCCTTGGTATTTACAAAATTGACGCTGAAGTATCTTTTCTTGTTTTCTCATCCTACAGTGAGTACTGCTCCACAAGATCCGCCGGAAAGTCCAGACTTCTCTTTTCAAACATCTCCTTGTACAAGACCAACAACTTGTCGGCATCCATCGTGGCACACCCTTCAAGGCCAAATGCATCGGTGACACTTGTGACCCACGACATTCTAAACTCTATATCCTGGGCAGCTTTCCCCGGTGTGATCACTCTGATTCCAGAACGCAATTTCTGCAAGTTCCCCACACACAGGGACATTTGATCCGCATTTCCAAATTTCTTGTAAATCTCTTTTTTCAAAAGAGCAGTGTACCGTGGGGAAACCCCGTTAGACGAAATCATCAGCTGCAATTCACCGTTTGCGCCAAGTTCCACGTTGGCTCCAAAATAAAAATCACAAAAGGGTGGATTGTCGGCAACGTTGATTGGAACGTCTGGAAAAATGAGCTTGCTGTGGTAATAGATGGTCTCGCTCACGATGTGATCGTTCAAGCACGTTAGAATGAACGCCCAGCTCCGTTTCCTTTGTGTCTTTTGTGCTCCATGCAGCTGCTTCAGTTGGTCAAGCATTTTTGATCCCAAATCTTGTGCGCTGGGTGTCTCCAATGAGAGAGCACCAAGCTTTTCAGTGACAGCAGTTTGCCCAGATTCAAGGTCTTTCCAGCACAAATACAAATCATCAATCGAATATAACTTTTCAAGCCAAGTGATCCGCCCGGAGTCCACAAATTTGGTCTGGATCTCAGGTGTCACTGCAGGGCTCACCAAATAAATTATGCAGTCTGTTTGGTCTAGTTTCAGCAGTCTCGTGTATGCAACCTCGCCTCCCCCGACAATCAAAATTCTCTTTTGCGAAAGTCTGTGTGCAAGCAGCAATGATTTTGGTTTAGACATTGGGTATGGAGTGAGTGTGGCTGTTTCGGTTTGGTTTGGTTTGGTTTGCCTTGGGTCTGTCATCTAAGTGAAGCGTCAAGCAGATAGTCTGAGAATTTAGTGCTGAGATGATGTGTTTCGCCAGTAAATCTGAGAGGCCGAGAAAAAAACTGTGGTGGGAACTCATTGAAAAAAATATATAAGGCGAGGCAAGTGTTTTTATTAGGCATTGGCATGATTTTTAACGCGAACTTCAAACGTTTGGCGAGGAGCTTGCTATTCATCTTGTAACAAAACAAAACTAAACTAAAATTAAAAACTTGCAAAACGTACTCTATAAAAACATAGCATATATATTATCTGCAAAAAGCACACTAACATCAACTGAACAAAATGTGTGTTCCTTGAGCAAACACAAACTCAGAAACAAAGAAATTTGATTTGAAATATATCTCGGAAGATTATGAAAAACGCGTAACAAAATAAAAAAAACAAAAAAACAGCAAAAAACAAGTATCATTGTAAATGGCATTATTTCCATTCATGATGATCAATCGAGTTTCTTTTCATCCCTGATGAAGAATCCGTGAATGCAGGAAACTGGCTTAAATTTGAGCTGGTAATGTTTTGCTGATTTTGGTCAAAGGCACTCAAGCCTAGTGCCCCAGGACTGATTGGCATTTGTTGTTGTTGTTGTTGTTGGTTTTGCTGTTCTTGGTGTGGCATCTGTAGTGCTTGCAGACCAGAGTAAAGATTAGGTTGCAAGCCTGTTTGAGGAAATGCAGTGCGCAACTCTCCACTAAACGTGCCGCTTCCAAAACCAGACTGAGAAGTGTAGTCTTGCATGTTCAAACTTTGCGACAGACTCATTGGATAAGAAAGGGACGAGGACCGCTTGGCTCTTGAATACCCCGGAGAGGAAAGTGGTGTGCCGAACACGTCTTGTTGGTATAGCTGAGGGCCTGACTGTGCTGACGCGTAGTCCTCTGTTGCCGGAAAGCCAAATTCACTGGTATTGCCAACTGGACTTGTAATTGGGGGTTGCAAAGAAAGTTGTTGTTGCTGCTGTTGTTCTTGTTGTTGTTGTTGTTGATAGCCGGTGGCCACGCTCCCATCGAAAGAGCCAAACATCCCTCCAGTTCCTGTGCTTGCGTTTGTTTCTCTGCCCCACGATAATCGGATTGGCAGTCCCGTTGATTTAAGAATGAAGCCTTGTAGTCCAACGATAGCGGCCTCTGCGTCGCGACGTTGACCAAATTTCACAAACCCGCATCCCTTATTATGAGGGATTTTCACTTGAACGATCTTTCCAAATGGCTGAAACATCGAGTACAATTGGAACTCATCGATCTTGTTGTTCAATCCGCCAATAAACACCGTGGTGCTTGTGTTTGTGTTTGTGTTTGTGTTCATGTTGGTGTTCGCTATGCCGTGCGCAAAAAAAGAAGACCCGGTGCTTGCTCTTCTCTGTATTGAGTCATTTGGCCCTGATGCTGTCTTTGAAGTGCCCAAGGGCATTTGTGAAATAGTAACAATGTTGCTGACATTATTTGCATTGCTGTTGTTCTTTGGCGGCGACAGCCCTGAACTTGTTGTTGCCACACCTTCGCTACTTCTTCTGTCAAACGGTGCAGATTTTAAACCACCACTCACACTGCTTCTTGGACTCAGTGGATATGAGCTGGTAGGCGGAGAAGCTGTGCTGGCTAGAATTGCTTCATGCACGCTCCAATCGTGCTTCTGGTGCCGTGCGTCGTCCGAAAATGATCTTGGTCTTGAGTTTGAAGGCCCCGAGCTTGGTCCCGAAGTTGAAGAAGACGATGATCTTGGAGTTGCATAGGCCACGCGAAGAGGTCTTCCTTTGCACCAAACACCGTTCATTTCCAGAACAGCCAGTTCTCGTTCCAAGAAATCCTGGAACCGCACAAACCCAAAACATCTCGAGGCACCTGTGATTGGGTCTGTCATCACTCTTACCGTTTTCACACTGGCGTATTTGGTCTGAAACAATGACAAAAGGTCTTGTTCATAGCAGTCTGGAGCTAAGTCTCCTACAAACAAGGAATACTCTGGCGTTGCCGGAATGATGCTTTGCAATGTTGCACCTGAAGCCCAGTTCAATCTGAACGTGCGCTTAAAGTCTGAATTTGTGCACCGGTGTATGTGCTCGTCATACACGTTTGGAATCGGCTTCGAGTTCATGGTCAACGCGTGTTGTGCGTCTTTGAAAGTGTCAAACTCAACAAAACAGTACCCTGCATGGTGCAACTGTGTTGTGTTTGGATCAATGAAATTTGTTCCGTTGATATTGATACTGGCGGACGCAGTCTTGGGAGACACAGGGTTGGTTGACAGGTTTGGAGTAAAAGTTGACATTTCTTGGTTCAAACTTCCGACTTGAGTGTGTCGCTCTTCTGCGTGTGTGCTTGCAGTCGAACATGGAATAAGCAAGTTTTTCTTGGCCCGAATAAGCTTTACACGCACTCTTTTCCCCAAAGACCCCCACAACAACTCTATCGTGCGTTCATTGAAACTGGGATCCAAATCACCCATCCACAACGTCCGAGGCAACTCTCCGTTTTCTGACGACTGCATAGTAGACGATGGAGGCAAGGGCACAACATCTTCATGCACATTAGCCTGATCTGTTGGTGCTGAGGCCGTGGTGGTGGTGTACGGCATGGCGTTACCAACTTCTTCCAAAATTGCATCCTCAGGAATTTGCCGTGGCACATGTTCTTGGTGAAACCTGTGGTGTGCGCCTAACAAGGCTGGAGTGGCACCAGCAGCACTGCCAGTAGGTTGATTCGTACTTTTCCATGGTTTACTGTTCTGTGAGTTGCTTGTGCTTCCCCACATTATTTTTTCTTTGTTCAGTATGAAATTACTTTCTTTGGGTCCAAGTTGCAATAAGATTCACTATCAACTTGACTGTATGGTTTTTGTCTTTCGGTGTTTGCTTTTGATCTAGCACCTAAATCGTGAAATGGTCGTTAATTTCCCACAAGTGGTGAATCGAAAAACTTTTCTTCTTATATAAATCATCTGATAATATACAAGACGTTCAAAATCTTTGAAAAGCAGATATTACATTTCCCCCATGTTTACTAAAAAAAATCGACAATCGGTGTCTGATTTTTCAGCATGTGGATAGTTTTTTTTTTCATTATTTGCTTGTGTTTGCCTTGCTGTGCGCACCCCTATTGGCAAAAAAAGAACAAATAAAATCATTTTCTCTTAACCTGCGCAGACTGCTCAGAGTAGTTGAGTACAGATAATAAGCTGACAATGGGAGCCGTTTCAGAGTCTATTGTTTGATAAAGGATTTAGTGTCACTTTTTCTTAGTTTCTTATAGTTTTGCTCTGCAAGTTTGTCTACGATTTTAAGTTTTTGTTGTTCGTTTTCGCATGACGCATGTTTTTGTTTTTTTGTTCTTTTTTTTCTGTTCTTTTTTTTTTTTTAACTCTCTCCTCATTTCTATTTAGTACCCTTTTTTCTAGAATAATGAAATTAGTACAGATACTATTCGATGTCTCGAGTATTTAAGGTCAATCAAAGCAAATCGCATTGAACAGCCCATTATCTGGATTGTTGAAGACAAATAAATAGGCCCAGTAATTTCCACTCATTGCTCAAAGCTGAATTGGCTTTTTTTGGAACAATTTGTGATCAATGGATGAAAGCTTTAACGTAAGAATTATATCTAGTATTATGCGAAGGATCTTTGGGAAACCTGATTAAATGCATTACTCCTGTTTTTGTTGTCTGCCTGTTTGGTAGGCTCATTGCGTGGAAAAAAACACTTTTATGTTGCAGAATGAAGAACAAATAACTACAAGAGCAACCATTTTTCAGTGTAAGCGCTATTTACAATACTAACCACTCTTGAATGACAGGTATCTCAAAAACACAGGGTCACGTGGTAGTACAAACGTGCATCTGTTTTTTCCACAAGCAGCGCGAAAATCAACCAATATCTGAGTCTTATATTCGCGTTTGCTTCAATCAGACAACAACAACAAATGCCAAACCCCCCCCCAAAAAAAAAAAAGCACAGCCTCAACGGTGCTTTTCTATACCACGCACCCATATAATCTGACAGCACAATGCCACGCGAGGAAGCCGAGATGCATGGGCTCTTTCACGATGATAAAGTGAGAAAAATGAAACAAAGGGCAAGAGGGTCCTTCAAGAATTTTGATAAATTGAACGAAATACACATAGACCTTGCACGGTTGCCTTTGCTTAATGGCAATCTTGAAAATGAAGATGATTTGAGAAAGGCTACCACAACTGAGAGTAGTGTGCTGGGACAAACCCTGCTGGATGACGTAGTAGCGCACGACAGGGGAGACGCGGAGCAAGATACAGACTCACTAAAAGCTCACAGTGTGTATGCTTTCCGAGATCAACACTCTGATGATAGACATGTGTACACTTTGGGAGGTACACTGGGTGAAATAAGTAGTGATATGGAAACGGCCAGTACGGTGAGCAATGAAAGTGAGGATAGAATGGTTTTTGAGCAAGAAGAGGAGATGCAGGGGGAGCCAATGGATATTCCGGGCGTTTCATATGAGAATGAAAGCAATCACAATAGAGAAGCTGTTACCGAAGGAAATGGTTCTCATCGCTTTGAGCCACACGGTGTTGAATCGCAAGGGTTTGACTCCCTGGGGCTTGACGCACCAGAAGCACTTTTCCCACAAAGAACCGAAACGGAACAGACGGACTTGCTAGAGGATGCAGGATCAGATATGGGATCTCCCGAGGTGTCGTATTTGGCCCAACTTTTGCAAATTAACAAAACCAGATCGAAAAACCCTCTAGATTTGCAAGATTTAGCCGATCAATTTGCTAATGCAGATTATTCTCGGGCCACAGTGCAATTTATAGATATTGTGAAAGAGATTATTGTGGAAGTGATGCGAAAACAGTTTATTGCCAGATCAGTTGAACTGTTTGAAAATTTTGATGAAGAGGTAGGAGTAGAGGATCGGGTGAGAAGGAACAGGGACAAGATGTCGATAAAGCTGGACTGTAAGATATTTGAACGGTTTTTGGAGCTGGTGGTGCGAGATTTGGATACTTTAATTTTGTTGAACGAGGGAGACGTCAGTTCATAAACTGGGCTGCTAAACCTCATTGATTGAACTTTGGAGTTAGTATTCCTCTATCAGAAATTGATCGACTAAACAAAAATTTCAGAGCAGATGCAAGGAGAGTTATTTTCAAAAGTGCATTTTTGTGATCTGTTCAGCTAGCGTAGTTGGGGGCGAAGGAAACATTGTGGAAATGAAAAAAAATGCTTGCTTTCACGAGATGTGGAGAGTCCAATTGGCTTATGTGTTGCGGAAATTCTAGCTACGCTTGCAGAGTCTCAAAGTTTGATTCTTACTTGCACACAGCACAGTATCAAAAGCACACACAGTCGTTGATATTGTAGTTTTTACGCCTCAACTTTATCAGGTGTTTTTGTCTAAAACTTACAGTACCTCAAAACATTCACTGTCACTCGTATTGAAGGCACTTCCCATGTAGAGTTGAAGCGAATTTCAGGTCAGAGGTGATTAACTTGCACCCCCATTCTCACAGCAATTAAGCTCACAACATCTAAAATACTCGTAGCAGTTATTGCTCGTATGAATTGTATTTCATGTATTAATTATATACAAAATAATCTATTGGTACATTACAACACACAAATTACTTACTCTATGGAAACGTTTAAATCAGAGTTCCCGTGAAAGTAAATGATATCTGCCTTTCTCAAAATTTACTAAGCGCAGTTGCTATAGCAATAATACTTTGCATGTGGTACTGGATTGATTTGTTGATTGTACTCTGGTTTTAGTGTAACTGGTTCAACTCACAACAACTACAATACTCACAATCGCTTGTTATTGGTTGTTATTGTAGTTTTTGCTCATATTTTAGTAGCTTAATCTTCTTCGATCAAACACATAATCATTCTATACAAATAAAAGAAAAACATCAACAAGTAAAACCCTAGTTTCAAAAAACTCTCTCTTTTATGTTTAGACAATGTTCTGAAAATTTCTGTCGCATCCAATAATTGTAATTTATAGTAAAATTTATTCAAGTTAAATGCAAATAATGGCAAATTAATCAAAAACACAAACCAGTACCCTTTGACCAAAAACAAACATGTAATAATTCCATGCAAAATAGCTTCAGGTTGCATCCACTGGTTGACTTTACCACACAACTGAATTGGATTCATATAGTCACTTTCCAAATCACTGTACATGATTGTGAAATGGACTTGTAAAAACAAGTTGATACAGTTTGCAATCACAGCAAACACAAATAACCATGCTCCAGACATTTTCTATTTTCTTTTATGTTGTATTAGTTTTTTGGGTGTTTTGTTTTTCAATGGCAGTCTGCGATCCTCCTTGCTATGCTTGCAGTAGTATCTTCTAAATACTGAGCTATCTTCTTGTGGGGTTTGGTCACTTTATTTAGGTTAAACAAACACAACAATGTAGCCTTACGTTATATTCCTGGAAATTATGCAATCAATCAAACAATCACACAATCAATAAATCTGTCAAAATGGTTTATCAGACCGTTCAAAAAAATAATCTGTATAATAAATTTTTCGTCACTGTGTGCGTCCTTTCTTTTTTTTTTTTGACCCTTGTCGTTGTTTTTCTCTCTCTCTCTCTCTCTCTCTCACTTAACCCGATAACCCACAACAATCTGATTTAATCTTACACTTCGTTACCCAGCTTAAAAAAACTATAAAAGGCATGTGACTTTGACAGTATAAATTGTGCCAAATTCGAATCTTTTTATTTAATTTTCACACCTGAATGGTCTTTGGCTTATGATATTGAGATACTTGGCTGAATGCAAGACAGCTGACATGCAAAAAAAAAAACTGCGTGTAAACAGTTCTTATCAACACAAATGACAAGGTTGATAAGAAGCATTGCTTCCAATCCTTTGTAGAATTAAAAACAGTAAGATGAAGAGCTGCACTTGATAAAATTACAAAGTGCATAGCGTGACGAATGCCATCAGTAATACAAGGATCAGTACAAAAAACCAAGAGCTTTAATAATTTGAACAGTGATTTTTTGAATCTGCTGAGTCGTTGGGGAAAATACTTTATTTATTTCGAAGATCAAACAGAAGGTCAACAAGGCAGCATATCTACAAGAGGTTGCTCTTGTTTTTTAACTACCCCAACTTTTCAACATTTGCCTTCCCAAGCTATCTTTTTCAAGTTATCCATATCCCTATTTTTTTGTGTTTGCAAAGCAGTTTTGTTGAATTTTTTCTTACAATCATGTTCCAGTAACAGTTTTTTTTTTACCAAGTATACCACTTCCAAAAACCGCCTGTTTTATATTGCAACCCTTTCGTATCTGTTTTGTTCTGTTTCCATTGAAAACCTACTTTGCACCAAGCCACTTTACTGGAATGTTTGTCACTTAATTGAATACTTGGTTCACTTTTTTCATTTGCTTATGGGTTTCATATTGTGACTCTATTAATTAATTAACTAATTAATTAAGTAAGTAAGTAAGTAAGTAAGTAAGTAAGTAAGTAAGTAAGTAATTAATCAATTTAGACAAGTGTACCACTAGTTTTAACTAATAAAAGTTGGAGTGCATTCACGTGACTCATTGTTAGGTTTACCCGACCTTATTACACCTTTAATTATTATACGCACGTTCTCACGTTCATCGTATCAAAAAAAAAAAAATTAAAAAAATTAAAAAAACCTCTTTTCAAAATCATCTGCAAAAACCAAATATGCCGATTTTTAATATGCGTGATTCTTTCTAATACTTTACCAAAAATACCGAGTGAGTTTCTCGTGTGTATGTTTTTTCGTTAGTTTGTTGATCGTAGTGAAATTAAAAAAGGGGGGGGAGGAGGGAAGGAGGAGGGAAGGAGGAGGAGGGGCGTGAGTTCTTGATATAATTAGAGTGCTTAATAATCTCCTTGTTTTCCCTCCTTTCATCCTTTTCATTGTTTTTTTTTTCCTCATTTCCTTGATTTCTCTTCCAGTTGATGTTATTTGAAAATCATAATTCTACATTCTCACTAATCGTATATATATATATATATATATATGAAGAGTGTTTGTAGATCTACATTGGGAACATATTCACAATGAAATATAAGATGTTAGTTCAGATCTTGAAATTAAACTATCTTTCTTTTGTAGTTGAAAGTGCAATTTGTGGTGATGGAAGGAAATACAATTAAAAGCCAAAAAAAAAAAGAGAGAGAATAACAAGAATAACAAGAAGAATTAGAAAAATTAGAAAAATTAGAAAAATTAGAAAAATTAGAAAATATGCCATATATCAATCAGTCCAATAGTAATGCTAGTATTCATAGCAATGCTAGTAGTAGACATGCAAGTAATACTAGTCTGAATCAGTTGACAAGTAATAACAATGGGAATGGCCAAAATAGCAGTGTAAACAGTGGAAGCGGCACTCAGCTGCATGCGTTGATGCCTACAAGACATGATAGTATAGTGAAGATGTTGTCTACACCACCACCAAACGAAATGAATACTGCTATGAATGAAGTGAGCGGTAATCTTATGAGTGCAGCAAGTGACATTAACATGGTTGATAATACTGGTAAGAGCGAAGCGCTTGATAGCACCAGTAATGCTGATAAAAATAGTAACAAAAATGATAGCAGCATTCTTTCCCCCGAACTTGTGGAAAATTTGCACATCAGCAAAAATGCTCATCCGATGGTGCAACCTACACTGTCTAATTCCAGCATTTCCTCGAATTCCTCAATAGAAGACTCCGCTGTTTTCAATCAATTAAGTCATTTGACAGAAGAACAGCAAAAAAAGGAAAAATTGGTTTTGAAAGTGCACAAGAAATCCTGGCAACATATCAAATTGAGTTCTCTTGTAGAACCAAACAAATTGATCACTATCAATGGACAAGAAAATTCAGTGGAAATGGCTTTCAACAAATTGATCGAACACAATTTGACATCGATCCCAGTGGAAAGTTTTCCTGGAGATATGAATTGCTTGACATTTGATTACAACGATTTGAACTCGTACTTGTTGCTTGTGTTGAACAAGATTAAAGTAAACGATATGCAAATTATGAAAGATTGCCAAAGTGGGAAACCCGTTGCTGTTGGTGAAATCATCAAATTGACCCCTAAAAATCCCTTTTATAAAATTCCAGAATGTGAAAATTTGTCTGCTGCAATGTCTATATTAGGAACAGGTGTGCATAGAATTGCCATCACTGATTTAAAACAATCGAAAATTGAAGGGATTTTGTCTCAAAGAAGATTGATCAAATATCTTTGGGACAATGCACGGAAATTTGATAATTTTGAGAATTTGTTGAATATGTCATTAAAAGATTTGAAAATTGGGGTTTTCGGATTGGAAACTCCACAATACAAGAAAAAAATTAATCCAATAACAGGAACAACAATGCATCAGTCAAGAGTTATATCTATTAACGGTGACGAGCCTTTGATCAATGCCTTGTACAAAATGCACGAAGAATCAATCTCAAGTATTGCCGTTATTGACAACTCAACAATGCTATTGGGGAACATATCTGTGACAGATGTCAAGCACGTTACAAGAACTTCGCAATTCCCATTATTGCACAACACATGTAGACATTTCATTTCAGTGATTCTTAACAGCAGAGGCTTGGAAATGGGTGGCAAAGATTCGTTTCCTATTTTCCACGTTTACCCAAATTCATCATTGGCAAGAACGATGGCAAAAATTGTGGCAACGAAATCCCACAGATTGTGGATTGTGGAACCACCAAACCAACAGTTCCAATCTTCCCCGATCCAGACACCAAGTGCAAGCGGCAACATTCATTTCCCAGCACACCAACACCGCAACTCTCTGTCTTCAGAGGATCTGAGTGGGTCCACCGCGTCTTCAGATTTCAGCAATTACTCGGCAAGTTACTACCACCTGAACGATAACTATAGCAATGCAAGTGCAAGCACACAAAGCCACCACAGAAGAAGATCTAATGCTGGTGTGAGAGACTCTCCACTGGACAGCCCACTGGCTAAAGTGCCTTCAAATGGGAGCGCAGACTACCCACTGACGCAATCTCCACTGACGCAATCTCCAATGGCGCAGTCACCGCTGACACAGTCACCAATGACGCAATCTCCACTGAGCACCTCGATAAACACGATCAATACGGGCACTCCAGTGGTGCCAACAAGCAGTAACAACCCACCAAAGACAACAAGTGCGTCTGCAGGTGAAGGACTGGGGATTGGTGCAGGGAAATTGATTGGGGTTGTGAGTTTGAGTGATATTTTGGGGTTGTTTGTGCGGAATGAGTTGAACAGTCTGGTGGATCCGCAAACAGCAAGAAGACAGAGATCTATTGTTAGTGGGTATGAAAAGTTTTAAGGCAATAACGAGCACTCACGAGCAATTGCACGAGGTTGCAAAAGCTTTTGAGAAGTTGTGAAAGAGTGTCAATGACTGTGTGAGTTGTGTATTATGAAACGAGAGGCATATAATAATTAACTACATAAAATGATTATCAGCTACTACCCATACTACTAATTTGTCCATTAAAACTTAGTAGAGCAGGCTTGCTCTAGATTTCTTTTCTTATGCACACAAATTAAGACAAATTTTTATTAAGCTAAACGAGTGAGCCAATACAAATGAAACATTATTTAATGAGCTTTACCATTCCTCGAAAATAAGGTGCTTATTTTTTGGATCATCACTTTGCTTTCAGCGTCATTGAAATCTGGAATGGTAGAAACTCTATGACAGCTCAAGTGCTTCCGTATTTATTATTCAATCAGGCTTTTTTTTGAAGTATAACTCAGTGCAATTAAGTTGACCTTTGTGTTTTTCATTCAAAAACTTGTAAAAAAACTAGATCAAAAGATTAAAATTTACTAAAAAAATGCTATAAAAAATGCTATAAAAAATTGTCGAGTAAGCAAGATACAAATGTAATTATTGAAAAAGTAATCAAAGAGCAATGATGGAAAACAAAACAGAAAATAGAAATGCAAGTGGAGTTTGGTTTGATTCTGCTCTATTCTCAAACTGAATGAATGATGCGGTGTATGCCGACTTTGGTACTAGACTTGATGCAATTGGTGAAGAATGTGAGGCAATTTTAGAAAAAGTGATCATGCTAATGGGTGTTTCAACCGTGCTAGTAGAGACTTCTAAAATATTGGCTGGTAATTCAGTGGTGCTAGTAGGAACGTCTATTGTATTACCCAAAGTTTCTGTTGTAGTAGAGGAAGCATCATCAGAAGTCAAGCTAGATGTGGAAAGCTGTGTAGTAGTGTCAATTTCTGTAGAAATGCTAGTGGAAAAGTCTTTATTGGATTCAGTTGAAGGAGCAGGTAAGGCGTCTGATGAAGCACTTGTCAAACTTTCAAAAGAAGCTGTTTTAAACTTATAGTTTTGCTGATTGTCACCACCGCTAAAAGAGCTAGTTGACAGAATTGTTGATGAAGTGGTTGACATTAAAACAGCAATTGGAGTACTGATAGTTTCTTTTGTGCCTTTTGTTGAAGTTTCAAAGGTACAGCTTTCCACAACTGTCACAGGGCTGATCCAAGTCGTAAATGTGTTGTTTTGTGTTTTTGTAATGGTGTCTCTACTTAGCATGTTTGTTGTTGCTGTATCGGTCAAAGTAACGTTGTTCAAAACAGCAGATGTGATGAGGCTGGTCAAAGGGTGATTATTGGTCAAAGTTGAAATGTAGCTTGAAACCAGAGACGTGGTGACCACTGATGAAGCTGTGGCAGTGCTCAAAGATGTGACACTGGTTGTGTGATCCGTGGTGACAGTGCTAATTTGCGTGTCAACAAACGTGGTTACAGAAACCAATGGAACAGTGACAAAATTGGTATAATACTCAGTGGTGAAATTGGTGACCCCTGTAGTAACACGTTCTGTGACAACAGGAAAGGTTACGGTGCTGACAACTGTGTTTTCTGTAGTGACTGTTGCCGTTTCCCTGACCAAAGAGTTGACAACTTTTGTTTGCACCTCACTTGTGGTTACAGTTGTTGGGATCTCGACAACAGTAGTGGCAGTAGTAGTCATTAGCTCGCTTGAAGTGGAAACAACTGTCAAAGTTTGTGTTTGAGTTTCCAATCGTGTTTTAGTGTTTACTTCAGTCTCAGTCTCAGTCTCAGTCTCAGTCTCAGTTTTCTTTGTTGTGCTAACACTGATCGTGGATTGCACATTGTTGAAAGTGCTGACATAAGTGACAACTGGAGTTGGCAACTCAACGTCAATAGTCACAATGACTTTGTTGTCGACTGGTGTAGTGTCAATGGCTTTTGTGATGGTTGTAGAAAATGAGGAGTCCCAGTAATGGGTAAATGTTGTTGTCTTTGTAACGGTTGTTGGTTGAGGAACATCAACGTCTACAGTGACAGAAACGGTAGCAACATCCTCAGTAACAATAGGTTCGGTTGTAGTGGTGGTGTAGGGAGAACCCCATGTAGAGGTTTGTGTTGTTGTGACTGTTGGAACAGCGCAACTAATACTTCCGTGGTTCGACACAAATTTAAAGTCAATAACGGTCAAAGTGTTGTGAACTTCCGACCATGTAGAAGAACCACTAGCACATGTGTAGGTGGCTTGATAAGTGTTGGAGACAGCGGAGGTTTTAGAACCAACTGTTTGTATTAAGTTGAACCAAATCATCTCATCAGACTTAACAGAACTGATTCCAAACTTTGCAACATTTTGGCCATTTTCAACAGACATTTTTTTTGAAGAAATCATACCATTTTGTGTAGCATTCAACATATAAAACTCATTGTGTGTGGATTCATCAGAGACACCACCGTTGGAGTGAAGCTGATCAAAGGTGGTTCCTGCTTGCATAAAGTACTGAACGGTCCCAGAAGTTATTTTTCCATTTGAAGCACAAGTTGGAGCAGCATAGTATATTTCCAGTGTATCATCAGTAGGATTTCTCACCACGTTCATTAAATCATCAGGGATGCTCATTGCATCAAAAGTGACTTGTGTGTCGAAGCGGTTGTTATTGTCATCAAAAAACTCAAATACAGTGGAAACGCCTGATTGGAAATAGTTGGCATTGGCAATTTCACTTGAGCTTAAAATGTCTCCTGCACCACAATTAAAAGTAAATGCAAACTCTAAAGAGCCAAATAATTCAGCTTTTTGAGTAAAGTCAATGTAAGAGGAACAAGACATGATAGTTTCGGTATTCGATGAGCCAGCCTGCTGCTCTGGATAGCATTGAAAGACTGCATTCCCATTCATAGAAATATTGAAGTAGTGGTCAGGATAGCTGTAGTAGACTTGGTACACTTTTGGCATGTAAATGCTAAAATAGTCATCAGTCTTGATAGTCGATGGATTGGGAATGGTAAAGTCAAGATTGGCTTTCCAAACATTCTGTGGGTAGGCCAACGAGCCATCTAAAACACTGAATTGTAAATTTGAAAATGAAATGTCTGGGATGGGGTCAGCAGCAGCAGCGGTCAGTCTCAAACTGCTTAAAGCTAAAGAAAAAAACAGTAACAGAGAGTGCATGATTGGAAGTTCGCTGATATTTTTGTTGATTTTTGTCTTGCTTATCATGAAAATGTATCTACTAAAGACTCTTTGAATTTTGTGCATGTTCAGCTTTGCATAAAAAACATTCTTGTTTATATACTTCAATGAACCCATTTCAAACAGCACTTTTTGCATTGTGTGGTTTTTCAAGTGTAGGTTTAGGAAGCCATATTAAAGTATTTCATTATGCAAGGAGCAACTCCCTTTAATTAACTCCAAAAAAAAATTTGTGAAATTTCCTATTTTAGACAGCAATGGCCATGCGTAAATTTTCAGTTTGACTCATTTTACTTGAAACAAACTTCATTTCCTGTGGTTCTTCTAATTTTAAAACGCACAAGCAAAATTTCCTGTTCAGTACCGAAATGTTCCAAAGCTAGGGTTGACGTTGGGTTTGTTGGAATTAACTAGTCATTAATTGTTTCTGAGCTTTCAAAATCACGCTCGTCGGTTTTACCCAGCTGGTGTTGTTTTATTTTTTTTAATTCGCACATGACCTAAAATTTCCAGGCAAGAGCAATTCTTGCCAACGGGTTACACAACGACACCACACAAAGAATGAGCTATTTACTGATTCTTAGTTTAGTCTCCTCAAAAGAAGAGTTGAAAAGAATTGCAACAGATACTGTCAACTTTTACATCACGTAGAATTTTTGCCATGTACGCGAAAAGACTTTTCACGCGATCTAAACTTGGACTTAATACTCTTCAAAGATATGCCTCCACAAACCCCAAGATCCCCAAATCACTACTTCTCAAACAAGAAAAAAGACTGACCCAATCGAACTTGTCAGCAGAAGAACTGAAACACATTGAAAAGCAAAAGTTGAAAAACCAGACAAGTCAGTTGCTGATAACATCACTGAAAGATATCTCGGGCTATTTTAATCCTGGCGGAGCAGCAAGTAACGAAGATGACTTGGAAGCAGAACATTTTGACAAGCTACGGAAAAAGTACGAGAGTGGTTATTTAGACCGCTTGTTGAAAGAGAAATTTGGGGTGGAACTACAAAATATTGAGATCTCGAATACATCGACTGTAAATGAAAAGCTATGGGCGTCTAGCTTCGAAAATATAACATTTGAAGATCTGGAAATCTTGAATTACTACTTGGACGTTGTTTTGCTTGAGAATTATGGATTAAAATGGAATGACATACCAAAAGATTTACAAAAAGTATTATATTATAGAGCTTATGGGAGCTACGGACCACGGAATGATTTGGAAAACACTCTTGCAACAAAGCAAGCAAAACCTCAGGATTTTTTGTGGTTGAAGCCTTCCCCTTCAGTTTTTTCTCAAACTACCAATATCAACACTTTTAAGCCCCATAAGTTGGAGTTGATATCTGACATCAAAAATGTTGACTTGAACAAAGTCCAAAACGGATGGATTAATATTTATGAATGCAGTGATAAGAGATTTAATCAATGGAAAAACAAGTTTAACAAGCCGGATCCCGGCTCCAAATTTGTGTTGTACCTTATGGGTGTTGTAAGTGTGTACTGTTTGTACAAAGACAAGCAGTTTTATTCGACACTTGAGTCATCAGAAACAGACTCTCAGCTTGTAAATAATTGAACCTCGTCTCGCGCTTAACATACTTGCACAAGGATCCATTAGCTCTACATAGTATGTACACATATAAAAAAGTTCTGCTTTCAGATTATGCTAAGATGTGCTAAAAACTCACATTCAATTGTCTTCTTCCTCTTCTTCTTCATCGTCATCGTCTTCATCGTCCTCTAAATCTTCAAGATCGTCTTCCCAGGATTTTTCAACAGTTTCTTTCACTCTTTTCGTATATTGGGTCTTATGGTCTTTAAAAAGAGTTGCAGCTTCTACGTTTGCAGGAGAGGCAGGGTTTGGGTCGTTGAAAAGCGACTGAATGCTGGTCAATATCGAAGCGACATCGTATGTTGGCGTCCATCTGTTTTGAAGAATGTCAAGACAAATTTCTCCGTTTGCATATACATTTGGGTGAAACATCTCGCTGATGAATTTCACATGAGGTGGCTTATTTGGATAGTCTTCATCAAACTGCAATGCCAGTCTGAAAGTGCCGTCTTCATAGGGTGTTTCTGGAGGTCCTATAATCATTGCGTTCCACATCATCACGTTATCTGACAGTGGAGACGCGGTGACCCCCGGTGGCGAGTCTTCGTTCATTCTTTTGAAATCTCTCATCAATCTTCTTCTGGCTGGGGTACTCATACTGGTATATCTCGATCACTTGATTTTATGATTTAGTAATGCTTATATTTGTGGAGCTAAAAAGTCTTGTTTTATATATATGAGTAAATTTCTTTTCCCTAATGCAAAATATGCCTTTAATATAGGTCGCTCCTTTGGCCCTCTAATTTGTTTTTTTTCTTGGTTTGTAATAGGTAAGATGCCTTTTTGTGTTCATCACACAAAGTGTGAAAAAGTACTAATGGTGTGTAACCTAGTGAAAGAAACTTACTCTATCATTATCAATCATGAACCATTTTCCAGGTTTTGCTCACCAGAGGTATCTCTCTTTTTTTTTCACTCTTTTTGCTGTGAAAGCGAGATCACATGACAAAATATGACTATACTTTTACCTCATTTCTAGAACCGTTTCACAACTGTTTAATCCTACGAGAATTTTGCACTTTCCTGTAAATATATATATATATATAGATATAGATATAGAAGGCCATACCGAATGAGCTATCAAACTTTATCTAGTTGCACTCTATCTGTGTTGTACATCAAGTTCCCAATCTTCAAAACAGTGTCTGTTCCGTATCCGCTGATCGAGTGGACCGTCAAGTCACCGTTCCAGTATTCCGCATAGACTTTGCAAAGAGCCAACCCAATCCCTAGTTGATATCTTGGTGCTCTTTTCATAAATCTCATCAAGGGTCTTTCAAATTTTTCCTCCATCGCTTTTAAATGCTGTTGATGGAGGTCTGTGTGAAGTTCCGAGTGCAATGTTCCCAACGACGTGTTTTCAAACAAAGTCTTATTGTTTGTGGCTTGAGCATGGCGAGGCAGCTCGTAATCTTCACGGTTCTGATTAAAAGAGTAAATGTTGTCACTTTCAAACCTAGGCAACTTGTGGAAATTGTTAAGCGATTTTTGCGCCCATTCTTTGTTTTTACCAAAAGACCAAATTGTTCTATCGTCATACGGAACTCCGCCTCCCAAGTCCGAGACTCTAAACATGAAGTTCTGCTCATTCTTGATCACCGTCACTGTGATTGGGTCTGGCTTGGCCTTCCCCAATTTGATTGTTTGTTGAATAGATGCAATGTAACTATTTCTCAATATTTCTCCCAACATGTATCTTAGATGAGTGGGCAAAAAATAAAACTCCAGGTTGATTTCTCCATCAATCTTGAATTCTGGCAAGGCAACATTCGGACCATAAATTTCTTTGGCAAAACTACAGCATAGGTCTTTTGCTTCTAATAAATAATCTTTAATTTTACAAATTTTGAAAATGTCACCCAACACCAAAATGTTCTCGTTTTTCCCCTTTTTGTAATTCCCAGTCAAACTCAAATGTTCCTCCACCATCAATCTTCTACTGATTCTTGCTCTCAAAAGCTCTGAAATCAAGTCATCCATTTTCTCCTGTGGGTACAAGTCTAATATGCAACTTTCCAAAGATCCCATAATCAAGTGAGGTAAATTCAACAAGTTGTGATCTGTCAAAACATTGTTGGCAAACTTGACAAAATGCTCGTTGTCCTCAATAGTTTGGATATTTGGAAACCGTCTAAATCTGTTAAAAATGTCATAATAACTCTCATAAACTTGGATGAAATGATAGTTGTTGATCACTTGAAACGGCAGCTGTTGCAATTTGTATAGTTTATGGGCAATCCGCACAGTCAATTCACTTTTCACAAAACGAGCACTGTTGATAATCTTGACATCACTCAATTGTCTTCTTTCATCGTCGTAGTAACGCGACAACTGTTTCAATGAGACGGGATGCGGCTGCTGCTTCAAAACGTATGGTAGCAAAACGTTTTGGTTTTGATAATAATGTAGCATATTCACATATTTGGAGTTTGGAGGAAAAGCACTTCCTGCCATCTCGGAGATCAACGGAGCAAAATCACTTGTGTGAGTTGCAGGAAAGTATTTAGAAAAATCTGGTAAAACTTTAAGCGATCGCATCATTTTGGATTAGTGCAGTGCAAAGACACGTTGCCTTGGTTATTTTGAAGTTTTGTGTTTCTTTTTCTCTCAATCTGGAATAAGTATAAACTCTTTGAGCAATGCCTTGATAAAAAGACAATAACAGCCCGCTATTTATATATTTCTGTACATTTTTCCAAAGGTTTGATGCTGAAAGTTGCATTACATCGCATCTCAAAAATGACTAATCTTTCAGTTTCCGGTTGTCTCGGCAATGGAACAACTGGGCACGGGCCAATGGAACTAATGATTGCACGTGATTGCAAACATGAAAATCGAAAAACTGGAGTTTCTTCCTCGGAGAAGCATTTCGGCGATTTTGTTTATTGATAGAGCTGTAGCAAAAAAAACCAACTGAAAGTTGCAAGCATATAAAAGAAGACCAGACAGATCCAAACCAATCATCTAGCTTGTTTTTTTCATTAAAGAGATTTATTTGCAACAACTGATATCACCATGGATTTGAAGAAAATGCTGATAGACACAAGCATGTCTGACGAAGACAGCTTTGTTGCCGGACAAGATCCGAGTGTAGCTGGAAATGAAAAAGAGATTATCAATGTTGAAAGCAGCAGTCCATCTCATGAACACTCTGAAAATCACTTTCTAGATGAGCTTAAAGGGGTTTCTGCAGATGCAGTCACAAAAAAAGAATCATCTCAGCAGCCCATTAACAAGAGACAGCATGTACCAGTGAGCAATAATCAAACAAATGTTTTAGGAACTCCTTCATCAAAAAAACAAATACTTGCGTCTCCTGTTGAGCCACCTTCTGCTCATGCCGTGATAACAAGCATTGCTGAACAGTTGGCGCTTAACAGAAAGAATGCGTCCTCTTTGCCTAAGAAACTTAAATCAGAATCCTCTGTTGCAAAACCAAGTGTGAAACTTAAAAAATCTCGTGAAAATACACCAGACGCCGTCTCTGTTAACTCAAAGAGTATTTCTGTTTCCAGGTCTATTACACCAACCTCCCTGGACCTTATAGACTCTACTGCAAAAGGTACACCAAAAATTTTACTTCCAGCATCTATATCCAAGAAACAGCTCGCTGGTTCGAAAGCTTCTGATGGAAAGGTTTCCAAAACTACAAAACCTAAAACTAAGAAGGCACCAAGTTCTGACGTTAAACAAAAGCAATCTCTTGCAGATTCAGTTGCTAAAGTTAAAAAGCCCTCGATGAAAAAAGCTCAGAAAGACGGCAAAACTGCAAAACAAGTCAAGGTTCAGACTATAGCAACACAGCAACTAAACACCACGCCTTCGCTAGCTAAATCTTCTTCAACGACTTTTTTGGGCAAACCCAAGACACCAAAGAAAAGCACAACCTCTTCTGCCAAAGTTTCAGCAAGCACAACTAAGATCAACAATAATGCAGCAACGAAATCTGCAACTCTTATCGACTCGGGAAAAACTCCTAGTAAGAAGCCCAACGCTCAAGCCCCGAATCTTGCAAGTTCACAATTTTCTGCTAAAAAAACTAGCGCAAGCTTAGTTGATCCATCTGAACGATTAGCCAGTCCTCAAGTTCTTGTTGCACCCAGACTTTCTAACCAAGCACAAAAGGTGTCTGATAGACAAGATATAGCTGGCTCAAAACCAAAAAATGGTAATGGAATTGTGGTGGTGGACATTCCATTGTACAATAGTGAATCTAATGATTATCTGGATGAGAATGGACAGGTGGTTTTCAATTACGCATCACTAATCAATGAGTACAATAGAAAAAATGAAGTTCCAGTAAAGAAAAATCTCATGAATGAGCTGGAGAACAATGATGGTATGGAAGACTTTGCAATTGAAGAGATAGACGCTGAAATGGACGACGATGACGACGGAGATAATTCAGATGACCTAGACGAGGCCAATGTGGGTGATTCCAAACAAGATCCCTCCAAAAAACCTTCAACAACAAAGGGGAAGAGCAGAATTGGTAAGTACGATATTGAGGACCCTTTTATTGATGACACAGAATTACTTTGGGAAACACAGAGAGCTGCAACAAAAGATGGGTTTTTTGTGTTTTTTGGTCCATTAATCGAGAAGGGACATTACGCAAGTTTCGAAAGAATAGACGGAACAATGAAAAAAGGTGGTATAAGGTCAAACAAATGAATGAATTACAGGTCTTAAGGAGCACTATATAGGCAGATATAGATATAGACATATTTATAAAGGATTTAGGCAATCATCTTCATAGAGCTTTTAGTGAAATTTGGATAAACGTCAACTCTGGTAACTCAGACTTGAAGTCGTCATTTTCTATTAGATCGTTGGTAATTTTGCTTTTGATATTTTCAATGTGTTTTTCGTTCCACAAAGGCTTCAAACGTATGTAAAAATTTATGAACGCTAGCAATTCCGTCAAATTGTCTGCATTGGAACTCTTTTTGATTTCATCTATCAATGTAACTGTATGGGCGTAAAGTTTATCCATGTGTTCAGGTGTGACTTTCAAAAACGTTCTTGGGGGCAAAACAGGCGCTTTCTTAGGTTTTTCTTTTCTTGCAGCTGTGTCAGATGCATCAAGTGTCTCTTCTTTCGCAGCTGTATCGGAGATATCAATTTTTTTCAACTGCTCGCACAATGAGGCTGTATCAATGGTTCTAACCATTAAATCTTTCAAAATGCTCACTAAAATGCATTTGATTTCGCTCAACGGACAGGAAGATAAGGTGTCAAATGCCAAATTGTACACTTCTCTGTCAGGAGAGACGCAGAGTATCCTTGTAAGTAGTGTTGAGTATATTATTTTCTCTTGTTTGTCCTTTGAACTGGAAATTTTCAAAAATATCAAGTGATACAACGTTTGTAGTATGGCTGATGGTAACTTTGCCAATTCATTTTGGTTCTCCATGTAGGTATATTTGAACAAGGGATACCACATAAAATTGCAGGCAGTACTTTGCAATACAAAAGTTGTATGGTTGATGGACTGACCAACTTTGTCTAGAGAAAATACTCGAATGAACAAGTACACAAGTTTTGACAACTTGAAAGTATCGTTTGCTGGATACTTTACTTTCTTTATGTGATGCATGTATCCAGCTAGAAGCAAAAGTCCCCTGTAATCAGGCGCAATTTCTTTTTCTTTACTTTTTTTAACGATATCGTAAACTGCAGGCAGTTTCAAAATGTACTCGGAGCTATCGTTTTCCAGGTTTTCATATATGGTGCATGACTCTTCAACACAGTGTTTAGCAAATTCTTGTTCAATATCAACATCAAAAGATAGCGCCAAATCATAGATTCTTTCATATATTTCCAAAAATTTCTGTAACCGCTCAATCACCTTGTATTCTTTTTTCAAGATTTCTTTGGTGTAATAAAAGTTTTCCAACTTGTAAATTGCAGATTGAGGACTTTGTAAACATTCAGATAAACCTGCTGTTAACAAAAAGATCAACAATTTTCTCTGTAAAAGACTCTCGGTTTCTTCATCAAACTCAGAGGGATCGCTTGGACGTGGAGGCAAATACCCCCTGACAAAAATGTAAACTCTACGCAAAATGAATGAACAGTCAAAAATGTTTTTAATATTTCTCTTGATGTAAGTCAATATGCTGTTGACAGCCATACTCAAAAATTTTGAGGGAGATTGCGTTGTGATGTTTTTTAAACACCAGTTGATCAATTCAGTTAGAAAATGCAATTTCACTTCAACAATGCACTCGGCTGGATGTCTATCAATAAGATCGCAGGTTCTTTGAGCGGGATGAAAGTTTGGTAAGTTTGTAAGCTCCACTTCATAGGACACTTCGCTGAGAAGTTCACAGCCCATCAAAAATAAATCTTTTGCATTCCCTCGGGACGCTAGCTCGCTGAAACATGCCATGACAAGAGGCACTGTCATGTTATCCACGTAATACAGCTCTAAATTCATGTATTGAATCCTCAAAAACTCAAGCAACACTTTGGGCAAATCCCAACCAATAGCGTCTAGTAGCTCTTCGCTTGCAGCTATCAACTCCTCGTGCAAACACTCCAAAAACGTCACGGCATCACCTTTGACGTTTGCCTCTATGAGCTGGTTGGAGTAAAGCTCAATCATCGTGTTCAACGTCAAAGGATCAGTCTCTTTGAATGCGGCTTTCAAGTTGGAGCATATCTGTTCGACTGACAGTGGCGGTGAGATCGTGGATTCTGTGTCCGAAGTGTGGTCGCTGTCACTTTGGGAAGTGACTAATTCAATGGCCTTTTCTTCTTCAGACATTCTTGCTTTTTGATTGCACAATTATGGTTGTTTTTTGTTTGGCATCCAATTTTCTTGAAGGTAAGATTTTTGAAAAATTTAACGGACAAGACTCATTTAAGGTTGAATGCAAAGTTTATTTTTTGTTGTGAGAAGTGGAAAACGTATTCATTAACAAAAAGCGGGGATCTCAAGGCATACTCTTTATTACCCGCACATACTAAGCGACAACACCTTAACTCCAGAGCACCTAAATGACCTCAGTAATTTTAGGCTAAGTTGCAATAGCTACAATGGCAGTCCAACAATAGGCACACAGCCAAGGAGCAGTTATCTAGAGTGCGATTTGATATCAAGTCAAACAAAGGAAGAAAACAGAAAGCAAAGATTGAAAGAGAGACTTCGATTAGGCACATCATGTCTTTACAAAATTCAAATGTTTCAAACACGAAGGAGCAATCATCCGCCAAACCGAATAATGAGAAAGCCCATCATTTGGCCAGCATGATAGATATTTTGCAAAAAGAACTTGATGGATTGCAAGACAACGAAAGTGATAGTGAAAGTTCAAGCAGCGAAGCTAAATCAGAACAAACACAAGAGAGTGATGCAAATCGCGGGAATGCAGAGACCTTGCAAGGAATACAATGGGGCAATTCTCAAGCCGTATCAAACGATGCAGAAATTCTGTTTGCAGCAACAGAAGAACGTATTGCACGCAGTTTGACCAATGATGTTGCAAATATAGACACTTTGAAATTGTCCACTGCAAAAGAGACGGCGAACGGTACCACAAAGTTACAGCCACCATCAGAAGATAATCCTGCACAAATATCTCAAATTGAAAGGAAGGAGTATAGGGTCCAAGGAATGCAGGATACGGCCAAGATCAACAAACCAGAGGTTTTTCCCAATATCGAGACACGTTTGGCAAAGAAGTCAGTGGAAAGAGACATCTCGCCGCTTGCAGCAGTCACCCCCATCAGCATTGATTTGGCACAGAGCCCTGTTTCAATGCTGTCGAGTCCTACTGGAAACAAAGTTAAAATTCGGTTTAGTCCCATCGGGTCGATCACCCCCTTGAACAAAATGATTATCAACGCGTCTCAGCCGTTTTCTGTCATCATTAATTTTGTGAAGCGCAAGACGAATCGGAAACATGTGTATTTGTACATCAACAACTCATTTGCTCCATCGGGACAACAGCTGGTTGGAGAATTGTACGAGCACTTTAGAGTCAACGACGAGTTGTGGGTGAGCTACTGTGGTGGTGTTGCATTTGGTTAAAAACATTTGGATACCCGGCACATGGCTTTTGGTTGGTCCTCATAATTCTTTTTCTTCGTAGTTTTGGAAAACAACTTCAGAACTTTTAGCTGAGAACGTACACGATAAGAGATGCATATCATAATGAGATATTGATTCTTGAACATTGATTACTGCTGACTTTGAAACAAGATCAAAAAGTGAGATCAGAAACACAAGCCAAACAAACATATTTGATGTCGCAGAAGGAAATTTCAGCTCCCACGGAGATAGACGATGAAACCATTAGTAAAATCGTGCCAACGTTATTTACAGAGATAAATGACAAATTCAGCAAAACAAGACCTCCATTTTACGACAGTGACAAATATCAAGGAAGTACGTCTACCACTGAGCATCTGAAAAAAGACGAGAGCACATCGATCCAGGCCCTTTTACGAGAAAGTGAGCAGTTGGACGCCATTATCCCCGTGATCAGTAGCATCACGACAACGATGGACAAAAAGATTTCGCGATACCTACTACAAGCAAAGCAAACCTGCACATCAGCGATCACCATGCTGGACACGTGGAACAGTATATTTAGTCAGGCAGGATACATGAAGACTCTGAGCGACAATGCGAACAAAAACTCTTGCAGATCTGACACTTTGAGCCGCGAAAGTCTACACCCGGATGCAAGGCCTCCGAAAACCAATGCAGAGCTTTTACGTGACAAAATGAGTGAGCTCGAGACAGCCAAGGACCGTTTGAGGGAGATGCAGGCAGCCAAGGCTGGTCCGAAGGCCAGGAGCACGTTTAATAGAAGAACGGCCACACCAGGGTACGCTGCCGCCACAAATGCGTCTCGCGGAAGGATACAGAAACCGGCCGTGCCTTCCGCAGTGGGATCGAGGGTGAGGAATCCGAGAACTGCAAATGGAAATGCCCAGAACCGGCCGTATGTCGCACAAAACAAGCCGCGTAGAAGTTTGTTTGAGCGTTGAGAGACGGTGTGCTGTCTTCTCGATAATTTCTCAGTTGTTTATGCAAGTTGGGAGGATATTAATTAGGTAATTTATTTGCTTTGCTTGTTTAGTAAAGATCTTTGTAGTGCTTGGTGTAATTAGTTTATTCACTTGCTATCGCTCGTGTGGTAAGTCATTCAGGTAATGTCATGAAGAGCAATTAGTTTATTATACACTTAAATTCTATACAAAGTGGCTTTTTTCAAGCCAATTAAATAACTTTTGTTGGGTCCAATGGTTCCAGAGTGATAATCAAGTCTGAGGAGTCGACGTTCTCGCCATCCTTAACGAAAACTTCTTTCACCAAACCGTCTGCTTGTGCGGAGATGACCATTTCCATTTTCATGGCACTCAAGACAGCAACTGCTTGACCCTTTTTGACTTCGTCGTTTTTCTTGACTTTGACTTCCACAATGACACCGGCAATTGGGGCACCAACTTGTAGAGGATCGTGGGCGTCAGCTTTTGGTTTGGCAACGGTTTCGATCTTGGAGTTTCTGTCAACAACAGCGACTTTTCTCAATTCACCGTTTAATTCAAAGTAGACTTCTCTTTTACCAGTGTCTTTGTCCAGTTCACCAACAGCTTGTGGTTTGATGATCAAAGTCTTACCTTGTTCGATGGTAACGACGATTTCTTCACCAATGACTGGAGGTGACAAGAAGTTTCTTGTTGGAAGGATCGACAAGTCCCCGAATTGTTCCTTGATTTTGCGGAAGTCTTCGAAAACTTTTGGATACATGTTGTACGAGGCCACGTCGCAGTCTGAGATTTCACTGGAGCCAAATCTGTCTTGTAGTTCTTCCTTGATCTTTTCCAAGTCGAATGGGGCCAATTCCAAACCAGGTCTGGTGGTCAATTTTCTTCTTTTGTTTTTCAAAATATCGGTTCTCAATGGTTCTGGGAATCCACCGTATGGTTGACCAATCAAACCTTCAAAGAAATCCAAAACGGAATCTGGGAAATCCAAACTTGAGGCCAATCTTTTGACGTCATCGCTGTTCAATTTGTTAGTGACCATGAACTGGGCCAAATCACCAACAACTTTTGAAGTTGGAGTGACTTTGATCAAGTCACCCAACAAGTAGTTTGCTTCTCTGTAAGTTTTTTTGGTTTCTTCCCATTGTTTACCCAAACCCAGTTGTTGGGCTTGGAAAAGCAAGTTTGTCAATTGACCACCTGGGATTTCGTGCATGTAGACTTCTGGATCTGGACCTTTTAGGTCTGCTTCAAAACAACTGTACAGCAATCTCATTTGGGCCCAGTATGCGTCCAATTCTCTGACTTCGTCAACGTTAATGTTTGTGTTGATTTCTCCGTCCAATGAGGCCAATAGAGCAGAGATGGAAGGTTGTGAGGTCAAACCAGACATCGAGTTTGTAGCAACATCAACAACATCCGCACCGGCAAAGGCAGCAGCGGTCATCGAGGCAACAGCGGTCCCTGCAGAGTCATGGGTATGCACGTGGATTGGCAAGTTTGGATGTTTTGCTCTGATCGATCCAATCAACAATTTAGCAGCAGCTGGTTTCATGGTCCCGGCCATATCTTTGATCCCCAAAATGTGGGTACCCATAGCAACAATGTTGTCAACAACTTCCAAGTAGTAGTCCAAGTTGTATTTTTTGCCCGGTTGCAACATGTCCCCACTGTAACAAACAGTAGCTTCCACAACCCCGCCTGCTTTTTTAACTGCATCAACACCAACTTTCAATTGTTCCAAGTCGTTCAATGCGTCAAAGACTCTGAAAATATCAACCCCGTTTTCTTTAGCTTGTTTGACAAAATGGTCAATGGCGTTATCTGGTAAAGAAGAGTATGCAACCCCGTTGGCACCTCTCAAAAGCATTTGAAATGGAATATTTGGAACCAATTTTCTCAAAATTCTTAATCTTTCCCATGGATCTTCATGTAAAAATCTCATAGCAACATCAAATGTGGCCCCACCCCAACATTCAAGAGCAAAAGCACCACTTAGAGCAAAAGCAGTTGTTGGAGCAATAGAAGCCAAATCATAAGTTCTAACTCTTGTAGCTAATAGAGATTGGTGTGCATCTCTCCATGTTGTGTCCATTAGCAATGTTCCTTTGAATTGTCTAACTTGTTGAGCAAAAGCTTCTGGACCATTTTCTAGTAACACTTGTCTCCAACCTCTTGGTGGTTTTTGAGTGTCGACATTAATGATTTCTCCAGTTTTTGGATCGTGCAATTTAGGAACCGCTGGATGTTGTTGTAATTTTGGTAAACCAATTTGACCTTTGATTGAGGAACCGTTAACGGCCAAATCAGCCAAATAATGTAACAATTTTTGTGCTCTGTTTTGAGAAGAATTCATTTTGAATAATTCTGGAGTATCATCAATAAATGTTGTCCAATAAGTCCCATTAACGAAAACTGGGTTTGTTAATAGAGTCAATAAAAATGGGATATTGGTTTTAACACCTCTGATTCTAAATTCAATCAAAGCTCTCAGCATTTTTCTTCTAACAATTTCATAAGTCGACCCTGAACAGGAACATTTGACCAACATTGAATCGTAATGAGGAGAAATAACTGCACCAGCAAATGCATTACCACCATCCAGTCTAACACCATTACCACCTGCAGATCTATAAACTTCCAATCTCCCTGTATCTGGTTGGAAATTTTTAGCTGGATCTTCTGTAGTGATTCTACATTGAATTGCAAAACCTCTTGTAGTGATTTTATCTTGAAGTAAACCTAATTGTTCTAAAGATGCCCCTGCAGCAATTTGGATTTGTGCAGCAACAATATCGATCCCAGTGATTTCTTCTGTAATTGTATGTTCGACTTGAATTCTTGGATTGATTTCAATAAAATAATGTCTATTTTGATCATCAACCAAAAATTCTGCAGTTCCTGCATTAGCATAATTAGCAGTTTTAGCCAATCTAACTGCATCACTTAAAATAGCATTTCTAACATCAAGAGGTAAAGTTTTAGCTGGAGCAACTTCAACAACTTTTTGATGTCTTCTTTGAACAGAACAATCTCTTTCAAACAAATGAACCACATTTCCGTAATTATCTCCTAACAATTGAACTTCAATATGTTTTGGTTTATTTAAAAATCTTTCAACAAAACATGTCCCATTACCAAAAGATGTGATAGCTTCACTTGTAGCTCTTTGGAAAGCATCACCAATATCATCACCTTCTCTAACAACTCTCATCCCTCTACCACCACCACCAAATGCAGCTTTAATAATAACAGGATATCCATATTCAGCAACAAAAGCTTCAGCTTCTTCAACAGTAGAAATTGGACCTGGAGTTCCTGGAACAACAGGAACTTGAGCTTTTGCAGCCAATTCTCTTGCAGAAACTTTATCACCAACACTATCAATAACAGTATTATCTGGACCAATCCATGTAATACCATTTTGTTTACATTTAGCAGCAAATTCACTATTTTCACTTAAAAACCCATAACCCGGATGAATGAAATTAACTTCATGTTCAATAGCAATTTTAATAATTTCATCAATGTTCAAATATGCACCTACAGGGGTATTATTACCGCCAATCAAATAAGATTCATCTGCTTTCAGTCTGTGCATTGAAAGTCTATCTTCGTGACTGTAAATGGCAACGGTTTTCATTGACAATTCATGAGCCGTTCTAAAAATTCTGATTGGAATCTCACCTCTGTTCGCAACAAGAATCTTGTTCTTGTTTCCCAAGATCAAGTTCTGTTGGTCTCTTAGTGTGATATTTGGCATGTGTTTGTGTGGTTGTTTTTCTTGTTGGATTGTTATTTTAATTTTTTTGTAAGCGCTAGAGAGAGAGAGAGAGAGAGAGAGAGAGAGAGAGATATAGAGAGAGAGATTAAATAATTAATTGAAATTAGTCATATTACAAAGACTCTGGATTAAATCTAAGGTAAGGAGTATACTAAACCCCCTTTATATATACAAGATGTATTAACCAGGTCATTCAATCATTCAATCATTCAATCATCATAATTGACAAAAATCATGAATCATTCAAAGATGACCATTACAGGAGAGTCAAAAAGAGAGAGAGTGTCAGAGAGAGAGAGAGAGAGGGGTTGATAGAGAAGAGAAACTGTGTAAATATTTCAATCAAAACTTTAATGAACAAACAAACGAGATGAATGAGATGAATGAGATAAAAAACGAGGCATTACAAATTACAAATTACGAGATACAAATTACAAATTACAAATTACGAGAAACAACAGGGAGGGCATTGAGAAAGTTTATGTAAGATGCATATAATGTATGTAGTAGTTGTAGTTGTATGTAGTAGTTGTATATGATTGTAGTAAATAATAGTACACCCACACACCACTTCAACTAAAAAAAAAGGAAACGGAAAGGACAAAAGACAGTGAACCGGGTGTATAAGTGCGTAAACGGGAGGGGGGGGTGGTAGCTGTAGTACTAATGGCATTCCCGGTTTGAAATGTTCCTTTTTCTGTTTTTACTTTCCTTATAAGTGTACTAATCTATTGTACTGTATATATCTTATTACGTACGTATTACAGGAACAAACCAATGAGTCTCCTTAATAAGACTCATGAATGTATCAGACACCAATGACATCACTTTATAGTATAATAAAGTGTTACATCAACATAATATTATATATATATATACTGTACACCTTAACACCACATACTAACAAAAAAGGAGTCATTCAATTATGACTAATCATTAATTACTACACTATACTACACTATACTATACTATACTATACTCTCTACTTTATACTCTATACTCTCTACTGATAACAGAAAATGAATGATATAAAGTAGAGTAAAATAAAATATATATGATGTAAGCGACGTAAGTAGTCCAAGAAGAACATATGAAGAGCATATGAAGAGCATATGAAGAATGTGTCGGAAATAGAAATCCGTTTTTTTCATTTGTTTTTTTTATAATGAATGGAAATATGATTAGATGAAGAGGGAAAAGAAAAAGTATGATTGATGATCAATGTTTAATATGTATGACGACATACAAAGGATAATTATATAATATACGAAGGATGACCGGGAAAAAAAAAAAAAAGGATTAAACTTATATTTATTAATGGGAGTTTATTTAATTGGAAAACGGGTAAATGTGATATGTGTGTGTGTGTGTGTGTGTGTGTGTGTGTGTGCGGGTGAGGTGTGTTTGAACTCAACTCAACTCAACTCAACTCAACTCAACGCAACTCAACTGCATACATATAATGTAGAAATAGATTAAAGCATTGACCGATAACTATAATCAAGTAAGAAGGTACAGCAAGAACCCTAGCTCTCCCACCTCTGTACCATCTCATTCATCAATGCTGGTCCTTGTGTTGTAACAAATGTAGGTAATTCCATTGCTTTATCGTTAATAATAAAAGAGTATAATACTGATAAGATGTGAAGACTATTTGGATAAATGATATTTTTGATATATTTTATTCTTTTATTTGCATTTGCATTATGAACCCAATCTGTATACAAATATTTCAAATATTCTAAAAACCGTACATCTTTATGAAGTTGTAATGTTATGAATAAATATTGTAAATATGATATATTACTTAACGATTGAATAAATTCCAATTCTATTTCAAATCTTGTTGGTGTGTCACTCAAAAGTTCATTTGAAGGATCTGTATTATTTGTATTGTCTGTGTTATCTGTATTATTTGTATTATCTGTATTATCTGCTTCGTCTATATTATCTGTTTTGTCTATATTATCTTGTTTTTGTATCATCGTAGTGGTATCCATGTTTGGTTTTTTTTTTTTAATGAGGGAGGTTGTCTTTATGACTTCTTATATGTTTTAAGTAGCAATATGTGAGTTGATCAACCTATGCAAAAAGTGTTGATCTGTTTCCAAGGAAGAAGAAAAAAAAAAAAAAAAAAAAAACAAAACGCGTACCCGCATGATGCATGCAAAACGGAAAGATGCAACTCTTTTGAAAAGCTTACACGTCAGCAGTATTAAAGATCTGTGAAATATTTATGTTATCAAGTAATCACAGTAGCTAAGATAAATCAGAATAGACAAGCAGACATCTCTCACATCTCAAGCTATAATAGACAACCAACTACACCTCCTCTCCCCATGGTGCTCGATAAACTGAAAAGATCCCGAAAGAACAAAGACATCCGTCAATCAGCCAATTTCTTATCACATTTGAACAATGAACAACTGGTTCTTATATTGCTGACACCATTGACAATGATATTGTCTCATTTCATACAATTATGGTTACCAACATCGCCTTTACTAAAATATCTATTCACTAATATTAATAAGAAAAATTTCATCAACTTGATATTTGTGAAAAAAGGATGGTTTTGGAGTAGTCTTATTGGATGGTGGAATATATTCATTAGAGAACCACTGGATCTTGAGTTCAGAGATATCACTGATCAGGATCAAAACAATAATTCAAACAGTAATAAAAACAATAATTCAAGCAATCATAAAAACAAAACCACTCCTCAAGACCAACCCTCACTTTTCAAACGGTTTACAAACACCCCGTTGAAAAGATTTGGCTTGCTGATTGCAGCATGGTATATATGCACCCAATCTATGATCTTGCATAGAGGATCTCTTATAGATTTGATATTTGTGTCAACAGGCGGGAAATGTCAGCCACCTGCATTCGTGCCCGATTTCATATCTTCCTTTGACAACAATAACAAAAATTACAGTGCAGATTCAAAAATACATGAGAATACATGGGAAACTGAGTTGAATAAGTGGATTAAACGTGGATTTAAACATTTAAAAAAACAAACGGGTAAAACTTCTACATGGGAGATATTGCAGTATATTATAGATAACAAGACCTCGTTTTTCACTAAAGAGTTTTCCCTGTTGATTAATAAAGAACATGCGAAATTTAATTCAATTCAGTGTAGGAAAATAGGTGGGCAATGGATTGGAGGGTATGATATAAGTGGGCATATTTTTCTGTTGAATTTGATGATTTGGTGGTTGTTAGGTGAGCATTTCTTGTATTGCAAAGCAAAAAGACAACAACAGCAACGCAGACAACGCAGACAACAGATTAATCAAGGGGCAAACAGTTTAACTACACAGCTAAACTCCCTAAAAACACTCGCTAGCAATGCACACAACTGCACTGAATGGACTGAAAAAAAACAACTCATCAAGACTCTTCTAACTCAAACAGTACACATGGTGACCATCGATCAATCATGGATCATGGTATACTTTTTAGTGTTTCTGTGGTGGTACAATTTCTTAGTCACCTGTGTTGGTTTCCATACTTTTGGTGAAAAATACTGGGCTTTACTAGTAAGTTATATTGTGGCATACAAAATATACATATAAAAGACTTGATAAACTTATAAAATATATCTGTCATTTAATTCATGCCCTCCAAGAATATTTATCCGTTTTTTGCAAATAAACCATTTTTCTCTTGATAAATCCAAAATATAACAAAAGTCCAACGGTTACGCAAAGGAAATTCGTCTTGTAGTACCCATCTTGCACAATAACCGTTTCTTCACACCCAATACATGCAGGCTGCACAACAGTCCCGTAATCAATCAACTTCATAACCAATATCTTGGGCCACGTTCCCCCCAAATTGCTAATAGTGTTCAATAAGGTCATGTAAGTTCCCCCAATCATTGGATCCGCAATTCTCGTGTGGAAAGCACATATACTAACAAACTGGATAGTGTTCATAAATGATCCCAACAGATTGTGCACAATTACAAGCAAAAAATACCACAGTGGAAGCTCCCCATCAACACTGTCACTCGGATACATCCAAACAACACAACTGCCCAGCGCTGCTGCCAAAAGTCTTCCCAAAAATCCAAAAAGAAACGGTGTCAAAACACCCAATTCTCCAAACAAAAGTTTGATAAGGAAATGTATCTTTTTGCCGCTGCGGCTATGAAAAAAAGAGCTGCTGCTGCTGCTGCTGCTGCTACTGCTGCTGCTACTGCTGTTCAGCAAATCGTTAGAAGAAGATAATTTCCCAACATAGTACCCGAAAATAATCTCAAACGGGAAATCAATAAGAACGGTGATAGCCAAATCCTCTCTTCTAAAACCTTTGTCCAGCAACTTCAATTGTGTGGCACCCTCATTGCACTGAAATGCAAATTTAGTAACCAAATGAACAGCACAAAGCGTTTGGACATTGGGTAGCTTGATGATCTTCAAGAATGCTCGGTACACATAAGTCAAGGTATGTTTTGGTTGAACTATTGCAAACTCCTGAAGTTTTTCCTCACTAAGTTTGCGTTCATCGGCAAACTCAGAGTTCTCTATCAAAGGAAGCTCAACTGGATTGACCACCATAGGTGTGGCCATCTCAATATCATCTTCCTGCTTCAACGGCTGTATCCGCTCCACGGCCAACATTTTCTCCTTTGTGTAAAAAGCAACATAGGTAGTGATAATCATGTACACAACACCACAAAACGTCAAGTACTGCGGTAATGAAATCAGCCCATACGGCTTGGGTATTTTCCGCAAATATTTGTTTGTGAAATCCGGAGAATTAAAACTTAAAAAAACAGTGAAACTTGTAAAATACCCACAATTCAACCCAACAGTCTGTGCTGTAGATGCAAACGACAAACTCTCCTCACTCAATATCTCCAATGCCCATCCATCAACGGCAATGTCTTGCGTGGCACACAAAAAGATCAAAAATCCGAAAACAAATGTTAGCTTGGGTAAGTTTATAGCGCTGGCGATTTTACCCGCTTGTGACCCCACGTTCTGTGCCAAATCCGTGGCAGCTTGAGTAACACTGAAATTTGGATCGAGTTCAGGGAACAGACGCACAAGAATGCCACTAGACCCTAAAATCAAAAACACAACACCAATCAAATACTGTGTGGGGATGATCCACGATCTTCTTCTGCCTCTCTTGGTCGAATAAAATGAGTCAACGATGGGTGACCACAAGATCTTGAGTGAGTACGGATAAGTCGACATGCTAAAGATTCCTATCTGTGTGAAATTCGAACCTTTGATCAGTGTCTTCAACAAAAATGGAACTGAGCCATACGAAAGACCACATCCGATCCCTTGAAGAAAGTAAAGGACAATAAGCAAATAAAACTGAGGTTTGTCATGGGGTGCTAGTGATGCCATTTTCAGGCTTCAATGGTTGCTTATGCTTGGTTGTGCTAATTTTTTAGAGGGTCAACTGGAACTAGTGAGTACAGTTTTCTCAGTCTTTCGCCAATAATAACTTTACAAAAAGGTAAGTTGTTCATTTTTGGCTACTTTTTTTGTCGCGAGGTTTTAGGGTCACGCGACAAGAACGGTGAAACACGTTTGAAATTATTTTTTTTTTAATAATAAAAGTAGGAAATCTATTAAGTGAAAAAAAACATATATACATGACCAAGAGCTGTGAATATTGCCTCTCACCGCGATATTCACAGAAGTGGTCCTGTAATATATATATATATATATATATAGATACTTATAGAAATGGTAAATACACGCTATGTGTGGGCATAGGTGTATGGTGGTCAGTCAATTCATAGTTTGAGGGGAAACAAACAAAAACAGATCATTGTCTTTTTCATCATTATCATCGTCGTCTTCATCATCATCTTGTAGCATTTCTTCAAAGGCAGTGTTAGTTACGAAAAACAAAAGTACGCACAGAATTAAAAAAAAGCTTACCAAATGAGCTCTCTCTTTCTCATCTTTATAGCTTTATTCATTGCAACTTGCACAATTGTCATTCAAAGCTAATTTCTGCTTCTGAAAATGCAAACATTCATTACAAGTTATTCAAGTTAATGAGACTTGGGCAGAGTATAGTGTAGTGTGTGTATAAATCAATCAGGTATTCAAAGGTGTGGAAATTAACATTTCTTCTTTCTTTTTTCTTTCTTTCTTCGTTTCACAGAGTTTTCTCAACAAATCTTCAAAACTGCTTTAATTGCATCCATCTCAATCATTCAACTCTCAAAGGTGATAATTTGGTTTTTTTAAAACTTGATTTTTTTGGTTCTTGAAGTTGGGTGAGTGAAGTGTGGGTAAAAAAAAAAATAGTTGTGGAAGCAATTGCATTACAAGAATTGCAGTTTACTACAACATTGTAACATCAATTGCTCTGGTTTTGTGATTTTTTGTTGGAATATATAATGGAATGGAAATTTTTGTAAAAAAAAAAAAAATTGTGGAAATGGAAAATAAAATATAAAAAAAATTAATCAACTATGATAAAAGTCAACTAATTAATTTATTCCATAGACAAAACTTTTTTACAAGCAGTGGTGATGATATCTGGATCTGGGAAAGCAAAATCTTCCAATTCTTTAGCGTATGGGGTTGGAACATCAGCACCAGTGACTCTTTGAACTGGAGCATCCAAGTAATCAAAAGCTTCGGTTTCCATGATTTGAGCACAAATTTCAGAACCAACACCAAAGGCTGGGAAGGTGGATTCAACAGTGATCAAGTGGTTGGTTTTTTTAACAGATTTGATGATGGCATCAACATCCATTGGTCTGATGGATCTCAAGTTGATGACTTCAGCGGAAACACCGTATTGTTTGTCCAACATTTCAGCAGCTGTCAAACAGAATTCAACATTTCTTGTGTAGGTGACAATGGTGATATCAGTACCTTCGTTTTCAATTTTAGCAGTAAATGGACACAAGTAATCGACATCCAAGGCTTCTTCAGAAACTTCAAAGACATCACCGTAAATCAATTCATTTTCCATAAAGACAACTGGGTTTGGATCTCTGATAGCGGCTTTCAACAAACCTCTAGCATCTTCAGAAGAAAATGGGGACAAAACTTTCAAACCTGGAATGGAACCGTACCAAGCAGAAAAATCTTGAGAATGTTGAGCACCAACACCAACAGCAGCCCCGTTTGGACCTCTGAAAACAATTTGACATTTTTGAGTACCACCAGACATGTAGTAGGTTTTGGCAGCAGAGTTGACAACTTGGTCAATAGCTTGCATGGAAAAGTTAAAAGACATGAATTCAACAATTGGTTTCAAACCTTTCAAAGCAGCACCAACAGCAATACCGGTCAAACCCATTTCAGTGATTGGAGTATCAATAACTCTTCTTTCACCAAATCTGTCCAACAAACCTTTGGTGACTTTGTAAGCCCCGTTATATTGAGCAACTTCTTCCCCAATGATGAAAACATCGTCATCTCTGTCCATTTCTTCAGCCATAGCAGAGTTCAAAGCTTCTCTGACGGACATTTTGACAGAGCCAGTAGAAGCCAATCTAACAGAAGTTTTATGTAAACTTTTTGGTAAAACAGATCTAAAAGAGGATAGCATGATTTGATTGTTGTGTTCTTTTCTTTAGCTTTGGTTTGTTTGTTGATTGGTTTTAAAGATAAATACAGATTATTGATTTTTCAGACACACTTGATGACGAATAACTAACAAAAAAATAGTAGTTGAGTAAAACAATAACGATCAGATAAAACCTGTTTTCAAATTTCCCTTGGTTTGTGTTGTATTTTGTTACAGAAAAAATACAGGTGTTAATTCCAGAGATGACATGGGCTTAAATCAAAGATGCAACGATGTGATAAAATCATCATCATGAAACTCAAGAAATTCTTGTAATATGAATAAAATGAGAGTCCTTCGTAAGATGCATTAAACTTACAACGTAAACTTATAACCTTGATTTACAACCTCAAATTTTCAAATCGTTTATCTCAATTCGAATACATCAAGAGCAACTGCAAAAGGGAGTAGTTGCAGTAGGAATTATATATCCGCAAACCTCGTTGTATATGGAAATTACCAAACAAAAATTCTTGCCGTCGGTACAACAATCACAACAAATGAAAAAGGCAAAAAAAAAATAAACGAAATGACGTAAACTAAAAAAAGTAAAAACATCATTTGAAACGACAAATACTTATTTAGGTATATCAGGTGGCAGCACTCCAAAAATCTGTTTCAGAAAAAAAAAAAAAAAATAGAAGCGTACTCTGCCACAGCCAGGAATCGAACCAGGGTCATAGGTATGGAAAACCTAGATACTAACCACTGTACTACTGTGGCGTCTTGTATAAAAGCTCGGGTGCAAAAAGCCAATTTATACTAAGCAACACGTGATATAAATATTAGGAAGAAAGACGGTTTAGAGCAGAAGGAACTCAGAGCATACGCCTTATGGCGCAGTTCATCTCTGCCCCCCTTGAATGATTAGATTTGAAGATGAAAACATGGATTTAAAAGAAAATCTCACAGAAGTGGGACTGGTGGTGATACTAGAGCAGAAGTTTGGGATCAGTAAAAGGTTTAGGAGTAATTTGGTAACGAAACGTATATATAGCTCGAAGACCGCCGAGTTGAATGAATAAATGGGATTTGACTGAAAAAACCGTAAATTGAACCGTAGCAAGATATAGTATGGGTGGATGAATATAGGAATCGATATTTACAAGAATCTTAGCTAGCCAGATTTGGGCAGAGAAATCTGAGTAGCACTAGTTCATCAACGGTTTTCCAAAAATATGAGGAACCAATGAATATATTCAAGTAACGCACAGTATACTTGGCAACATAATCAGCCCAGGTTTTTTTTTTTTTTTTCAAATTATGAAAGTCAGTAGTTCGAGGAAACATCATAAAGGTTAGCGGCAAGAAAACTTTTCATCTCCGTCTACACCCTACTCGTAAATCCCAAGCACGCATGCATGTCACTCTAGTTTTGACGTTCTGTATTTGAGATCTTGTTGCAACAAATTTTTAAGGGGTCTCCATTGAAAGTGTTGCCCTTCGAGAGAAGCATAGTTTATTGCCTAAATTTCATGACGTAAATTTTATGATCTATTTTTACATCTCAAAAGGGAACTTAAAACTGTATCACGTATTTTATAAACCAAACTATCTTTGCGTAACGCGCGTCTTATTACATGATTCTAAGTAATTAAATCTCTTCCTGTTAATCAATGGAAAGAAGGAAAATCATGAGAAATACTTGAAAAAAAACAAGGAGGGCTCGCATTGTGCGAAATTTGGTTTTTTCTCAAGATTTGCTTACTCAAAAATAAAAAAAAAGCATATAAAGATTTCGCGTTGATCTGGGAGTTACCAAGAGCTATTAATCAAGTATAGCCAACATTCTTTCCAATAAGTTTATATTTAAATAAGAAGTGGATAGTTTAAAACATCTCGCTTATGCCTTTGCATTATAATTTATTACTTAAAAAAAAAAATTGCATAGAAATCAAAGGAAAAACTGTATTCCTAATTAATAAAAGGACTTGGGCGGCAATCAAAAATCAAGACAACACTCAACGAGAAAAAGCAAAATTTTGGCGCAAATATGAATGTATTGGAGCTCCTGGATTTTGATGAATTAATTGGTGGAGTTCCCAAAGAAGAGCAAAGCAATTCGGATTTGTTAACAATAGTTAAAAAGTTGGATGTCGAGGTCTATCTTTTGAAAAAGAGCAACCACATTCTTGACTCAACTTTCAGAGTTAAGTTGCAAAGATTGACAAGCTCTGGCTTAGTTGAGTGGTCTATGGACAAGAAACTAAAAGAAATGCAAGTACGGCTTGCTGATTTTGAATATGAATTGGGTGATTTAATGAGCATTCCAGCTCCTAACAAAGATGACGACTCAGACATGGAATCAAATAAAGAATCTGATGACGGCAGCAGCTCAAATTTAGAGACACGAGAGTATTCCAAAAAAAGCTTTAATTCAGACACGAGTGAAAAATCTGACCATATTGCTAATTATTCACAGAATTGGATTTCAGCCTTGTTCACAAAAAAATCAAAAAAACACAGGCCAAAACAACGCCAACCTTTATGCAAAGCGGAGAATTTTTGCTCGTTGCTGCTTTGTATCAGTTGAATATCTCAAGTAGAAAAGGTTACATTCCAAGTCTTAGTGCTTATTTAAACGATTCATTGATTCAAATTTTCTCAAAATTGCTCTTTTTCTGTAACAGAAAAACATTGATGGAAAAGTTTTTCAAGTTTTTCGGTATGTCACCACTTAGCTTTGTTGTAGGTTATCAAACTGGGTACTGTAATAGTGAAAAAGGGTTATTGTCGATATTGGCTGAAGACTCTTCAATACGGAACAAATGGGTTTTGGTTGGAGATTCTTTTGTTGCATATGCCAGTGATCGTAATTCAACAACGTTGGAAGAAATTCTTTTGGTTGACGTTCACTTTAAAGTTGAGTTTTTCAATTTTCAAACCCAAGATTCCCGCAATCAAACAAAACCTTGTTTACTACTAAAAAATGGGGAAAAATCTGGTAGAATAAAGTTGATGTTCTCTTCCTTGCTGGAAAGAGAAAATTGGGCTGCTAAAATTCAAAACATGGCAAAACAAAGCGGTTGGATGACCAAAAACAAATGCGGTAGCTTTGCACCTGTGAGAGAGAAAAACAGTTGTAAAATATTTTTGAAACCCGAAGATTACTTTCACAATTTTATGGGCTATTTAGAAAAAGCTGAAGAATGCATTATGATACACGATTGGTTAATATCTCCAGAGTTCCAACTCAAATCTTCCGTAATACCTGTTCCAATATTAAGATTTGATTTTATTTTAACTCAAAAAGCTAAGCAAGGTGTCAAAGTTTACCTGATAACTTATGATGAAAGTAGTCATTATAAAACTACCAACACCCTGGTACCTTTGCATCCAAGTATCACTGTCATCAAAGCTAGTAAAAAGTTCTACGCTTATCATGAGAAATTTGCTGTGATTGATTACAATATGACATTTCTAGGTGGAAATGAATCGTGTTGTAAAAGAATCAACCCACCAAACACACATTTTCAAAACGAAAATATGGATTTCTATTATCAAAGCCCTTATGAGACTCAAGGTTGCGATGAAGAATCGAGCAACTTCTGCGTTAACAAGCTTCATATTGTCCAGGGTCCTGTTTCCAGAGATTTTTCTAGACATTTTATTCAAAAGTTTAATTTTTTGATGCGTCAAAAAAAGCATACTGAAACCTCCTTCCGTTTACCTCCACCCTGCTTCTTGACAAACAAACAGAAAGAAAATATACTGCACGTCAAAAGACCAGATCATAAATACGTTTTACAATATCAAGCCTTGAGAACCGCAAATGAATGGTCTTTAGGTTTAAGTAATCCAGAAAACTCCATTGAAAATGCAAATATACATTCAATTGAATCTTCAAAAGCTTCGTTTGATCTTACAAACAGCTCGAGATCGTTTGTTTGGAGCGAAATGGGTGCAATGATCCAGAAACCCTATGCCAAAGCCATCATCAAGAGAGTTGTCAAAGCTCACCTTCAAAATCATAAATGGAGAGCTCGCATTTTCATTCCTCAAAAAATTGAAATTCAAAAAAATATCTCAAAAAATACTGTACCACGGCGGTATGTTTTTGTTTTAGACGGAGAAAATTCGGTTTTCGGCAAATTGAGAAACCTTGGTATTGATCCGCAATCTTATATTTTATTGATTGATAGCACAAGAAACGCCCTAGAAAAAGGCTTACTTAAATCTATGCAAAGCTACCTTGATCATTCAAAGATTCTTGGAGTTGATGATAAAAAAACGGTGATTGAAACTGCAACCACTTGCCAACCACTGATTGCTGGAAGTTTTGCAAGCAATATTGCATTTTTTGCATTTTAAACAACACAGATGGCATAACTCCAAAGAAGTTTAGAGATCAACCAAATACAAGCTTTTCTATTCATGTTTTTTTTTTGCATATAATCAGTAAGGTTTTTAGAGAATTTTTATTTGCTAAGTATCTCCTGCCTCTAAATACCTCATTTGTGTCAAGTCTGTGCTTTTTAATCATGCTTCTGTAATAAATTGCCATTTATATATATATAAATAATTAAAAATTCTAGAGTATAATCTTTGGCTTTATAAGCTTTACCAAAGGACGGAAAACACAAAAAAAAAAAAAAAAAAAAAAAAGACTGTTTA
>JFAV03000002.1:45958-91153 GCA_000585475.3 Hanseniaspora vineae
TCAAAAAAGTTTTTTTGTAAATAACTGGCCAGCTCACGTTGAGACCATGAAAACAGAGAGTTTAAAACAAAAAGTTTACCTGGAAAACAGATAGTTTGAAGATATAAACGATTATGGTGGTTTAAAATTAAATTTTTTGCTTTAATGTTTTACTAGATAAAAAAAATTAGAATCGTTCTTATAGAAAACAAAAACTCATTGCCTTCTTAAGTTATCGCTTGCCAAATTTCTCTCTTCATTACCTCAACACTCAATTACTGAAGTAGTTTGAAGTGGTTAAAAGAAGTCATCGAACTATGCAAGTTGTTCTCTAAACCACTGTTCTCTAAAGGAAACTTTATACTGACCGAAATATTAGACTTCAAAAATTTGAAGCCACCAAGAGCCAACCTTGGCGATGGCCTCCCAAACTGCAAAACCTGCCTTCTCTTGTTTTTGCTGAAGCCTGTCATTATTTGAAAATTTGTGCACTAATCCCGTATTCGGACACCACGAGAGAGAAAATCAATCTCCTGCACAACGGTGTGGCCGGTTAGGCTTATCTTAAACGTGTCACCTGACGTTACCATATGTTAGTCAGTAGATATTACCGAGATGTCCCTGGTTTCTTTCCCGGTTTATCTGCATGTTTAATACCGCTGTCGGCATTATAATTATTATTTTTTTCACGACGTAAAGAACGACAGCTACCAAAATGATATATGTAACGAAGTTACTGCAGGAAGAAAAAACAAAGGGAAAAATAAAAAGTGTGGTGGTGGTGGTAAAGTTAAGGTTTTTTCCGACTCTAAGTTTAAACGATCGATAAAGCTCTTTCAAAGTGCTTACACAATTTTGTATTGTTTAACAGATCTCTCGACGCTTTTTTTTTTTGCGTTGTCGTTTTTCTTAAGTCATACCATTGTTTATTTACAGTCTTTCTGCCAGAATGCAATGCCTCGTAAAGCTTTGTAAAGCTTGTGTTTTAGGTCCGTCTCTCTCGTATCTGCAGTATGGAATTAGCATTAAACAAGCTAAAATACACTTGTAAACGACAATCCATGAAACCGTGTATTGAGCCTATTCATCTCAAATCCATCAAGCACACTTGTTAAGCCATTGGAACTCAAAGAAGAAGTTTTTCACTCATGCTGATCTGCATATTCACTAACAAATATATGTATATATATACCTATTCTTGTCCGCCTTTTTTCAGTTGTTTATTCTTTTTTTTTTTATTTTATTTTTTTTTTTTCACAAGCGATTTTTGAAAAATCGGACCGGAACGATGTATTATAAAGGCTAATATGCGTGCATCTGAAAATTCTATGATTCATAGCTTCTTGGGTCAAGGGTTCCATGATTTAAGCTCATCATGAATTGCAACGTTTAATTTACTCTTTTGAAAAAAAAAAAATTCATATAAAAAGATTCATTTTTCTAGTGCTTGTGTTTTTGCTGCCATTCAATATTTAAAACTAACAAAAAAACTCGAACATACCCTAAAAAAAATTACTGAGAAAACACCTTCATCATAGTATAGAATGAGAATCAGTGAAAAATTACAAAAACACAGAGAGAAATATCCAGACAAGCCCACTTTCTCTTATGAATATTTTGTTCCAAAGACATCACAAGGTGCACAAAACTTGTATGATCGTATGGATAGAATGTACGAATTGACTGGTCCTCAATTCATTGATATCACTTGGAACGCTGGTGGGAAAAAAGTGGAAAAAAAACCAATTGTTTCAAATGGAACACCAACTGTCAACGGTTCTTCCACCAAATCAAGCGACCAAGCTTCCTCTCTTAGCGTGTTCAAGCCAGACGCCAAGCCAACAACAACGGACATTATCGAAACGTGTCAAACCGTGTTAGGTTTGGAAACGTGCATGCACTTGACCTGCACCAACATGCCATTGAGCGAAATTGATGAGGCTTTGCAAAAAGCGTATGATTCTGGCTGTCAAAATATTTTGGCTTTAAGAGGAGATCCACCTTTGAACGGAGGAGACAATGGAGATGATTTCAGCGGAGACGGCGACGATGCATCCTGTTTCCAATATGCAAAAGATTTGGTCAAGTACATTAGAGAAAAATATGGTGACCATTTTGATATTGGGGTTGCTGCTTATCCTGAGGGTCATCCAGAAGAAGCCAACAGAGAGCTGTTGCTGGATTATTTGCATGAAAAAGTTGAATGTGGGGCCAACTTCATCATCACACAAATGTTTTACGATGCTGACATTTTCATCGATTGGTGTGCAAAAGTCCGTGCACGTGGGATCAACATTCCTATTATTCCTGGGATAATGCCAATCACTTCTTACGATTCTTTCTTAAGAAGGGCTAAATGGTGTCAAATCAACATTCCTGAACAATTTTTGAAAGAATTGGATCCATACAGAGATGATGAACAATTACTGAGAGAAGTCGGTACGAAATTGGTTGTAGAAATGTGTTCGAAATTATTGCAGTCCAACTACGTTACTCATTTGCACATGTACACTATGAACTTGGAAAAAGGGTCCATGGTTATTTTGCAAAAAATTGGTGCTTTACGTAAAGACGCACTATCTTCCAACCAATTGTGGAGACGTTCTTTGAATCCACAACGGAAAAACGAAACAGTTAGACCTATTTTCTGGCAAAGAAGACCGTACTCTTATGTGGCAAGAACTTCACAATGGGGTGCCGATGAATTTCCAAACGGTAGATTTGGTGATCCAAACTCTCCAGCATTTGGTGGGTTGGATTTGGCTGGTGCCCAGTTGATCAGACAAACGGGGAAAAGATGTTTGGAGTTGTGGAGTCAACCTACAAAAGTGAAAGATATTGGTGACCTAATCATCAACTATTTGAATGGGGATTTGAAATGTTTGCCATGGTCCGACACCCCAATTACCGGTGAAGTCGACTCGATTATACATTACTTGAAGAATTTAAACAAAAAACTAATCTTCACAATCAACTCTCAACCAAAAGTCAACGGTCTACCATCTTCAGACAAAATTTTCGGGTGGGGTCCTAAAAACGGGTTTGTTTATCAAAAGGGGTATTTGGAATTTTTATTGCCAAAGAATAAAATCTGCCAATTTTTGGAACTGGCAAACAATAACGAGGAATTGACATTCTTCTTATTGAACAACGACAATTCTATTTTTTACTACAAAGACGGGGAAAACGGAACCATAAACGAATCTGTGAACTACAATTGTCAAACATCAACCGATTCAGCACCTTTTTCAAATGGTAACGCTTCTCCACCATTATCAGTCCAATCTTCTTCTTCTTCTTCTTCTTCTTCTTCTTCCTCACCTGAAAATGGGAACAAGAAAAGACGCGTTGAAAGAAAGAAAAGCTGTGACACAGACAATTTGTCAGGTAGCAGAGCCAATGCTGTGACCTGGGGGATTTTCCCAGGTAGAGAAGTTTTGCAACCAACCATCGTGGAAAAGGAATCCTTTGTTGCTTGGAGAGATGAATTTTATCAAATTTTGCAAGAATGGAAACTAAATTTCCAAAAATTCAACGCTCCTGAATCCGCCACTTTGATTGGAAAAATCATTGACGATTACGTTTTGTGTAACATTGTTGATAACAACTTTGTTTCCCCAGAAAACCAAATTTACTCTTTGCTTTCTGAGTTGAGCGAATGAATGATTGGCTTTCAGTCTGCTTTCGAAGCTTAATCAAAAACTTTTTTTCCCTTTCTTCCCTTTACAAATTATTTCTTTCTATTATTACTATTAGGTTCAACACACTAGTTAGGTTTCAACAATCGCATATAAATATAGAAGTGGGCGAGATTTTTTTTTGTCTAAGATAGAGGACAGTTTGTTAAATTGGGTTTAGTACTTCAACAAAAACTAAACGAACAACTTTTGATCATGATTATATACATTTTTATGGGCATTCGATTTAGACAAGCCAGAATCAAAAGTCCTCCCCACACCCCCATCTGGAACAGTTTTCTGTTTCATATAATTTCAACAATTGCATATATAAATTAATGGAGAACAGAGCAATCTGTTATTCACTTTGTACACAAATACATTATTTTACTTTTTTAAAAAAAAATTCCTTGATTCAAAAATAGGTTCAAATTTTCATGTTTACTTTTTTAGTAGAGAAAGAAGCTCTTTTTTCAATCTACTTTTTTGTTAAAAAACTGTTAGTAATACTATAAAAAATAAACAAAAAACTGAAACTTTTGAAATAACCGTTAAAAAGAGATTACAGCCCTCGAATTTTTATACGACACAACAGCTTCTTATACAAGATTTTTTTCCCAGCTTCTACGAGATACTAAAAGCACTTGATCACACAAAGTCACCAATAAAGAGGTGCGTGAGTTTATGATTTTCTTCTCAACGCACCTATCCTTTAGATCGGCTAAAGCGCAGTCTAAAAACCTGTATTGTTTTTAAGACAATTAAGATTCATAGTTATCTTCACTAAAGTTTTTTTCTTTTTATTAATAAAATGCTGTTTAGAGCCCTTTGACCGGAGGGTTTATCTCAAACTTTAGGAAGCTCAGCCCAAATTCCGGTAGGTCAAGTTCCATCAACGTCAGCAATCAACTTACCCGCATGACATGTCGTGCTTTTTTTTTTTCTCTTTTTCTGCAGGCTTTCTGTGAAATTTATTTGATGCATGATATCTGCATTAATTTCACAGAGAGTAAACAATTAAATCCATTTTTTTTGCTTGTATTTTACAAAATGTTTAATGGACCTTATTGTTCAAAGCTTCTTGGGATCAATGATGTCTTTCTCCGGTTCTCCATTATTTCGCTTTTTACGGAAAAAAACATCTTCTTCCCCCCCTTTTCATTTCACCCCTGATAAAAGATCCATTGTACCCTCTTGGAACTTACACTGAGTAGATCTTTCACAACACTATATCGTTTTACAACTCATTTTTTTTTTCATAAGGGTCCTTAAAGTCATAATAATCAATCACCTTTTTGGCTTTTGAACGATTGATCAAGTCGAGAACTAGAAACTTTTATTATAGTCAAACAGTTAACCAAACGGTCTTGAGTTGATAGATTTAGACACAAAGAGCTAGCTAAACAAACGCGCTATTGAAGATCTTACAAAAGCAAAAGTCACATAAAGGTCAATAAACCTCAGAAGAGATAAAGATCATAAAGATCATTTTCCCACATCCAAAACCCATTAATTGTTGTATTTTTATCTTTATCTTTATCTTTATTTTTCTTCTCCTTTAATTCACAAAGCTAACAAGAAAGAGATTATTGACCAATGAATGGAAAAAAAAGTTTTTTGAAGAGCAACATTTCTGATGACAAAGAAAATCCCAGAACCAATAGCAACACCGACAACAACTTAAATACTTTGGACATTCTTGACTCAGTCATTGAAGATAAAATGCTAAACCAAATATACACAAATATGACACAAAAATGCCGAGTAAAAAAACCTTATATGGAACCCAAAGAAGGCTTTAAAAAAATTATACAAGACCCTAGTTCCCCAGAGAGTCTCAAATATTCTGAAGAAAATATAGTTGAGTTGTTCAGAGACTTAAATTCGTTGCCTTGGGATAAGTTGAAGGATTTTTCAGTGAAATTCACAGGGAACTACGATTGGTTTGGCGTTGTTATGGATAGACTGAGTTCTGTCATGCATTTGATTCCCTTTGACACAAAAGACGAGTTCAATTGTTTTAACTCATACCTTGTTTCAATAAATTTGATAAATCATTACAAATACAATGTTTCCGATTACCAGGCTTTCAAGGGGGCCAAGGAAAGAATGTTCTCGTACATTGACCTTGTTGAAATGTTGGCTTTTGAACCGGATCCTAGTGATAAAAGCTTGATGTCAAAATATTCAACAAAGGAAACAATGATTGCAGACTGTTTGTCTTTAATTACCACGAGCTCAGTATTTGGCAAGTACAAGCATTCATGGGGGTTGTTGCAATTATGGATAATGCACGTGTTTGAAGTGGCTTGCGGTTGTTCGATCTTTCTTGATCCAACTAGTCTTCGAGAGCTTGAAAAAAAATTTGATATTGAGAATAACCAACAGCAAAAAGATGGGGTTGAAGACAATGATACCAGAGAAGAAAATTCGTTTTCGACTTCAAAGACATCAAATCATATTTTCAATAAAATGAATGGATCTTTATCAGCTGAAAATTGGAGAAAAGAGATTTATTCAGATACTGCTAAACGCAAAGAAAAAATAGATTCTTCCATTAATAAATTCACTGATGCTTTCCAACAAGAGCAATATTTTTCAGCACCTACTATTGAGTTTTTATTGATAGGACCTTCAGAGTCTGATCTATTTGGACCAAGATTGGCCGTGGACGAGCCAAACATTAGGATTACAGATTATAAGTTGATGATCAATCCGAAACAAAACATACTGTCACCAGACTTTTGTGAAGCAGACGAAAAATTGACATTGGAAAATATTGCTGACTATGATTACGACAAAAATATTTTAAATATAGTGAATCTACCACGTAACAACAATTCTGAAATTTTGGAAAAAAAGCTTTTCACACTTGAGTCTTCACAGAAAGAATTGGAGGTCGAATTGAGAAACGTTGAAACAGAATTGGTTTCTGTCCAAAACGAGGTTGCTTGTGATAATTTCATTAGAGGTTTGGCAAAGTTAACACAACAAAAAAGTGAGCTAATAAAAACTATAAATGAGCTTTCATTGGAAATCAACAGTTGTTTGTTGGCACAAAACTATGGCACTGTGTTTGACAATTACACCAAGGTGATGCTTTCACCCGAGCTTGCCAATTTTTTATACAGTCAAGAATTGAAAGAACAGCAGATGCGAAAACAAAGAGAGTTGTCAACTGAAGCTCAACAATCCGGGGCACAAAGTGGATCACTAAGCAGTGAATGTGGCACATCCAGATCACAGAGTTTCCAACATTTAAACCCAACAAGCATATCTGCATTAACAGAAAATTACACTAAAAGTTCCATTATAACCAAGATTCCTTTTTTAAACAACTCCTTTCATCATATTTCTCTTCCAGGGGTATGGGACACCATTCCTTACAAAAAATGGGAACCTTTGGCTAGAGAAATTTTTCGGGTGTTAAAACCTGGAGGAATGTTATATTCTGTCGTATTGGATTTCAAGCCTAAAAATTTACATTCAGCAACAATGAGCGAGTTCAATACATCAAGAGAAAAGGAAAGAATTTTTGATAAGATTATGTTACAATCCACAAGATCAGGCCACCAATTGGCCCCGTCCAGATACTTACCACAAGTCTTGTACAAAGTTGGGTTCAAGACAGTCGACTACACCTATTTGACATTGAAACTAGGGGATTTTCAAAGTGACATGGGGATAAACAACGAGCTTGTGTTTTTTATATTGTTTTTGTTGTTTTTCATGAACATGGGTCAAAGGGATGTGGATGACATTGATACTTTTGCTAAACGGTATGCAAAAGAGCATGACGGGAAAATTGATACAGAAAGTGGGTCCATAAGAATACTTGTAGCAAGGGCGTACAAAGCTTGACTTCTTGATTGAAGGAGTAATCAGGTGCTTTGTGGTTTTTTTTGGATTATTAGACTTGTAATAAGGTCTTGTCCTTTGGTTGTACCTCGCTCTAGAAGAAACGATCAGCAAGCACTGCTTTCACTGCTCTTATCGTCACAAAATGTCGGCAAAAGTTTTATCAAAAGCTTTAACATTGGTGTTTCGATCTATTTAACCCGCCACATGCATATTCACGTAAATACAAAGGAAAGCTACCATTGAATGCAACTCCATAATATTTGTCAACAGTGTCTGTGAATGTGGGTCAAAAAAAAAAAAAAAAAATGAAACACAAAAATATGATTGAGACAGCAATATACGTGTCGCACACGCGTCGCATTTGCTTCTTGTCTAAAATTGTCCTAAAAAAGTGAGGTGAAAATTATTTGACACAAATTTTTAAGTTTTTTTTTCTTTTGTTTTTTTTTTTTTTTTATTGCTCTGGTTGTTAATTTTTTTACTGTAGTTTTTGACTAATTCTATTGTCTTCACATTGCTTCTAGAACAAGTTGCTGCATAATTTATTATTGTTTTGATTTATCTTTTTTTTTTTATTTCAATTCAAATTACCTTCTTTTATTTTTTTATTTTTACTTTTTTTTTTTCTTTTCTTTTCTTTTCTTTTCACGTCTCCACCCCCCTTTTTTTTCGTAAATTCTATGCACTTAATTTACTTGAGGTCTAAGAATTTTGTTTATTAATTTCGATTTTTTCATAATTTTATGCTTAAACTTTGAAATATATCGGACTCTTAATTTTTTTTGAATAACAACTAATATAAAAAATCCAACTTGTGCGTGCAGTTTTCCACATGTGTGATAAGGATGATTTGTATCTTAATTCAAGGAGTTTTATATAAGTGGGTTACTTACTGAATTTACGATTTTTTCTTCTTGTTTTCTTTTGATTTCTGAATTATTCGGTTAAAAAAGATGCGTTGTTAATTTGAGGTTCTTTTTTAATGCTTGTAACCGTCATTCCGTGAAGCTTTTCTAATCACAATTGCTGTCGATAGTATTGATAAGTGCATACAGTTCTTCAAAAACGATCCAGCACGGAATGTATTGAAAAAGTGTTCAACCAACCAATTTTAGGAGTCTACATCGTTAAAAATAATAAGGAGTTATACCAAACATAACAGCGGCAACCCAGGTAAAGGTTCAAACAAACAACAAACAACATAACAATTATGTTTCCAAGAAGAGAAATGCTTATGCTGGACACATACCACAAGCACAATAATAGCAATTTATTTTACGAAGAACTGGAAGACATAGAAGAACTAGAAAGTGCAGAGGAACAAGAACAAGAACAAGAACAAGAACAAAAACAAGAACAAGAAGAAGAAAAACAAAAACAGGAAGAGTATAAAGACCAAGATGGATTTGCACACTCACATACTGATGACGAAATGTTGAACGCGTTGTACTCAAATTTCACCAACAGATCTCGAGTTGATATGCCATATGTGGAAAGAACAGAGAGTTTTAAGCCCATCATTCAGGACTCCAATGTCCCCGAAAGCTTCAAATACTCTGATGAGAATATTGAAAAATGCCTTGAAGAACTTGATTATTTGCCGTGGAACAATTTGAAGGAGTTTTCATCAACAGTCACAGATAAGTACGATTTTTTTGGTGTGGTGGTAGATCGATTGAATGCAATCAAATTTGTAGCACCTTTCAATACAGATATAAACGATAAAGCATACAATTCAAGAATCATCCTTTTAAATCTCGCATATCATCTAAAGTATCATGTTTCCTGTTATCGAGCTTTTAGAAGTGCGCATGAGCGAATGCAGTCATATGTAGATTTTCTTAAACTGTTGAATGTTCAAAAAGATGAAAAAATGATAGCAACGATGAACAAAGCTGTATTTGGAGATACTGCACTAAGAAACTCACTAAATTTAATCAGATCGGAAACCGCTTTTGCCAAATATAAATATTCCTGGGAATTGTTACAATTATGGATGAATCAGACTTTTGAAGCGACGCTGGGGTGTACATTTTTGATTGAGCCAAAAAGTCTTCAAGACATTAAAGCTGATTTGAATACCAACGCAGCAGCAGCAGGAGCAGCAGCAGGAGCAGCAGCAACATTTGACAACTTTGAGAATAGTGCAGAAGCTTTTTTGAACGCAAAGGATATCAACAAAGTTGACGCAGATGCTTCTTTGAAAAATAACTTTGATTTTGAATTTAGTGAAAAAAATTGCGCTTCAACGGACAAGCACCAGACTAACAATGAAAAAAATGTTGATGAAGCTTATGACCAAGATAATGAGGTTAGAAGCTCTTCTGACCCAAAATACCGCTCAAGAGATCCTCCATTTCGTTCAGCTTCATCTTTGTCGAATGATAATCTTCGAATGAATTCTGCACAAAAAGTGGAGTTTCTTATGGTGAGACCCTCTGCATCAGAAATGTTTGGGTTGAAACTTGCTCTTGATGAGCCAAACATAAAAATCACGGATTATGAATTGGTAATGAACAACAATCAAAAAGTTTCTTCTCCAGAGTTTTTTGAGGCAAAGGATACATTGACACCAACATCAATGTCAAAAATAGATTACGACGATTACATTTTGAACGTGATGGATCTTCCCAAAAACAAAAGTTTTGATTTCTTGCAAAGGGACTTGACTGACTTATTAGTGTCTTATGACAAGTTGCAAATAGACTTAAAAAGACTTCAAGATGAACTGTTTCAACTGAAACTCAGGATTGATGAGCATCACAAAAAATCTCAACTTATTCATACCAGTCATTCTGTGAAGAAGGGAATCAACATCAACATTGACGACCAACCTCTCAAGCAATCTTCAGAAAAACAAGTGTTATTGGAACAAAAAATAACGAGTCTTATCAGGACAATAAACAAAGTCTCATTAAAAATAAACAGTGCTCTGCTAGCACAAAAATACAGCACAAGTTTTAGCAACTATACCAAAGTCAAGTTGTCTCCTGAGATTGCGAATTTCTTATATAAACAAGAGTTGAAGGACAAATACAAACAGATTCTCTTGCAAGAACAGCAATCTCGTACAAATGAAAAGCCTCTTGAGCTTAATGGCTTCGAAAAAACAAACAAGCTAGATGCAGCCAAATTGAGGGAGAACTACACGAAAAGCTCATTGATTACAAAAATACCATTTTTGGAAGAATCTTTTCACTATGTTTCGATACCGGGAATTTGGGATACTATCCCGTTCAAAAAATGGGAACCCTTGGCAAAAGAGGCTTATCGCGTTTTAAAACCAAAAGGCGTTTTGTATACACCTTCTCTGGATTTCCAGCTCGTTAACTTGCATGCTGCAAAGTCGAGCGACTTCAAGACTTCTAGGGAAAAGCAAGTTATATATGACGAAGTGTTTTTGCAAGCAGCAAAATCTGGTCATCAGTTGGCACCAACCAGATATCTCACACAAGTTTTGTACAAGGCTGGGTTTAAAAATGTCCAGTACACCATTTTATCTTTAAAACTAGGTGACTTTCAAAGTGATATGGGCAAAAACCACGAGCTAATTTTTTTGATACTTTTTATGTTGTTTTTCATGAACATGAAACAAGAACAAAATATACCAAATATAGACTCTTTTGTTGAAAGATATATGCACGAGCATGAAAATTTGGTTGATCCTAATGCCGGATCATTAAGAGTTGTTTTGATTAAAGCCTTCAAAGAATGAACTGGAAAAAAAAAAAAAGCACATCTTTTGGAGTTTCCTATTTTTATAGCTGAGGATTGAAATCACTTGATGGTTATGTGTAATAAAACGTACTTATTGCTTTGGTAGTATCAAAGTTGTCGTCTTGCTCATTTCGAGAATTTCTTTTTCAGAGACTCTCCGAGTTTTAAATCTTCCTTCATTGCATCTTCAATGAATTTTTGAACCTCGTCCTTTTTATAATACTGAAATCCGTTGTTCTTTGAGTTGTCTTCATTGATAGAAGCAACAGTTTTAGAGTTGATCAAAACATAGGAAACCCCGGATTTAGGACATTCAAAATTCACATCCAAGAGTAACTTTTCCATAATACCTTTCAAACCTCTTGCACCAGTCCCGTTTTTCAAAGCCAATTTGGCTACATCATCTAGAGAAGAGGCTGTAAATGCCAATTCCACCCCAAACTGCTTGAAAATATATGCGTATTGATTTAAGATGGCATTTTTAGGTTCTTTCAAAATATTGTAAAGATCGCTTCTTTGTAATGGCTCTAAGGCTGTCAAAATTGGAACTCTACCAACCAACTCAGGAATCAAACCATAGCTCACCAAATCTGTAGGAGAAACCAAGTTCAACGCGGAAGTGACTTTGCCGCTTGGCAACTTGACGCTGTCTATTTCAAACTTATTCTTAGTATCATCATCTGGGTGCGTGACTTCGCCACTCTCAGAGCTCAAAATTGCATTGTATCTTTTACTAATAATTTTGTCCAAACCGACAAATGCACCAGTTAAAACAAATAAAATGTTTGATGTATCAACAACAAAGTTTTCATCTCTCTTTTGAGCCGCTGAACTGTTCTCACCAGAATTCTTACCACTGATTGGTTTCTTAACGTTCACAGACACAGGATGGCCTTCCAAAATTTTTAGCAGAGCTTGTTGCACCCCTTCTCCAGAAACGTCCTTTGTTCCCGCATTGTTATTTGTCTTGGCTAATTTGTCAACTTCATCTAAAACAATGATCCCTCTTTCAGCTCTGGAAACATTGTAGTCGGCGTTGATCAGTAATCTTTCAATGCACACTTGCACATCTTCCCCTATGTACCCCGCCTGTGTCAACTGAGTACAGTCAGTGATAGCAATTGGCACGTCTAGCAATTTTGCCAATGTAGAAGCCAAGAGTGTTTTCCCAGAACCAGAAGGTCCGACCATTAGAACATTGGATTTGGATAACTCCAAGTCTTCATCCTGCATGTACTTTGCGCTTTCACGCTCGTATTGTTTTAGCAAAACTTTTAAACCCAAAGCAGCTTCAGAGCTGTTGGTAATCATAGTTCCGTCTTCATTAAACTCTGTTTGTGCTTTTTTCAGCTGGTTGGCCTTTTCGTTTCGAATTTGTTGTTGTAGCATGCTGCATTTCAGTCTCCAATCACTTTTCTCCTTCTTGTCGTTTATCCTCAAGTAGTGGTTATACACTGCCACACTAAGCACTTTTTTCCCTGAGTCCTGACCAACAATGTATTCGTCCAAAAATTGTTTAAGTTCTTTTGGTGTTGGTATATCTTTCAGGGTGTTTGTGATCGTTGAAGACCTTCTAGAAGGGATTCTTGTCAGTAAGTTTTTCGCAAATGACCCAATGGAGAGACTCATCATGGGCTTTCAAGCTTGTTTAAACTGGTCAGTTCTGTTTTTTGTCTGTCTATTATTATTTAGCTCAACTGGTCGACACTTCCTTCTGCTCAAAGCTTGCTTGTGAAATAAACTTTTCAATAATTGATGCAGCCGCTCTGTGAAAAGTTAGATGCCTTGAAACCGAGGGTTTAAACGAGCGGTGGGAAAAAAAAAAAATCGCTTTTGCGCCCGATTTTCTCAATTCCAGATATCGTGTTTCATTTCCGGCGGCTTTTGCCGTGAGGTTTTACGCGTGCATCGAAGACGTCACAATTTGCTTTCTCCACAAACCACAAACAGAATCAGCTTTACAAAACTTATGGCAGGAAACTCAGAATCAACAACTCTGCCCCAAAGCAAGTTCTCACGATTTGAACCCAGATGGCAACACAAGAAGGTATAAATAGCAATGCAAACAACCTGGGAGTGGATTTTTATTGCTGCTATTTGTTAAGGTCTCTGCCCAAGCAGCAGTCGTTCTACATAGGATCTTCTCCAAACCCTGTGAGACGGCTTAGACAGCACAATGGTGATTTGAGTCGTGGTGGTGCTTACCGGACTAAGAAACTTGGCACAAGACCCTGGGAGATGATCCTGATCGTGTATGGATTCCCCAGCAAGTCAGCAGCTTTGCAATTCGAGCATGCATGGCAGCACGTTTATCAATCGCGGTTTGTAAAAGAATGGCCAGATAAATGTTTGGAAAAAACACCTTCTCCTAACAAGTCTCAATCAAAAAATAGTTCACAAAAGCAAACCCAGTCGCAATCACAATTCACCAAGAATAGTCGAGGAATTCATTACAAAGTGGCAGGGGCAAGGATACTTTTACACACCGAGCATTTTAAGCCTATGAACTTGAAAGTGCGAATGTTCAACAAAGACACGCTGAAAATATGGGATGCAAATAAATACAAGCTTCCGAATGATATAGATGAAGAAAACGTGTTTGTAGAGCACCCTGAAGCAAGCACAGTGGAAAGGCCAGAAGAAGACTTGGAATTGATAGACGTTGAGCAAGCCGGAGAAAGCAACAGGGAAGTTTTACAGCGGGCAAACACAAACATGCGTTTACTCTTTAATTTTTATACTCCATACATCAAGGTAGTGAAGGACTACTACGAAAAGTCAAAGAACAAATTGACGTATGGGGACTTGGCTTGTGACTATTGCTGTGGGAACTTCAACTATATTGAAGATGATGCAAATTTGAAACCACGCGTCGCGTTTTGCTACAAGAAAAACTGCAATTTCAAAGCTCATTTGAAGTGCACCTACGATAACTTTCCCAAGCCTGACGGAAAACTCATACCAATAAAGGGAGAATGTCCTATTTGCCATGAAATACTGGATTGGGTTTCTTTGATTAAAAATTCTCACAAGGTCAAAGTGAAGCTGGGAGTTTCAGAGCAAGTGGCGGGTTCTTAAGCTTTTTTTTTTTAAGTTTGAACGGCGGAAATATCTTCACCACAGTAAGTTGCAGATACATGAAATGAGAATGTATCAATTTATGCATTTTATGATCAAAATGAGGTTGTAAAAATCTCACTTCAAGTTTATAAAATAAAAAAAAAGAAATAGTTGTATAAAAATAGATATACAAATCAGTTCATAAGTTCATAAATTCATTTAAAAGTGATGGTCCATTCTTCATTAATGGAAACTTTTGGATTTTCAATAACAATGGCGTTTTCAATTTGTTCAACTTTCAAGTCAGTTTTCACACCTGCAATGTTTAATTGAGCAGCTTTGAAAGAAGTGTTTGGAACAACAATTTGTTCGATTCTTTCATCAAACAAATCACTTGGATGCAAAACAGTGGATTTCAAAACTTTACCGTGCAATTCAACTTCAAATTTCAAGTATTCGTCTTTGTTTTCAAAATCATAAGATTCACCATCATCAACGTACAAGGAGCTCTTGGCGTTTTTGTTCAAATCTGGAGCAACAACCAAAGTGTATGGATCGTGTTTCATGGATACACTGGATTTTCTTAGTCTTGTCTTTTTGAATAAGACATGGCCACCTTCAATGAACACTGGGATGGAGTCCAATGGAGCGTCAATTTCTTCAGTTTCCCCACCATTGTGAATTTCATAAGTTTTGAAATCGTAAAAGATGTTTTTCTTTGATGGGAAGTAGACCTCAGTTTTAACAGCACCTTGATCCACAATAGGCTTGACTAACAATCCACCGAAATAGAATTCGTCATCAATTTTGTAAGTTTCTTCCAGTTCTGGGTATTTGTAAAACAATGGGGTCATGATTGGAGTACCATTTACGTAAGATTCGTGAAATTCATTGTAAACCATTGGCAAAATTTGGTATCTCAGTTGGATAGCTTCAGTGATGTATTCCTTGTATGGGGAGGCGAACAAGTATGGTTCTCTTCTTGGGGAGTCAATTTGAGCGTGCCCTCTGAAGAATGGGTAGAAAGTACCAGCTTGGTTCCAACGAACCATTAGTTCTGGTGTTGGATCACCAAAGAACCCACCAACATCAGCACCGGCAAATGGCATACCAGCAACGTTCAAACTCATAATCATTGGCATTGAGGCTTTCAAGTGACGCCATGTAGCGTGGTTGTCACCTGTCCACATAGCGGTAAATCTTTGAGAGCCAGCATAGAAGGATCTAGTCAACAAAAACGGTCTTGTTTCGTTACCGTAAATCTCTCTTAATGCATCGTAAGTGGCTTTGTGAACAGTCATACCGTACAAATTGTGCAAAGATCTGTGTTCAAAACCGCCATAATGAACGTTGTCCAATGGGAAACTCAATTCTTCACCACCAAAGACAGAGGGTTCGTTCATATCGTTCCAGAACCCTAAATTGTGGTATTCCAAATCATTGATGAAATCTTTATAAAATCCACCCCATGTTTGAGAGGCTACTGGGTTGAAAGTATCAATCCAAACAGATTCACCAGGCCAGCATTCACCAACAAATGGGTTATTGGATCTATCCAAAACAACACCATTTTCTTTAGTCAAAACATCACTGGCAAAATAATCTAATTTCAAATGCGGATCAATAATGGTAACCAATTGTCTTTTGTTTTTGTATAATTTTTCCAATAGTTGATGAGGATCAGGGAAAGTGGCATCATCCCAAGTGAAATATTTTTTCTTATCTGTGTATTCAACATCCAACCAAATGAAATCATACGGAATATTGTTTTTCTCCATTAAAGCATCAACATTTAAAACATCTTCTGAAGAGTCGTAATTCCATCTACATTGGTGGTAACCAAGAGAAGCCAATGGAGGCATGGTCAAAGTACCGGTCAATTTCGTAAAGGATTGAATGATATCTTTTGGAGAGTCACCAACAAAAATAACAAAATCCAAAACACCAGATTCAGAAATCCAATGAGACAATGTACTGTCTTTGTTGTAGTTGACCGAAATATCAGTATCAGCAGCATTGATCCAAAAAACACCAGTAGCAACTGTTGGAGTCATACCAAACATGAACGGAATGGCACCATACATTGGAGCAGTACTGTATGGAGTGTATTTGAAAGTATCAGCATTGAACAATCTGTATGGTTCAGTGTTTGAGGTGTCTCTCAATCTCAAACTTTCAGCATGCTCAGGAACACCAAAAACGTTTGTGATATCGCTTTTGAAAGTGAAATCCAAAGCAACAGATTCAGGACCAAATGGAATGGTGTCTGATTTTTTTTCTTCAACATTGGTAATAAAAGCTCTGTACGTGGATTCCAATGGAGAAGTCTTTTGTTTGGTTTCAGAAAGTTTTCTCAATTGTTCCATGTTTAAGAAATTGTTTTCATTAACAGTCATAACCAAGTTTTTCTTGTAGTAGACATGAATTTTGAAAAAATCCAAATCAATTTCTAATTTTAGATTTTTTTTGTAAGTGATTTCAATGTATCTGGAAGACAAAATTTCCTTTTGTTTTGTTGAGAAGAAAGTTTGTTTGAATTTGTTTTCTAAATTTAAAATCCCACTTTCCAAATCATTATCGTCGGCATGAACTTTAATTTTTAAATCTTTGGATTCAAATTTATCAAAATAATTGGAGTTGGCAAATGCCCATTTTGAGGTTTGGTTGTATCTTTGCAAAGCCAGTTGTTCAGGTAAAGCAGGTTTGGAATCTTTAGATCTTGTTTCATCCATAGAAAATCTAAAAATTTTATCATCATATTTAGAGAAATCAAAATGGAATGGATAAGTCAATTCTGTGGTCCAGGTTCCATTATATGATTCTGGATCTTTTTTGTAAGCAGCAGCTTGTTCAACGTTCATAAAAGTTTTGGTAATAACCCCGCTTAAAACGTGAGAGTTATCAGTGCCATCATCTTTTTCAGAAGTGGAACTGTCAAAAATCAAAGATTGAGGATCAATCGAATAAATTGGTTCCAAATAAGCATTTTCCTCAGTCAACTTCAAAAGAGAGTTTCTGTAGTGCATATTTCTATGACAAGCACCTCTTTCATCACATGTCTTGAAATCAGTAGCAACAATATCATCAGTAATGTCTGCTTTGACAACGGACTTTTGTAGGACTCCCAATTGCAACAAGGCAGCAGTGATCCCACAAACTTTTGTTAGTGTAAACATTTGTGTAGTGGTTGTGAGGTTGTGTTCAGGTGTGTGTGTGTGTGTGTGGCTTTTGCTTTCTATTCTAGTATTCTGAGTGAAAGTATGAAATCAATTCAGATTGGTCTCTTCTATCTCAAATCCACTTGGTTTATATATAATTAATTTTTCGTAATTGCTGTTTCTTTTTTAACCTTAAAACCAACTCTACTCTTCTTCACTGTCTTTTCCTTCATATTTTCATGACAGGTTTGTTCTTAGTATAGAAAAGTAAGTCCTTACATCCGTTGAACCAATGCATAAGAACAATCAACATTTTCTACAACAGTTGTTGTCCCGCATCTATTTCCAAAAGATCCAAAATCTCCAAATATCCAAACTGTTCTAAATTTACTCCTTGATTTTGTTTTGTTTCTGTTCGGTTCCCCTGTGCTTTACTTTGAGAGTCAAATCTTATTTCCGTACTTCATAAAGTTAAGTCTTTCCTGGTAATATCCGTACCAAATCGCGTACTGTGACGTTTTTTTGCGACGCTTTTCTAATTGTTTTTGTGTTGTCTCCGTAATTGTCTTAGACGATCCCTTAAATATGAGCTCTCCAAAGTTTGTTGACTCCAGATTATGACATTTTACTCCTGAAAATCAAGGAAATTTTAAAATTGAAACTCAAATTAATTATCCTGTCTGTGCATGGAAATACACTCTCCCAGGCTTATTTCCGAAGCCAAGAAAAAACTTTCCAAGTTAAATTTCATGGAAATGGGTTATTTCCGTTTTCTTGTGATTCAGAGTTGAACATCTGCTGTATAAACTCGGTAGAGTTAATCAGAGGAGTAGTAAAACTTAGAGCGGATTTAAGCATAGCGAGAGTTCAGGAGCTACAAGCTTCCCCATGGCAACCAGTGTATCTAAAACTTGGCTAATACCCATTCACATTATTACTGCGAATATAGCAGACGACGTATGACTCATGGGAAAAAATAATTCTACTGAAAACACACTACCAAAAACTGGTGGTCTCGTTCAAAGAGTTTGTGCATGATACTCAAATGATATACAGTGGGAAAGTTGGGTGAAGCACTACTGAGACACATTGGCAAACAAAATTAATGCGGGGTTAAAAGCGTTGAGCGTACTGTAGAAAAGGAACCATTTAGCAAGGTTGTGTGTTCCGAAAGTAAGTGTTTGATGATTACTTCTACCATTTCTTGTTTGGGTTTTTTGAAGTTATGATATTCTTTGAATCCACTTAATGGCGAAGATCCTCTGATACAGATCTGCAAGCACCCTGGTAAATGCGCTTTTACAAGTCAAAAGTCAAGAAAAAACCAAGCGACGCATCAAAATTTAAATACACGCGCGGTTATAAGATCTGTAACTTTGGCTTACTAATTTTATGCTTGTAGAGAATAAAAAATAATAATGCTGGAACATATAAAGTCACTGTATTGTTAAGGTTCTTCCATTGCTCCGTAGTTTTACCATAAACCAAGGGTTTTGTTTGCTCAAAGCGTTGACTTTTGGAATGTCTTGGAGCTGAACTCATGGATATTAGCCGCCCTTGGTTAATAGTTTAATGCTAGAAACAAGTTAGACTTACTAGATGGTATATGCGCTACGTTTCTGATTGAACATATTCTGTATAACAAATTTCAAACAAGTGACTAGTAGTAAGTGTTGCAACCTAATTTCTCCTACTCCACACAACACTCCCCATCGCCTGTTTTCAAAATACAGCACCATCCTGTATAAACATTCTTTGTTCGTTCTTATAGCACCATTGAATGATTCTTTTGGAACTCATCAACAATTCTTTCTTGTTGTTGTAATTTGGATTACCCAATAGATAAAATTCAAAATTCTTAGTAATCCAACATACACCCATTATGGTGCTTTTTTCAGTTTTATTGGTGGTAGGATTGGTGGCATCCCCACTCTCTTCATTTCCATCTCCCACAGTAATTCTCGCAGCTATCAATGTGGATTTTTTGTTCAAAGGTTGTTGTTCTGAATTTAAAGCTTGTGATTGTAAAAAAAGATAATAGTGCATCAAATTCTCACTGATCGTGGGGGTTATATGTTGGACAAGGGGTTTTGATTTGTAGATGAAATGGTAAACATGGGGTAATTCCGGATAGTGGATTGTATTCCCACTGTGACGACCACCAATAGAGTTTTGTAAGTTGCTGTAAGGATGAGTCGCATATGCTGACCATCGCGAATCCATACTCACCAGTCCATTGTGTGCATATCCTGCACCACCACCACCACCACCACCACCACCACTACCATGACTACTTGAAACAACATCGTTATCTCTCTCGATGCTGAACATTTTTCTGTAACTACCCGTAGTAGTTTCTTGTATAATTGCTTGTTGGATTAAAGTGTTCAAGTGTTGACAATAAGGTAAAGCTTGTTTCTTGGAACATATCAATACCGTGGCAAAAGTAGACTCCAAACTCGACTCGATACTGTTGTATGCAAACGCGTCGTTGAGGAAAAACTTGATATAACAGTATAAAAACCCATTGGAATTGAATTTGGGGAAACAGATAGGTTGGAAATATTCGTTATTGCTTTTTTTAGCATCTAATTTATCATTTAGTGAAAAGAGTCCCTCCCTATTGTCCTCTTCTGTATTAACTCTTTCCTGGTTCAAATAGTATTGGGTCTTGATCAATTGGAAAAGCAGATGTAAATCTGTTGTGTGAAGAGAGTGTGATTTAGGTCTGAGAATAGACACTAATTGCGTGCTGGGGAAAGAAACAATCATTCCGTACAATAACGTACTACTAGCATTGATGGGTCCGTTGTTTGTGAGCAATTCATCTTTGAAACTCAGTGATTTCATATAAGTATTGAGCATCAATTTGTGTAAGACTGCTCTGAATTTCTTCTTCATTGGATAGATCTGCAATGAAGAAGATTGATAAAACAGAAATTGCGGATGAAATTGGAAACATATCTGTTTCGTGATATCAATCATTTTTTGGAAATCCAAGTCAGTGAAAAAACTCCGTAAATCAAAATTCTCCCTCTTATCAAACAACCTGTCCAACTTGTTTTTGCTTAATATTGACAACAAAAAAGAATACAAAAAATCCAACTGATCAGAAAGATGCAACTGACTCTCGTATTCCAACTCGCTATAAGCCATAAGCACAACTGGACTCTTGTCCAAGAAAACAAATTTGCATGTCTTTACAGTGCCATTAGGTCTCGACTTTTTAATTTCAAAAGAATTTAAATTGCACTGTTTTTTGATCTTGAAAAACTCAACTATGGTGTTGATGATCCCGGAAATCCCATACAACTCGTCTTGATTATTACTTGAATCGTCATCCGCATCGTTTTCTTCACTCAATATGATATCGTGTTTCATTGAGAAAATTGGTTTCCCTGCACTTGTCAATATGAAGAAGTTCTTGTCTGTGTATGGTGTGTGTGGAATAAAATTTGCTACATGGCAGTCTAAATCAGGCAGAGTTAACTCTGGCAAAAAATCTTCATTTTGGTGGTTCAGATGGTCCTGATTGAACCTAGTGGAAGACGTCATGGGGGTGATACTCGGCATAACAAGTCGCTGCTGTGTGTTTTGCTCATCCGCCTCTTCGTCTTCTTCATTTGTGAAAGACCGGATATCGTCTTCCTGGATGCCTTCATCAAACTGCAATCGCATGGATCCCTTATGCAAATTTGTCGATGGAACAGGATGAGCCTGACTTTCTTGGGTCTCCCCGTAGTAATCGTAAAGACTCAAATTGTCTGCGTTGATTGACTGCATGAGTTCTTGATGCAGGTTTGACGTCAATGCAGTGACGTTGGATCGTATTGAAGCATTGTCGTTGGTGTTGTAATACGCGTTTCTGTTGCGATTTGCAGAGGAAAAAGGGTTTGTATAGTCATTTATAGTTCTGTACCTCTGCGAGCCAGTAGGACTCGTTACCGCTGACTTGGTGGCTGAGCGCAGATCATACAGTGAGTTAGACCTCGAGAGCATTAGATTATCGCGCTGCTGCGGTGCGGATTCGTTTATGTTGATCACATTAGTGGTATCAAGTACAGGTTTCAGCGGTGTTACTGGTCTAGATGAGATTTGTGCATTGTGCGGTATCTGGTAGCCTGAAATTGGTGAAGTTTTCGGACTAGTGGAAAGAGTTTGATTTTTTTTGCGTGTGCTCATTTCAATTTGTTTGGCAAACTGTGGCTTTGATGTAGTCTGTTGCTGTTTTGCCAAATTGCCACTATATCTCACACTTGTGTTTGTTTCTGCAACTCCTTATTTCCGTTTGCTGCTTAGCATTGTGCTGAGGTTTGGCCAAAAAAAAAACATAAAAATAAACACAGCGTCACGTGAACTTCTGATGCACCCTTATCTGTACAGTAACATGCTTTTGATAAGATTTTCTGGAGAAAAAAACAAGAAGGCACCAAAGTAGTTCTGTGAGCAATTTTAAAATCATAAGAATTGAGCATAATTTATCTATATACGTTAGGTATTGACATTAAAAAACCGTTACTGTTTTGGAAAGACAAAGTGTGTTTGCAATGCAAGAACTCTCTCATTCATTTTCTCATTCTCTCGGTCTCACTCATTTACTCACTTGTAAAAGCCCGATTATTCGTTTGTTCCTTTGTTCGTTCGTTTATTCAAACTTCTTGTACAACTTCTTTGAAGCCCATACGTCAGCAACCCCCAGTACACCAACTCCACCAGCAATCATCAAAATCTCTTTATCAGTTTTCCCCTTTAAGTATCTTGCATGATGAGCATACCCATTCAACAATTTACTCACCAAGTAAACCCCACCAACAAAATGAGTAGCAAACACTGGGTTTTTCAATTCCCGTACAAATTTTTTGGTGTACACAACCAAAGCATTTGAAGTTTTTTGTCCTCCTTCATACAAGTATGCAGGCATATTTTTTAACAAATGCACTGATTGTTGCAAGTATTGTTTGAAGATAGATTCAGATTGGTGGTATTTTTTCGAGGCTTCGTTGCTGAATTTTTTGGAGAAACTTTCCACCTCACCTTCCAATTTGCCAGCTTCTTTCTTGGCTTTAGCGGTGATGTGGTCTTTGGTTTTCTTGGCACTCGACACAAATTCGTCTTTTTTGTGCTTTGCTTCTTTGGTCAGATGTTCTTTCTCCTTTTCAGCTTTAGCTTCAACTTTTCTGATTTTCTCACTTTCCTTTTCGTGTTCACGTTTTTCCTTCAAGTGTTCGTGTTGTTCTTGCAAATGTTCTTTGATTTCTTCTTGAACTTCTGGTGGATTGATTGAGGTTTCTTGAGGATGTTTTGGATCAGCAGGAATAGAGCCTGGAACAACGTTGTTTGGAGATTGAGACATGGTTTATAGTGGAAACTTTATTGGAATATATTTTGTTTTTTTGCTTTACTGTGCTTATCTTTGGTATGGTCTTTCTTCCTCTCTGATAAGTAATTGTGATCAGCAAAAAAAAGCTGGAAATACTTATTGTCCCATATATATATATACAAATGTAGATATTAATTAAAATTTTTTTACCCCTTTATATATGATGCCAGATATATCCGAATTTTTTTCAAGAAAAAATCAGAAAATCAGAAAAAACATGATTTTTTTTTTTAGCCCGTGGAGACAATGAAGAAGATGATTAAATTTGGGAAAAAAGTAGACAGATATAGGGGAACCGAAGAGAATTGACTAATGATACGGAAATGGTTAACTGAGGAATGGGGGGAGGGGTAAAAAGAAGAGGAATTAAGGCACAGAAAGATGGCTACATATATAACGAAAATGAGTGAAGCTGAGTGAGCTATGAAGTTGGGTAATACACAAATAACCAAGGATAAGAAGCTTAGTGTAAATGCTTGTGAGGTGTCAGTGTCAGTGTCAGTGTCAGTGTCAGTGTCAGTGTCAGTGATGTTGTTAATAGAGTAACCAAGATGCCAAATAACTATACAAATGTTGTTTTTGTATTTGAACTGATGGTCCTTTTTTCATGCAGAGGTTTGAAGTATGGAGAGTGTATTTATCATTAACTTATTTCTGTATATATTTTGGCCCAAAGGGTTGAATGATAAAATTTCAAAAAAATATAAACCAATCAGATTTAGGCTGATAAAGTTTGATGTATATCAGGTTTACCCTCATAATGCCATACAATGCTATTTCATCAATCATTAGCAGCAGCCAATAATCGATCAAAGGCCTTTAATCGGCATTTCGACTTAATTTGTCCTTACTATTATTATTATTATTATTATATTTACAGTATAAAAAAAGTTTACAATTTCACTCCCCTAAAAAAAAAGTGGAAAAATAATTAGTATAATAATGAACTCTACAAAGAATTCTTACTTGGTTCAAAAACATGGACAAAAAAAAAAAAAGGACAAAGGATGAAAAAAAAAAAACAACCAACAAACATTATTGCAGAAATGTGACATAAATGTTTACACCCGTACATACATACTCTACGTTTAATCAAAGACTCAATGCTTGAGTAAAACTTTTTAAAAAAAAAAACCAAACATAAACGCATTTTTTTTTGCAGTTTTTGGTACAGTTACTGAAATAGGAAAAAAACAAAAAGAGCAATGGGATAACACTAAATACGAACTTAATTACTTAATATGGAGTACAAATAAAAATTTGGAGAAAAATTCAAAAGACGTGATCAAAAAGTGGTATGAAAAAAAAAAAAAGAAACTTCTTATGATCAAACGAGTCCTTGTGATATCCATAAGATCAAAATTTTCACCAATCCCATTGATGCACTATGCATCCGTCATCTTACTGATCTCTAATCACGTACCTCCTCCTGTATATATGTATTCTAACTGTTTTCCTAACAAATTAAAAACAAAAAAAAAAAAAAAAAAGTTCCCTCCAAGTTTTAAAACTTATTATTAGTCGATTGAAAGTTACTACATTAAATTGCTTACGCAGATTTATCCTCAACTTTCCGTGATATATTCCGACTTTTACATATAATAATTTCAACTTTGATAATAAAAAAGCATCAAAAAGTCAACACAAAGAGAAATGTCCGCTCCAGCTGAACAACAACAACAACAACAAGGTCAAGGTCAAAGAGGTGGTTTCGGTGGTAGAAACAGAAACAGACAAGGTAGAAGAGGTGGTCAATCTGAAGAAAAAGGTTGGGTTCCAGTCACCAAGTTGGGTAGATTGGTCAAAGCCGGTAAAATCACTTCTATTGAAGAAATCTTTTTGCACTCTTTGCCAGTCAAAGAATTTCAAATCATTGACACTTTGTTGCCAAACTTGAAAGATGACTGTATGAACATCAAACCAGTTCAAAAACAAACAAGAGCTGGTCAAAGAACCAGATTCAAGGCTGTTGTCGTTGTTGGTGACTCCAACGGTCACGTTGGTTTGGGTATCAAAACCGCTAAAGAAGTTGCTTCTGCCATCAGAGCCGGTGTCATTATTGCCAAATTGTCTGTTATTCCAATCAGAAGAGGTTACTGGGGTTCCAACTTGGGTGAACCTCACTCTTTGGCCACCAAAACTTCTGGTAAATCTGGTTCCGTTAGTGTCAGATTGATTCCAGCTCCAAGAGGTTCCGGTATTGTTGCTTCTCCAGCTGTTAAAAGATTGATGCAATTGGCTGGTGTTGAAGATGTTTACACTTCTTCCACCGGTTCCACCAGAACTTTGGAAAACACTTTGAAAGCCGCTTTCGTTGCTATTGGTAACACTTACGGTTTCTTGACTCCAAACTTGTGGACTTCTTACGCTTTGACTCCATCTCCATTGGATGTCTACGCTGATGAAGCCAGTGCCAACAAAAAAAGATACTAAATTTATGGGGAATAACGTCCTTAACTGAAAATACAAACCATCATATGAAAACTAAATAGTTTATATATAGACTTTGTTTTGTTTTTTCTTATATTTTTACATATCTTAATATTATCTGTCATTAATCAAATAGTTCTTGACATTTGTAACCAAAATAGTATGATTAGCGCCAAGGTGTACTTCAAACTTTCTTGTGTTTTTTTTTTTTTTTTTGTTTTTCCGCTTAGCACAAATCAAAAAGAAACTCCAATCAATTCTATTTATCATAACGCATAAGTCATTAGTTATTCTATAAAGTCTATTATATACAAGATCCCTTGGATACCTACTCAAGGTTCAAGAACATTACTCTGAAATTTGTTTTTAGTGCTTGGATTTTTCTTTTTTTAAATCATTTTTAATATAATTTTTTTTTTTTTTTTTTATTTAATCTAATATTTTAGTAACAAAAAACTATTGCTATTAGTCTTATAATTAGCAAACAAGTGATAGTATTTTTTTCAAATCAAATTAAAAAAAAAACAAACAACCACTAATCACTTTTGAAAACCCACACAAAGCTTCTCTTCTCCCTACTCTCACAAGAAAAAGCCTTGTCTATCCTCACTCAAACTCCCACTCAACCTTGCATGGCCGAATCAGTGGCTTGCCCATTGAAAGGCTGTCCTTGTGTGAACTGTCCATTAATTTGTTGGTCCAATGTTGGTTGCGGAATTTGAAACTGTGGTTGCTGCTGTTGTTGAGATTGTTCTGGAGTGTTGACTGTACCGGTGGTATCAGGGTTCACCCAAGTAGTAGAAGGAATGATTCTGCCCTCTGGATGTTGGAACAAACATGCTTTGTTTTTACAATTAACCCCAAATCTGCATGGTTCAGGAATAGGATGTCCAAAAACACAATCAATTCTCGTACATGCAGCTCCGTCCCTGCACATGACTGGTGCCTTTGCATGTCTATATTTGCATTTTTTGTTGGTACAATGGATCCCGTATTTGCACTGTTCCAAAGATTTTTCAATAGGAGGTTGGTATCTAGGAGTTGAGGCAAATGATGGGGCCTTAGGTTTACCCAGTGGTTTGATGTCTTTGATTTTTGCTGGCGAGGAGTGTGCTTTGGTACAACTCATATCTTGACATTCCAGATTAGCAGGACACCATGTATATTCAGACACTTTTTGGTCGTCGTTGATAGGGGTAGGATGCCCAAAAGGACATTTTGGATTGGCGCAAACGGCACCGAATTTACACAAGGTGATACCACTTGTAATCATTCTCTTTTTTTCCATGAACAACTGTCTCTCTTCTGCTTTTCTTTCGTTGTATTCGATCTTCTTTTTTTTCAATTCTTCAATCAAATCACCATCCTCGTCAGGGTGCAAAAAGGAACAAGTCTTGTTTCTACGTTCACAGTTTGGATACAAAGCACAAATAATCGTAGGATGCGATCCAGGACACTCTCTCGAGTTCAACGGACAATTTGGGAAATCTTTGCATCTTTCCGTCTTTAAAGGAATTTTATTGAACGCGTTCAACATTTTATTCTGAGTGTTTCTTTGGTTAAACTTGGTGTTTGGCCCATTTTTTTGAAATCTACTGTTGGTGTTGGTGTTTCTGTTGTTATTGTTGTTCCCAGGTTTCCCCTTTTGAATCCCACCAAATCTGCTGTTTCTTGAACTGTGGGTGTCACGATCACGTTTCCAAGTCAAAGAAGATGGCTCGAAAACTTGCATTTCAGCGTCTTCTGTAAGAGGGCTAGCCGATGGTGCAGGTGTTTCCGTGTTATTAAATTGGAATTGAAAATGAGGCATCTGTGCGGTTTGTTGTGGCTGAGATGCAGACTCTGCCCCAGCTCCAGGTTGTGCAACTTGACCTGCAGCAGCAACTGGTTGAGGAGCTACTGGCTGTTGCTGTGGTTGCTGTGGTACTGACTGTTGTTGTTGTTGTTGTTGTTGTTGTTGTTGTTGTTGAGCTTGAGGTTTTGGCACCGTATCCAAAACTTGTTCTGGAGTGGCTCCATTGTTTAACTGCTGAACAGCTTCAAACGCCTTGGTAACAATGTGTTGAATGTCTTCAGGCTTGACGGACTCAAACAAAGACTGCAACTCGTTAGTGACACTCTCAACGGTCCCACTATTACTCATCAAAAGCACAATATACTCGGCCACATAATTGACGTCTTCATTGAAATTTGGAATTAAATTCAAATACTCAGAGACAAATTGATTTAAACATTGCGAGTACTCTTCAGCGCTGTTGGCAGACATGTTTTGGGTTTCTTTGGTATATTGTAGTTAATCTTTTTAGACTTAAGGAGCAGTTTTTGCCTCATACATTAATGTTGGAAAAGTTGAGATTACTAATATATACTAAACACTTTTGAACTTGTTTTTGAAAAAAATGTTGGTCTATAAATCTGTTCTGACAAATTCAAGAACCTTCTGACAGAAGAAAAAAATCCAAGAAACAAAGTCTTCGGAGATAATATGTAAAATGTATACCGGGTAACAGCTAACTTTATCACGTGTGGGGTGTTTTTTTTTGCACGCTTCAATTGCAAGCCAACATTAGGCAACACTTGTTTCAGCAATGGAAACAAGAAACTTTCTGATATGCAAGGTCTTTATTACAGCTAGTATACACATTTCTCCAAATATAGTTGGACAATGATCAGATAAAACCAAAAACAAAGTTAAATATATCATAATGTAAACTTTTTCATCAATCACTTGATTTCTTGGCCTTTTTCTTCTTCTTTCCCTCGTCCAACTTGGCATATACGTCGAATCTTTCTTTGATCCTTTCCAAACTTAGTTTGACATCACCTTTCTGGAAGTGGTCCAACTGGAAATATGCTGGAGCATACTCAAATAGCCATTCTGGCTTGATAGAGGTCACAGTTCTGATATAGTTTTGAGTTGTCAACACAAATTCATTGTAAATAACCCACTCAGCTTCTCTTCCTAGAACGGAGCTTGGATGAACCAACACGGATTGGTTGTCTTTGACGGTCAAGTAACCTTTACCGTTTGATCTTTTCTTGGCAACTTGCATGAAGAATCCCTGAGTTAAGGCTTTTCTGATGTTATCAAAGTATGATGGGTCTTCGTAATCCACGCTTGTCAAATCCAAGTTGTGTCTGACCATCATTCTCTCTAGCTGCGATCTGATGTTATCTGCAGCCACTAGTGATCTGTGGTTCAAGAAATTTTCAAAACACCATTTTCTGGCACCTTGCTCGTAAGCTTCGTCAGATTTAAAACCGTGATACACATTTAGAAGCGTGATGTGATCCCCGTCTGGATGCGAAAACGCCGCTTTAATATCGTCTGCTCTTTTCTTGTCTTTGCCTGGTCTGACAAAAACGTTTGGAACAGAAAGCATAGAAACGATAGTTAAAATTTCTGGTGCACATTTGAAGTTACACGATCTGATAAGCATGACAGCTAACATAGGATCCAATGGATAAATGGATGCCAATCTCCCCAAAGCAGTCAAATTACCTTCGTCGTCCAAACATTTTAAATAGTTCAGCTCTTCCAATGCTCTCATCATTGTTTCTGGTGCAGGAGGATCCATAAAATCAAAGTGAACCAAATCATCAATACCTAGTTTTTTCAACTCCAAAACGGTGGATGATAAATTAGATCTCAAAATTTCAGGATAACTTTGTTCAATCAACTCTTTCTTGAAAGCGTCTTCAGTGTATAATCTGAAACATTTACCTGGTCTTGTTCTACCAGCTCTACCAGCTCTCTGCTGAGAACTTGCTTTGGAAATCGGAGTCACCAACAAAGACTCAACTCTAATTCTAGGATTGTAAACTTTTTGTTTCGAAAAGCCCGGATCCACAACATACACAATACCATCAATGGTCAAAGATGTTTCAGCAATGTTGGTCGAAACGATGACTTTTCTTCCCGGTCTACCGTTGAACCCTTCTGGAGCTTTTTCAAAAATTTTCTGTTGTTGGTGTGGAGGTAAAGAACCATATAGGGGGTAAACCTTGATTGGCCCACATCCTTCTTCTCTGATCAATCTGTCCCCCTCCAACGAGATTTTCGCAACGGCATCTTCAATTTCGTCTTCACCAGTCAAGAACAACAAAATATCACCTTCACCCTCGGTAGCGTGAATTTGCAAAACAGTTCTAACCGCACTATCCAGATAATCTTTTTGGTATTCTGGAGTGTAGTAGATTTCAACAGGATGAGTTCTCCCTGGAACAGCCAACAATGGCGCGTCGTTAAAGTATTTTTGAAATTTTTCAGCATCTAATGTGGCGGACATGATGATGATTTTTAAGTCAGGTCTTCTTTGGATAACTTGTTTTAGCAAACCCATCAAAATATCTGTGGCCAATGTTCTTTCGTGCGCTTCATCTAAAATAATGCATGAGTATCTTTTCAAGTCGTGGTCTTCCATCGCTTCTCTCAAAAGCATACCATCGGTCATATATTTCAAAATGGTTTTGTTGGTTGTTTTGTTTTCAAATCTAATCGAGTACCCAACTTCTTCCCCTAATTTCACATCCATTTCTTGTGCCACTCTCTCAGCAACAGACATGGCAGCAACCCTTCTTGGTTGTGTACATGCAACCTGAGTGTTTTTCAAGTGTGGTAATTCATCAAACAAGACAAATTGTGGAATTTGCGTAGTTTTACCGGAACCTGTTTCACCAACGAAAACCATGATCTGAGATTTCTGGTAAATGTCTAAAAATTCTTGTCTCTGCGAATGAACCGGTAGATCCCTTCTGACTTTCAAGATCCCAAAGTATCTATCACTGTATTTTTCTCCCGTAAAAGGATTAACTTTCCCTTCTTCTAAGGCTTCTGCTTGTTTTGCAGTAGTTTGATGTTCAACCATCCCTTTGAATTCCCCCATGTCATGATGGACAAGAGGTTCCTCGTTGACCTCCAAATCAGTCTTGTTAGTCATGGATGAGAATGATTCGACAGATGAATTGGAGGTGATGTCATCTGCAGCAGATGCGTTGTCTTCAAACTTTCTTTTGCTACCCATTGTAAAACTTTTTGTCAAACCTGGTCCTTTTTGCTTCACTTGGTGAGTTCTCTTGATTTGGACCCTTGAGCTACCAATTGAAGTAAATCCACAACTTAGTACCTATAATTCTTGCCTACTTGGCGTGTAAATTTAGAGTCCCCGTCAAAAGTAAAGCCATTGTAATTCCAAACACATGTTTGAAAAAAGAAAAGAAATTTGCAGGACTGCACTAAAATCACGTGAGTTACTTTTTCATGTGACCTTGGTGAAGAATTTTTAGAAACGGTTCAACCGAGCAACCCTCTTGACAGTTACTAAACGAGAACAATAAAAGGGGAAATTTGTAAAAATAGTGACCATCAATCATTAACCTAGAGTTTGTAATACTGATTTTCGATATACTTGTAAAAAAAAGTACCACCATCTCATTAGTGAATTGAACACATCAGCAAAGGCCAAAAGCAGCAAAGCACCGATATAATGACTAGCAGACAGAGTTTGTACGAATTATACTGTGTGCTATCTTCTTCAAAAGAAGTATTGGGCAATACTTTCAGTCTAGGGAAACAGTCCTTGCAGTCATGGACACACACTTCAATGATTGCAAGACCTATACTATCAAGATACCAGTGGTTTTATGATCCAAAATGGGAAGAAGCTAAGAAATTGGCTCAAGAAAGTAAAGAAGACGGGAAACCAAAGACTAAGGGACACATTCCAAGCAAGAAGAAGCATGTGAAAAGAGATCTTAGCATAGGCACGACAAGTACCAAAAGACATTTCTCAACAATGAGTGTGCAATTGAACGAAGATAAAAAAGATCCTGACTTTTTGCAAAAAGAACAGGATGCGAGAGTATGTATATGTGCAGTTACACCAACAAATAGGTGAAATAATTTTACAACACCAGCGATCAAAAGTATTGGCATTTACTAACATGAACATAATACTGTATTTAGTGGAAACGATTGATGTGTATATCTGTATGGTTTTAGTACTGATATAAATCTTCTATCCTTTTTTTTTTTTTTGTCTTTGCTTCCATTTAGAGTGAACCTCGCAAAAACAGTATTTAAACATAATTGAAATCAGAAAGTGCTGGAAAGTAGCAACATACCAACCAGCAGAATTTCGCGTTTGTTTCATTATTCATCGCTAGCAGCTAATGTTGGGTTTAACGCGGCAAGACAGGGACTGAATAAAATGTCTAAAGGTGAAAAGCCAACGATGAAATCTTTGATTCTATCGAATGACAATATTGACAGAATTGTGAGAAAATTTAGCAAAATGAGAGGAGCTGCTTTGAAAATCGGGCAAATGTTAAGTTTTCAAGATGAAAAAGTTTTGCCAAAAGAGTTGTATGAAATCTTAAGCAGAGTTCAGAACAACGCCAACTATATGCCTTTAAAGCAGTTGGACAAGCTTATGCAAAAGGAGTTTCATACCTCTGACTGGGATACCGAAAAGTTTTCTAGATTCGACAAAATTCCAATCGCTGCAGCCAGTATTGGGCAAGTTCACGAAGCCTTGCTAAAGGATGGCACAGAAGTAGTGGTCAAAATTCAGTACCCTGGTGTCAAAGACTCTATTGATTCTGATTTGAACAACTTGCTGCTGTTGCTTACTGCTTCATCGCTGTTGCCAAAAGGGCTGTTTTTGGACAAGACTGTGGCGAATGCTAGAACAGAGCTTAAATGGGAATGTGACTACATCAGAGAGGCTAATTGCTTGAAAAATTTTGAAAAACTTTTGCAAAAAGATCCTGTTTTTACTGTTCCTCATGTATATGATGAATACACTACGTCAAACGTGTTGACAATGACAAAGATGAAAGGTGTTGAAATCATGAAGTTGGAAAACGCGAGCCAAGAATTGAGAGACTTTATTTGCACAAACATTATGAGACTATGTTTGCAAGAGATTGCAGAATACCAGTACATGCAGACAGATCCTAATTGGGCCAATTTCTTGTACAACACCGACACACAAAAGATAGAGCTTATAGATTTTGGTGCCACCAGACCTTATCCTTCACAGTTTATCGAAAATTACAGAAAACTTTTGACTTATGCTGCCGTAAAACATGACAGGGAAAAATGTGCCACGGTCAGTAAAGACTTGGGGTACTTGACTGGGTTGGAGTCGTCTAAGATGGTTGACGCACATGTGGACAGTGTGCTTGTGTTGGGTGAGCCCTTTAGTCAGCCTGGTGTTTTCGATTTTGGCAATCAAACTGTCACGGATCGAATCAGAGGCAACATTGCTGTGATGCTAAACGAAAGATTGGTGCCGCCGCCAGAGGAAACTTACTCATTGCACCGGAAATTCAGTGGTGTTTTTCTCTTGTGTGCAAGAATGAAGGCCAGAGTTCCGTGTCATGACTTGTTTAAAGAACATTTTGCCATTGACTTGTAATCATTTTGCTAACTTATATATATATATATGTGTGTCTGTGTATATATAGACCGCAAATGCACACTTCAAATTTCATGACCAAAAGCCTTTTGAGGTTTGAATTAATCAAACCTTACGTTATATGGCACGCCTTTTTTAATACAATTTTATCACATGTCAGTAAAAGTTTTGTTGTAAAGCGGTCGCACGTATGAAACACTTTTTTTTTTTTTTTTTTTTTTTCCGCTACAGCATGGCAAAAGGGGCGGGGGAAGACATGATCAACAAGAATGTTAGTTGAGGTTAATTTTGATCTAGCCTCCCCGGATGTTTGCAGTGTTCATAGCGAACTCCTATTTGATAATTAGATAAGTGGAAAAACTACTACCAGAGATTGAACCAACACAATCTGTGACTTACAAACCGCTTTTTTCAGGTTAATTGAACTACAAGATGAGTGCAGAAGATCAAAAAATGGGAACTCAAGAAATAGGCACAGCCCACAATACCACTAACAACACGAACACCGCTGCTGAGCAGAATGATAAGCTAGAAAAAATTACAAACAGTTTAGAAGCTTCCAATGACACTCAAAACACAGAAGAGTTTTTAGAAGCCGAGACACATAACATCTCTTTAGATGAAGCTGGAGAACCGCTTGCGAAACCTCCAAAATTGGCTAATCACGATGAAAACAGCTCTCAAAAGCAACAATCTACGGTTAGTGCCTCTATTAATGAGATTGGAGAGGAGCCTTCAAGTAAGGACCCTGAGTTTACTGAACCTACTCTTGAAAAAACAACTGTAGTTAACGATGCAGACGAGTCATTGCAAGCGTTCATGGCTGATTCGCCAGCTGTTAGTTCGCATGATACCAGTATAATGAATGACAAGCGTGAAGAAAACCAAGATCAAGAATTTGTGGCACAACTGAAACAACTTAAATTGGCGAAACCTGTGGAAACCAGTCAATTGTCTAACGTTGACGACACAACTTCTAGAGATGCAGACATTGAGACGTTGTCAACGGATCAAGATAGAACTTTGGATGAAGACAGCGTGATTGTGAACTCCTCGCTGATTGATGATTCTGCTGCGCCAAAATCCGCGGTTTCACCTCCTGTACTACCACCTCGTGATGTTATTGCTGGAGCTAAAGTGCCTCCCAGCCTGCCACCCAGAGAGAATAACTTTAAAACCACAAGTGAAAGCTCAAACCTCCTTCCGCCTTTGCAATTTTCCAGACAAAGAACTCGAAATGCTTCACCTGCATCTTCCCGTACCAGCGCCCATGAGCATCAACTGTCTCCTCAACAAAATGTGAAATTTAAAAAATCAATGCTTCAAATACACGCAGTGCCGCCTCCTCTGTCAGAAGAATACAAATCTCCAAGATTTTTGAGAAATCTGAAGATTAATGAAGCTGTTTCTTCACAGGAATTAAATGCAAGACACGGAACTTCTTTGACCGACCACGTTGAGCAATTCAGAATAAACTCTGCCGCAACGTCTTCTGACTACGATATGATCGTTGATAGACTAAACGAAAACTCTAAATCAGATGTCACTAACCAGGAAAGTGTGCTGGAGAGCACTATTGCACTTAAGTCCACTTTCAAAGGCATCAAAGATAGGCTTACAAGCAGGAGCCGCAGACGCCGTCGTTCACAACAAGAGTTGCATGAAACAGAGACGCAAAGCACTAATGGGTTCAATGACGTTGTTGAAGATGAGCATTCCATAATTTCTTATGCCGAAGATGAGGCGAAAGAGATTGCAATCGATTGGCCATTTTGGACCAGCGTTGTGTATGACTATGAAAAGGTGGCGCAGCAAGAGCCTGAGAAAATGGAACAGGAAATATCAAAAGGGATTCCATCACAAATCCGTGGTGTCATTTGGCAGCTAATCAGCAGGTCTAAGTCAAAAGCCCTTGAACTTTTGTATGAAAAATCATCAAATCAGGAGTGCATTCATGAGAATGTTATAAAGAGGGATTTAAAAAGAACTAATTTTATTCCACATAATAGACTTGATAACCTTTTCAATGTGTTGAAAGCCTATGCCAATTATGACACTGATGTTGGATACACACAAGGTATGGGATTCATTACCACGCCTCTTTTGTTGCAAACCGATTGTGAATCAGATGCTTTTGGATTATTGGTTAGGTTGATGGAATCGTACAAAGTTCGAGAGATGTTTCTTGCTGATATGCCTGGGTTGATGTTAAAGCTGTATCAGTTTGATCGGATTCTAGAAGAGAGCAGTCCGGGGCTTTACAATCATTTGGCTAGACAAGGCGTTCGCTCAACGATGTATGCTACTCAGTGGTTTTTGACGTTTTTTGGATATAAGTTTCCATTAGAGTTTGTGTTGCGTATATTTGATATCGTGTTTGCAGAAGGTGCAGAGGCCTTACTAAAGTTTGCTATTGCTTTGATGTTGAAAAACGAATTCAATTTGCTAGCACTAAAATTTGATCAATTGTTGGAGTATCTTAAAAGTGATTTATTCAATTCCTACTTGCACAAGTCTCTGGAAAATGGAGGCAAAGATCTGGGTTCTTCAAGCTACTCCAAAAAATCAAGATCTGCATTGTCCTTGTTTAGAACAAATAGTGAGGTTTCTTCATCTGGTTTAAGCAACCAAGAGGATAAAAAAGCGGAGGAAGAAACAGCAGCTGAGAGTTGTTTGGAAAAATACAACGTTGATGAGTTTATTCGGGATGCAATGAAAATCAAAATCATGCCTATTTCTTTGAAAAGATATGAAAAAGAATACGCCGAAATTCACGAAATTGAAAAACAAAAGGAGCAACAGTTTGAGAGTCTGCGCATACAAAACAAAAATTTGGAAAAGGAGTTGGAAAAACTGAAACACGACTTTAACTCCTTGAAACATGATCACGAAGCCATTGCAAATGAGCTTATTAACAAACGGCTGTACATTGAAACAGTTTTAGATGAGAAGCGTGATTTAGAGGAGCAATTAGCACAGGAGAGACACAAGAATAGTCTACCCAATCCTGATGCCGAACTACCTAGCGACTTGCAGCATGATTTGAAGGTTACTATGGAGAGGAACCTGGAAGTGATGAGCAAGAACGAGGATCTTGAAATGGAGGTGAATAGACTTAACAAGGTGATTGAACAATTGAATGAAGAGAAGCAAAAAGCATGGGGAGTTGAGAACAGCCATAGCGAAAGCACGGAAAGTAATACAGATAGTGGCAAGTCTTTGCGCAAAAAGAGTCTTCCTGGGCCATCGTGGAAATTGTTCAAGTGATGGTGCAGTCTTTGGCGTCTTAATTAAAAGGGGTGGGGGGTTAATTTTTATATATTTTAGCAAAAGATATTTACAACTCAAAGTACAAAAAGGCCACCAGTAATCCTATTCTGAAATTCCTTAAGGTCTCTTTGTGGAGTGAGAGCTTGAGCGGTTAACTATTAGCCTGATTCTGTATGTTTTCTCCGGGTATGCCGGTTTTTTTTTTTTTTTTTTTTGCTTTAATTTTTTTCGTTGAGGATTTTGAAACTGAGCGAGCTATGATTGAATTTACTTCAAAAGTTTAATATGAAAGATCCCATAGGCTTCAAATAGGAATCATCAAAAAAGGATCTGAAAAAAAGCAACAGCATTTGCAAATTTTTACCTGCTCACCAACGATTTAGAGCTGCAAACATGTTGCCATTTATGAAAAGATCGTTTTCAACGTTGAACGTCTCCACGCCTTTGTTGAGAGAATGGAAACTAGTGACTACAAGAAGAACTCGCAAAACTCCTGATTACCAGATTGGTGACATCAAACCTGTTGGGGTTCCAAAAGTCAGACCTTTGTACCCAGTTTACAAATACGGTGAATCCAACATTTTCAAACAGAGTAACCGTGGGTTGTACGGTGCACAATTCATACAAACAGGTAATACCATCTCCGAAAGTAAAAAGAAAAACAGACGTGTTTGGAGGTTGAACGTTTTCAAGAAAAAACTGTGGAGTGAAAGCTTGAACAAGTTTGTGGATGTGAAAATGACAGGAAAAGTGTATAGAACGATCATCAAAGATGGTGGTATTGACATGTATTTGACAAAAAACAAATCTGCCAGAGTCAAGGAATTGGGACCAACGGGCTGGAAGTTGAGATATCTAGTGCTAAAATACAAAAATCTGAAAGAGAGATTGGCCAATAATATTGTGGAAACCATAACAACCGGTGCAGACTCCACTACTGCTGGAACACCGGTTTATTTTGTTGAAACCATCAATGATGTGCAATACAAAATCACCTGCGGGAAAAGAAAGTTGTTGCAACTTCTATATCCTTTAGAATTGGTTGCCAAGAAAGAAGCTGATGGAGATGATTTGAGATTCAACAAGTTTAATATGGAAAATCAACAATTATCCGTGAACGAAATCCTACAGAAATTGGACCAACACGGTTTCGATTTGAAAAGCATTAGTGCATGAAAATTTGTTGATAAGCACATGTACTTGTAAGTAAAAGCTATAATGAGAGCATTGTAAATAGTTATCAATAATCAAACTACTGGATCTCGGGAATTATGGAAAGCACTGGTCTTTACCATGCAGTCAGGTTTGATCCATTGGAACAAAGTTGTTAGTGTCATGTGATGTTGAAAAATTGCATAGCATTTGTAAGAATGTGTGACCAAAAAATGTTCCAGTATATTTTACACCCAGACATTACAAACTTTTTTTGTTTGCGTTGAAAAAAAAGTTTTTTTCTAAAAAAACAAAAAGCAAAAGTGTCATTTTTTGCCTTCTTAGAAACCCTTGCTGCTCTAGGCTTAAGTTTTGGTTTGTAGGCTTAACTGTTATACCAAACCAATTAGTCCGAGCCTACAGTCGAGCCTGAAACTTAGTAAATGCGTGTTAGCATTAAAGGAAGAAGACAAAACACAGTGGCTACACTATAATTAGAAATCACCTTGGCTTTGAGGTCATTGACAGCAACAAAGCGGAAAGCTGTTTCAAAGCATGCTTTCACAGTTGTGTTTCAAGTGGCTATTCAATTGACGGTAATATCCCAACAGTAAGCTTAGAGTCACGTGAGTACTTTTAAAGTCATTAACTACGGATGTTTTTTTAGCTAATTCAAGAAGTGTCATGTGACTTGCTTTTTGTATGACAAAAACCAATATTTATCGTTACCCCGACGTTTTGGCGAAACAGACAAATTTCAAATCTCTCTTCCTTTTCCACAAGTGCTGGTCAAACTCGCAGGAGCTACTACAATTATTACAATCACTTTTCACGACATACAAATTTGGGTATTTTTTTTTTGGCCAACTCTCATTTCCAAAAAGAGGAGTGTGGTTTATTACGATTCAAGATGGGTATGGTGAGAATTACTTTTCTTTTTTTTGCTTTCTGCTAGAACTTTGAGTTTTACCAATTCACCATGCAAGGACTCTTGACCTTTCTAGTGTACACACGTACGAGTGCAGTTGATTGTTCAACAATGTTATGATCGAGCTTGCTTAGCCCTACGCATGCTCTTTTGAATTTTTGTCCTTGTGACGCCCATGGTATGTTTTCTTAAAGTGGTAGATATGTAAATGTACTAATTGATTCAAAGAAGAAGAGAAAAAAGAGAGAACACCAAGAACACATATAATCAAAAATGGCTGCTAAAACTGGTATGTAGCACTGAATATATTGACAATTTGAATGAAGAAAACGCATTTATTAGAAGAGGAACCGAAATGCAGGAACAAGAAACAAGACTTACGAATACCGTGTCAGTCTCAATGAAAGCAAAAGTAAATCTAAAGTACACACAGCAAGTTTGAAGAGTGGAACTTTGTTTGATGAGCGAATATTGAGATAAGCAAATGTTCGAACACCTGATAGTGCTGATGATACTGATTGATCGATAAATTAAGAAAGAAAAACCAACAAATGTGGTAGTTATGATGGATACAATGAAGGATCTTTGCAGCGTAATCTGGGGAGTCGACCTGCTCGAGTGTCGACGTTGAGTTAAACATTTGACCATGATTCTGTACTTGCACAGCTGAATGACGAGAGTGCACGTTAGAAGAATTAGTCGGCGTGATAGTGGCCATTTAAAATAACATGAAAAGGAGGCCAACAATTTACCCACCACTTATTTTTGATGTTGTGGTAGACTATTACTCTCTCTCTCTCTCTCTCTCTATTTGATGATTGTATTTCAAGAGTTTACTTAGTTAAAGACTTTTAACCACAGGTGTCATAATGTGAAATAACACTATCAACTTGGTGGGACAGACAGTATTTATCGAACTTCACGTTATGCAGGCACTTTGGACACTAGAGCAAGATCTCCCTTTACACATTACTTTGAAGAAAATTAAGATTAAACAATCAAGTCATTGTGAAATGCCTGTTGCCCCATTTTTCTGTTTTGTTTACTCCACGATCTGATTTGTTCCGGCAACGCCTTGCACGGTCTTCCTGTGCTTTTTTCTTCATTTCATAGAAAAATGAACCTATTTTTACTAACAAGTTTTTGTACATATCTTTTTTTTGCCAAATTTTGTTGGATATCTCAAATTCAACAAGTCAAACTGCAAGATATCACATCACCTATACAAACAGGTATTGCTTCTGGTATTAACAAAGGTAAAAAAGTCAACCAAATGACTCCAGCTCCAAAAGTCTCTTACAGAAAAGGTGCTTTGTCTAAAAGAACCTCTTTTGTCAGATCCTTGGTCAAAGAAGTTGCTGGTCTAGCCCCATACGAAAGAAGATTGATCGAATTGATCAGAAACGCTGGTGAAAAAAGAGCCAGAAAGGTCGCTAAAAAGAGATTGGGTTCTTTCGGTAGAGCTAAAGCTAAAGTTGAAGAAATGAACAATGTCATTGCTGCTTCTAGAAAACATTAAATTAACCTTTAACTTGTTTTAAAACTTTGTATTTCAGAACATGGAAAACGAGATTCTGGATATGAATATTTTATTTAGTCGTTGTATAAAATGCATTATATTTCTAACTTGGACAAATGTCTTAATCTAATAGATCATTGAATTGATGTGTTTTTAAAATCATAGAAGGGCTGAGGGTGAGTAATGATTGTTCTTCTTGTGTGTGTGTGACTACTGCAACTCTGTATTATCCTGAGTGATAAGCGTTTGCCTTTGATGTCAATGGCAATAGACTGCAGGTCGAGTCATATCATTCTTGCACATCGTCTGGTTAGGCATCAAGGCGGTGACTAGAAGTCTGTTTAATCATTACATTTGTGGTCAACTCGGTGTCTCTCATCCGCGGGTATAAAAACTCAACTGAATGCGCATTAATCAACAAAGGGGCGCGAAAGCTGGCACGGAGAAAAGAGTCACGATATTATTTTTTTTCTCACGATGTTTTTTTTACGACATTTCTCTCCCCTCACCTCCCGATTGTTAAAATTATAGTAGAAGCCACAGGCTGATACTTAAACGATGGGTGATAAAAGAAATAGCAATAAGAACCGATCCACTTATCTTGTAAGGTGTTTAGATAGGGCAATATTCTAGTGTTTACACTGATGCTAGGATTTCACGTATGCCGCTGAAAGGTTTTGTCTTGTCATAAGGATGGGTTTAGCATCACACACGACCCCCCCATATATCGACACAAGAAAACGAACCCCACATAGACGTAACAAACACTATACTTTAGGTATTCGATGCTCAGATCAAGATTACTTCGTGCCCTTCCAAAAAGAAAAATAATTACTCCACCTACGTATTTCTCTTCCCCCGCACATCCGCCCAATGTCCCTTTCCCCCACCACGTACCGCCGGTGCACTCTGGCTCTCAATCAGAGTCTCAGACAAGACCACGTCTTTTGGACATTTCCATACTATTCAGTGTTTTAACTCTATCGTTTTTTGCAGTAGACAACTATCGCAGTCGGGTTGAGCTGGAGTTGGAGTTGGAGAATTTCCGGTTGGATTCACTAAACCAGAAAGAGTTTAGCAAGATGGAGATGCAAGGGAGATTCAAGAAAAGAGAGCTGCAGATTTTGAATGAGCGGAAAAACACGCAAATCAAAGAGATGAAAATGTTGCTGCATATCGCGATGTTGAAACAGCAACTTGAAAAAAACAATATCAAAGACAGCATCACCTTGCAGCAGGTGAACGAAGAGTTCAACAAGAAGATTCGGATGGACAACTCTCTAACGAATGTGAGCGGTGTGAAGCTTTGGATCGACTCTGATGTGGACAGCGGGAAGATCGGTGCAGATAGGGCAAAGCTTTCCAAAGAGGGCCATGCACGTTACAGTGTGGACGATTCGATAAAGAAGTATTTGCCAAACGAAAAAGAGTACGAGCATCTGCGTGACAACTGATTGTTTTAGTGCTTTTTATACATTTGATGACTTTTATGTAAGATCCAAATATCAAGATTTGAAAAATAGTGCTGTTTGTTGCTTGCTTTTGTGGAAAAAAAAATGCCCTTCTTCTGCTGACTCGCGTGTTTTAAAATTCCAGCTGCATCGCTTTTTCCTTTTTCTTTCGGGTTGTAATATATAAAGGCTGAACCTGGTATAATGGTCTTGAGTTTATATTTTTTCGTCTGGCCTTCATTGTACATTCAAAAAAAAACATATAAAAACCAATGTCTTTAACGAAATTACAACAGTAGTTTCACACAGACGCCCAGAGTCACGATTTCAATTTAGTCACCATAATAGATATTCTTCTTTATTGAGGAAGGTGTAGTATATGAGATAATTCCAATACTCGATATACTCATTTCGTGCTCGCGGTAGTCTCAGATTAACGGCCATTGGCAAAGAAGCAAAATTTCGGTTTTGTTTTCTTGTCTTTGGGTGTATTGGACTAGCATTTAATACTTTCAATGTCGTGTTTTCTTACAGTCGCCAGAGGAAACTACGCAGTTACAAATGTACATTTCATTTACGTATTTTTATGGAAGATACCTTTAAAACTCTTGTACAGATGACCAGGCTTCTTTGTTTAGCTTAACAAAGGTTTCAAGAAATCAACCATATCTGCGATCTCTTCGTCACAGGAAGAGTGACCCATGTGCTTGTAGGTTTTGAAAACGTATTTATCCTTGGACAAGTTGCCCAGATAGTTTGCATCGTCTGTGTAAAAGACCTTGGCGTTTTCCGCAAACTTCAATTCAATCATTGGGTCTTCTTCACCGTGGCCTTGGAACACCGGTGTGTTTGTGTTCAGCATCAGATTGTTTATGTGGTTTTGCTTAATAAATTTCGCATCCACCATCACAGGAAATCCACTCAATGCCACGATCCCGCCCAATTTGAATGGGGAAAAAAAAGACATTCCAAGAGCCAATGCGGCACCTTGTGAAAACCCACCAACGATGATTTTTTCTGTGGGAATGGCGTGTTCGCGACTGATCTGGGTGCACAAGTCGGTGATGGACTGCAATGAGTTTATGTATTCTGTTTGACTGAAATTTTTCGCATTGATAGCTTCGGTGTCTATTCCGGAGGACTGGCCGTTTCCGGACAATGAAACGATGTCGAACCATGAGGTCATGGGCATGCCAAAGTTCAAGGAGACCGGTTGCACAGGTGCCAGGGGTAAATACACAATGGTGTTTTGGAACACTTGTGGGAACTGTCTTGTCAACTGGTAGAACATGGCGTACCAGCCCTCGTTCGTGTCTCCCAAACCGTGAGAGAAGATCAAGCAGTTTTTCACTGGGTTGGCCAATGGCTTGACGATTTTGTAACTTTGCATGGGGAGTGGGGTGTGTGAAGGGGTGTAGATGTCTTTGTATTTGCTAGTTTGAAGTTTGAAGTTTGAAGTTTGAAGTTTGAAGTTTGAAGTTTGAACTTGGAGATGCCTCTGCCCTTATTAGTTTAAACGTGTAAACTTGGAGATACCTTTTTGTTTTACATCTAGTGTTTTTCTCTTCAATTTTGATGCGGGTAAAATGTCTTAGTTGAAGAAACAGAAACAGGTTGTTGGGTTTGGAATATATTTTGTAAGCTACATAGGCGCCTATTAGGGGTACGATAATGTTTCCGTCTACAGTTTATGTGGTTTGAAGTACCTTTTTTTTTTCATAGTATTGTGTCTTTTAAACTTTCAGGCAACTTAGAGAGAATTGCCTGCTTTTTGATGTTAGCACTTGCTGGTCATGCAATTTTGAGTTGTTAATAAAATACAGCATGGCGCGATGAAGTGAGTGATCACCAAACCACCCTTTTAGTTTCGAGTGATAGCTAATCACTGAAATTGTCAACCGCTTACGCTTTTGACTCGCTTACGCTTGTGACTCGCTTTCGCTCAAAAAGTGGGTGTATTTTACTCATATTCTTTCAATTTAATCATCAATTTTTTATAGTCTGGACAACATGTAGTCTTTGGTAACCTACCAATTTCTTCATCACTCAACCCATTGAGACTATTCTCAGCAGAAGCATTCTTAGCATTACCACCTTGGCTCAGCGTATACTTTTCTTTATAATATCCTAAACAGCATGCATACAATTTCTTTATATGTTTTTTACATTTATCTTCTGAGTATGAATTTTTTTGTAAACAATCTTGAATTTTACAAGCTTGTTTTAAGCACGGTTCAATATCTTCACTCATTGTGTGCGGGGATTTCCTTTTCAAAAACTACGTTGCAGATATTTTTTAACTCTTAAAGAATAGAGATGAGTGAGTGCCAAGATACATGTATAGTATTCCACATTTCAAGGATACAAGTGACATTCAGTTCTAGTACAGGGTCCCAATCACACTCGACACACTTTTTAGAACACAGTTTTGTGTTTTTTTTTACAATATACCAGTACACGGCATCACGTGCTATAGCTTTTGCTTCACCCGACCACACATGTCTTTGCAAGAGTCACAATTTAGGACTTCTGCTCTGTGTGACTTTTGCTCTGTGTGACTTCTGCTCTGTGTGACTTCTGCACTGTGTGACTTTTGCTCTGTGTGACTTTTGTCAATTTATGTCTTAACTCCCTTTGTCAACAAATCGCTTTCTAACTCCAAAAGTCTAGAACTTTTTTCCACTCACTATATGGTGTCATGTGCCATTACGTCAATTACTTTAATTTATGGTATATCCCACACAACTGTATAGAAACTCACAATAATTATTATACACCTAATAATTTTGTGTGCACTGGGATAACCTCTCCTTTCTTTTTTTTTTTTCATGTGACAGACAGACAGACAGACAGACAGACAGACAGACAAAAGTCATTATTGACTTCTTCTTGCATTGTTCAGCACTTTTTTTTTTTCTCAGTCACATGAAACTGACTTCTGTGAGATGATTATTAGCCACGCTCTTGCACGCTCTTGCACGCTCTTGCACGCTCTTGCACGCTTCCACACGTTTCCCTTTTGAATTTTTGCGCATATGAGCTATGTACACTTCATACAACTTAATCAAAATAACCCCTCCATAAGCGATTTATTCCGACTCACATAGGGTTTATCAATACAGCAATTTATTTATTTTCGTCATTCATTTGATATCAGTCATGTAATCAAGGAGTGTAAACAACACATTGTAATCATAATAAATAATAACGCGTGTATTATTTCTTCCAACTTTCCTTTGTTTTTGTTTACATTTCCAGATTACACCATAGTTTTTTGTTTCTACACAGCTCACTCAGTCAACTTTTTTTGCGATGAGGTGTGGTGTAATAATTGCCTTTTGGATAATAATAATGAATTATTTATTTATTTATTTTTTTAATCTTCCGGTATTCCGATTAATTCATCCTTGAACTTTTTGCTTTTGCTTTTGCTTTTTTTTCTTGTGTGTGTTTATGTGCGTATGACACATTCTTCCATGTTTCTTCTAGAGAATTCCATGAATTTCTTTTTTTTTCTTTACTTTGAGTTTCGTTGTCTAATTTAATCTATCATCATCATCATTATCATCATCATCATCATCATCATCATCATTGTAATTAGTTTTGTTGTTGGATGACTCCAGCATTTTGATTACTTGATCATTCAGAATTGTACGTAGTGAACCATAGTCACACAGACACAGAAAAAAAAAGCTTAATCTGAACGAATGCCAATAAATTAGTGCACATTGAACTCCTGCCGCACAAGTTCAATCAAAATTAATAATCAGCACCAAATCAAAAGGAAACTGATACCCGCCATTAATTTGACTGCGCACATATACAGTTAGACATAGTTATTTTTTCTTTTTCATTTTTCATTTTTCATTTTTTATTTTATTTTCCTCATACCTCGCATTTGCAAATCCGTTCCTCAAAACGAAAACACCTTTCTCTTGTTGACTGTAGCAGTACACATTATTATACGATTGAAAATTGCCACATGACATGACTGTGGCTTTTGACTGAAATTACTGTGTGTATTACTAATAGCACTGCTGATAATCCTCGTGGCACAATAATAATAATAATACTAATAATGCACCTCAAAAAAGGGTGACTGTGTGTGACTGTGTTTGTGTGACTGTGTTTGTGGTTTAAACTGTGTATACTCTGTGTATACTATGAATAACCTCTTTGGGAAGGGGGGGGG
>JFAV03000002.1:91423-130352 GCA_000585475.3 Hanseniaspora vineae
GGGGGGGGGGGGGGTGTATTGTGTATTGTGTATTCTGTATTATTATTAGCAGTAAGAAGTAGTGGAAAGTGACAAGACAAGTGGTGACACCTTTTTTTATTTGCCAGGCTAATAGTTTACTCCAGAGTTTGATGTGTATTGGTCAAAGCGTAAGTCACAAAAAAAAAAAGTATATTTATTAGATGTATATATAAAATGTGGTGTAAATGGTTTCGTGAATTGGTGTAAACGTTTCTTTTAATTATTAAGAGGTTATTTATTGGTAATGAGGTATGTATTGTGTACTATAATATACGTATGTATGAATATACATATATATATTTATATTTAATTATAACACACATGTCGAGGTGTGGTATACATATATGTGTCATTACTCATCAAGGAGGTGTATTTTATGTCTGATTTGAATGACTTGTTTATTTCAACATGTTTGTATATAAATCATCACATCTCATCTCTTGTATTTTGTGTTATAACTATAAACATTAGTTGAAAAGAAAAAAAAAATAAAAACACCAAAGCAAAGCAATAACGCAAAGCAAGACAACAAGACACCAAAACAATATGGAATTGAACTTCAAACACAACTACCAAGGATACACAAGTCTCTATCAACAACCTACATACCCACAAAACGAAACAATAATAGACGAATTGGATTTCAATTTTGAATACGATACATTGACTACTACTACTACTACTACTACTACATCTCCTCCTACCATGAACGAATACACATACGAAGACAACAACTCTGTGCATTCCAGTGCATCAAGCACATTCTCCAGTGACTATACCACTTTGCAGAATAACATGCAGAAGGGTAATGATCCATACAGTTATACTTTTGATATGGACAGTCTGATAGGAACCTCTCCATTGAGCAGTGCCAGCAGTAGTTTATGTGATTACAGTGGTGGTGTGAATAATGTCAAGAATAATGAGTCCAAAGATTTGAGTACCTCGGAGTACAATTACAGATTGTGGTTGAACAAGATGTACTAATGCAGGTGCAGACAACTCTGTGTATAGTAAATAGCTGTATATGACATATTTTAGATACTGATTGTTTGATGATAATATTTAAACTTTTTTTACCGTATGGTGGAAAAGTTTTGGTTTTTTTTATCATTATTCAGTGTCTGTGTATGGTCTTTATACTCAGAGTGATTTATAGAACAAATTATAGAATAGAGAATTTATAGAATACATACATACATATATATATATATACTTTAAAATAACAATATAGGTTTTTGTTAAATTTATTTAAAGTGTATTTAGTATTATTTTTTGTTTTCATTAATAAATTTTCTTGTGGTGCCTGTTGGGGCGTACTTGTTTTAGAGAGAGTATAGAGAGTATAGAGATTATAGAGTGTATAGAGTGTATACAGTATTCACACGTGACACCTGCATCTACGAATTGTTCCTCAAAAACAGGGACACGACTTTTTGTTTGCCTGGTAGGAGGTAATGTAGTATGTCTGGGTGTACTCCATGTCTGGGTGTGGAAATAAGTGGGGTACGCATAGACATTATAAATTTGAAAAAAAAAACAAAAAAACCATACAAGTAAATAAATAAATAACAAGACACACCCACAATAAACACGCAGATTTGATAGCAAGATACAATGGTAATGGGTGGGAAATAGAATAAAAGTATGGGGTTTATGAGCTTCTACTAATAATTAAAGCAGCAATAGTTTACTATTAGCCGTGATTTAATTTACCCCACTTTCCTTTTGCTTATAATATATCTTATCTAATATTGTGCTACTATCATATATGTTTTAGCTATTATACTAATTTATATTAACCCTTTTTTTTTTTCACTTAGTGTTTCACATAAATATATTTTCCCCCCTCCAATCCCTTTGCCCCCTTTTTTTCAGATAATGTTCATACCAATCAATGCTAATCTCTAAGATTAACACCAAGATCAAATATCAAATATCAAATATCAAATATCAAATATCAAAGTTTATTTTAAATTAAAGATAGTTGATTTGATTAATAGAAAAATATTAAAGAGGAGCGTTTATGATTTGATATCTGGTGAAAAAATATATGATAGATCAAATTTGATTGTATATTAATCAAGGATAATAATTAATAGACTATTGATATCTGATCATTGGTGCGTAATACACTATCCTCTCAACTAATTGTATATAAACAAAGCCTGTTTTTCAAGACTCGCTTACTCTATGTTTGTCTCTTTCCTCTCGTTCATTCACTAGAAGTACCTAATGGTAAACACAAGGAAACCCAAAACTATCAAGAAGTCAACAATGCCCAATCCAGAATTGGCAAGATTGCAACAGGACAAAGACAAGACCCATGATTGGAAAAAATGGGGGCCGTATTTGAGTGAAAGAAGTTGGGGAACAGTTAGGGAAGATTACAGTAGTGATGGGAACGCATGGATGGATTTTGATTTTGTAACTTCTCATTCAAGAATCTACAGGTGGTGTGAAGACGGGATCTTTGGTGTGTGTGATGATGAACAAAAATTGTGTTTGTCTCTTGCCTTGTGGAATGGTAAAGATTCCATTTTAAAGGAAAAATATTTTGGATTATCCGGTCCACAGGGGAATCATGGAGAAGACGTTAAAGAGTTGTATTACTACTTGGAAAATGTGCCTACTCATTCCTATATGAAATCTTGTTATAAATATCCATTTGCAAAAAAATTCCCTTATAAAGAGTTGTTGCAAAAAAATGGGGAAAGGGGTTATGGAGATAAGGAGTTTGAAATTTATGACATTAATGGGTTGTATTACGAAACCAAAACGAGCGAAGCAAATGACGGAAATGCTACCGCTGGTGGTGGTAGTACGAGTGAAGAAAATGGGAATAAACCAGCCACCAGTTCCGCTCCTGGTGATGAAGACCACCCACTAACAGCCACCACGTCCATTGACAAAGACATTTCTCCAACACAAACTATTCCCGGCACAAGACCTTTTGCAGCACAGAACTCAGAAACCGAAAATGCAGACACCCCGTATGTGGACACTCCGTACTTTGACACCTTCTTTGAGATGTGCAAGAACAACAATGACGATCCGGAAGAGATGTTTTTCAGAATCACCGTTTACAACCGGTCGAAATACAAAAGCAACGAGTTGTATTTGGTTCCTCAAGTTTTCTTCAGAAATACATGGTCCTGGGGTGTTTATGATCCAAAACACGAAAAATTGAAAAAAAAAACAGATGAAATGGGTAACGAATATGAAGAATTGCAAAGTTCAGGGTACGAAGATGGATATGAAGGGGAAGTTAATGGATACCAACCATTGATTGAAAAATATAACGAAAATTGTTTGAAAATTACACACAGAGACGAGGGGGTGAAATATGTTGTTTTCGCTCCATCTCCAGGGATCTTCGAAGGCGAAGACGGCGAAGACGGCGGCAACGACGACGACGACGACGCCAAAGATGATGCAGTAGACGATATTGTGCCAAAATTGCTATTTACAGATAACGAAAGTAATTTGGTGAAATTGTTTGGGAAAGACCAAGTGAACTTGTCCAAGTACACTAAGGACGCGTTCCATGAATACATCATTGACAAAAAAGAGGATAGTTGCAATTTCGAGACAGAACAGGGAACAAAAGCATGTGCAATGTACTACTTCCCCTCGATCCCACCTGAAGAATACGTCACAATCAGATACAAAATGACCTCGCATCCTCCAAACAGCAATCCAACTGAAAAGCCAGCTGCAAAAGTCGCAAATCAAACTTCACAGCAAGACGGAGAAGACATTGGAGAGATCATGAAGAAAAACCCGCAACTAGCCGCGGAAACCACAAACCCTGTCTCCATCACAACTGCAGAAACAGTGGACAAAACAATGCAAAAAAAAATGGACGAGTACGTTGTCAAGGAAGATTCTTCAACAACGGTGAGTACTTTAACTGATTCCCCTGGTCCACCATCTGCCCCTGAGGAAAGACCACAGAGTCAAGAAACTAACGCTCAAATTGATGACGACTTTTTCGAGTATTTCGATGAAGAAGAGTTTGATGTTATTTTTGATCTTAGAGAATACGAATGCTCGATCTTTTACGACACAATCATCAACCAAGATTTAGACCCAGAGTTAAAAAAAATCGAAAAACAAGCTTTTGCCGGGATTCTATGGTCCAAACAATTCTACCATTTGGTCCAAGAAAACTGGTCCAACGGGGACCCGAACTCAAAAGTGAAACCGCTGGAAAACAGAGCAAACGGCAGAAATGTCGAATGGAAACATCTGTACTGTGCAGACGTTTTAAGTTTGCCTGATAAATGGGAATACCCATATTTTGCTTCTTGGGACACGGCTTTCCACTGCATTCCAATTGCCATGATTGATCCAGAGTTTGCGAAAAATCAATTGGATCTATTGACAAGAGAGTGGTACATGCATCCAAACGGTCAAATTCCAGCCTACGAATGGAACTTCTCCGATGTGAACCCTCCAGTGCACGCTTGGGCCGCATACAGAGTCTACAAAATTGAAAAAAACATGCTACACACAAAACAGGGGGACAGAAATTTTTTGGAAAAAGTGTTTCAAAAATTGCTTTTAAATTTCACTTGGTGGGTCAACCGTAAAGACTCTTTGGGGAAAAACATCTTTGAAGGTGGGTTTTTGGGTTTGGACAACATTGGGATTTTCAACAGATCAGAACCTTTGCCAACAGGTGGGGTCTTGGAACAAGCAGACTCTACAGGATGGATGGCCTTTTTCAGTTTGCAAATGTTGAATATCTCGTTGGAATTGGCCAAGGAAAATTCCGTTTATGAAGATATTGCTTCGAAATTTTTCCAACATTTCATCTTGATCAGTGATGCATTGAGTTATGACGAAGACGTTGATGACTACTATCAAACGGACGAGGAAGAAGAAGTAGAAGAAGAAGCTGATGGGCAAGGGAAAGGCAAAGACGACCAGCAAAAGGATACCGTAGAATTCGATGGCATCAAAAAGAAATTGAGAAAAAAACCTCCTGCAGGATCGCTATGGAATCCAGTTGACAAATTTTACTACGATGCCATTGCTTACAACGGCGGCGCCAACAAAACACAGTTGCCTATCAGATCTTTGGTTGGATTGATTCCAATGTACGCTGTTTTGACTTTGGAACCACAAATTTTGCAAAAATTTCCAAATTTTAAGAAAAGAATTGACTGGTTTTTGGACAACAAACCAAAAGTTTTTGAAAGAAACATTGCTTCCATTACGAAAAAAGGTACAGGTGACCGTTTGCTATTGAGTCTTTTGACCAAGGACCGGTTGTGTGCCATCATGGACAGGTTGTTGGACGAAGAAGAGTTTTTGGCCCCATACGGTATCAGATCTTTGTCCAAATACCACTTGAAAAATCCATTCTCTATGCATGTCAATGGTGCAGACTACTCTGTGTCTTATCTAAGTGGGGAATCTAACTCTGGGTTATTTGGTGGTAATTCAAGTTGGAGAGGTGCAATTTGGTTCCCAACAAATTTCTTGATCATTGAGAGTTTGGAAAGATTGTTTTTATACTATGGTACGTCCTTGAAATTCGAATTCCCAAAGAAAAGTGGTGTTTACTTGAATTTGGCAGAAATTGCAGAAATGCTACAACACAGATTGATCCAATTGTTTTTGCCAGACCCGAAAACAAACACAAAAGTTTGCTACCACGATGAAGGTGAGCCTGGTAAATTCATGAGTAACGACCCGTACTTCAAAGACTATATTCCTTTTTACGAGTACTTTGACGGGGACAACGGAAGAGGTCTTGGTGCTTCCCACCAGTGTGGGTGGACTGCCTTGGTGGCCAAATTGATTCAAGACCACGGACACACTTTCTTGCCATTTGGCACCCATTCCATGAATACACAATTTGCAAGAAGATCCTCTTCAGCAACCTCCTACGACAGCCGCAGCAACAGTATTGATGAAGTCAATATTAGTCCAGAAAAATTTGCTAAACTGAGATTCAGAAGAAGATCTTCGAGAAGTTTGGTTAATTTGGCCGGGGCCTACTTGGACTTGAGTAAAGAAGAAGTGGAATTGAATAAATTGATGAATGCCAAGAGTAAGAAATGAGAAGTTTACGAAGATTGAAACTGTTGGGGAAAAAAATTCAATTAAAACATTAAAGCTTTGTTGCTACCTATTGCTGTCATTTGCACAAAAGTTTGAAACATGGGGTGAGGAGGGTTTGTGTTTTGAAAACACAATACTGAGAAAAGTTCAAGAGCTCTTAGTACATATGTATTCTTTGTTTTGTTTTTTGGTACCCTATTCATAGCTAGCTATATAAATTAAATTTAAAAATATAAAATAATGCTTTTTCACTAAAAAGAGAAGAGTCAATACTTCTCCTTGTTGAGTTTTTTTCTTCAGTATCGATCCACACTATCTCAGCAAACTGCTTCCAGTGATCAAAATTTGGAGTACAAAACAAGCAAAATCAACAAGATCAAAATAGCAATGATCGCATAACTGATGAACTTGTTTGCAATCAATCTTCTGCCCATGACTTTCAAAGTTTTGATAGACTTGTCGACATAGGAATCGGCCTGGAATAAAGTTTGTCTGGCATTTTCAAGGGTCTCCCTCTGCGATCTCAAGTCCATCATGATCTGGGACCCAATGTTTTCTGTTTCGTTCGCCACTCTTGTGGCATCTCTAAGTTTGTTCGACGAGTTCTGCAACTGTTGGTGGGTGCCCAGAAGTTGCTGTCTCTGTGCGTCTGAAACAGAGTCTCCTGTGTATTCGCCATCAGCACCAGCTCCTGAGGCTGCCCCAAACAATTGTTGTCTCTTGTCGTTCGACACCATCTCGTTTAAAGGGGCCTGTACTTCATTGCTCACTTGCTGCTTGTAGTTTCTTAGCTTCGTCTTCATTTGAATTTTCCACTGCGGAGGTGCATTCGGCGAGTTAACTTCTAATTCCATCTGCTGAATCAAGTCCATCAAGTCATCTTTGAAACCTTCAATCTGCTTCAACAAGGCATTGTTGTTCCCCGTGGTGGAATGTGTTGCCGAAGAGAGCAACGATTTTGCTCTATCAAAAGTTGTTTGAAATTCACTTTCATATGTTTCTATTAGCGTGCTCATCCTAAATGTTCGGTCTGTGTTTAAGGGTTGGGCAGGTTTTGGAACTCTTGAATAGGGCTTTGTGAAGGGGTGGTTTTTCAAAAGACACGAACTCTCTCTTGACACAACCCCAGCTGATTAGATTATATGCATGGAGGGGCAGAGCCAATAATCAGTCGGGTTAGTTGAATCGTAATAAATCCGGTAAAAGCTCGGACATAGAAATGTGAGCGAAAAAAAACACTAAAAAGCGAGCATGGAAGAGCATCAAAAGATAGAAAGCTGCTTGAAGAAGTGACAGATTTCAATGTGAAATCGTATGGATGGCATCTCAACAGAAACTTGATTCACGAAAGCGGAAACCAGCTTCTAGAGATTCCACTTTTCTGAGCTTATACCTGCTAACCACGACGAACCAAGAGCACCTAGAACGTCTCAAGCCTAACACGCAATTTCATTTGTCACACACTCTAAAAAAGAAAAGACATGTTTACCAAATCCGTCTTCCAAAGCACCATTAAAGGCATAAATATTGTCAACAGAGTCTCTGCCTTAAACGCGAGACTTTTGAGAACAAATATAAATTACCAGCTGGCAAACAGGTCACTTTCATACACTGCACCAAAGTTCCATGGGCATTTGCACGAACCGAAGAAGGGAGAAGAGTTGTACTGCACGTTTGTTTTGAAAGACGGAACACAGAAGAAGTTTGCCGTTTGTGAAGGCGACTCTTTATTGGACATAGCACAGGGCCACAATTTGGAAATGGAGGGTGCGTGTGGTGGATCCTGTGCGTGCTCAACTTGTCACGTCATTGTGGACCCTCAGTACATCGACAAACTACCAGAGCCATCTGACGACGAAGATGACATGTTGGACTTGGCCTACGGCTTGACGGAAACCAGTAGGCTAGGATGTTGCATAAAAATGAACAAGGAAATTGACGGGATTAGGGTTGCTCTACCGCAAATGACAAGAAATGTCCAATCCAGTGATTTTGAGTGATTGCAGACTAATCGGAAACAACCTATCTGGATGTGAAAAAAAAAAAAAAACATGCTTGCTTTTGAAACCCTCAAATTTAAAAGACAAATCAGTATTAAAACTAAAACGTCTGTTGAACATTTTTCTCATGTACATAAACTGAAAGAGCTTGAACCAGCTAAAAACTTTGTATAAAAAGCTACTGACATGGCAGAATCACTATGCTGAAGCAAAACTATTTATTATTCTGAAACACTCATTCACACTTCATCGTAATATATATCACCTTTCTATTAGAATTGCTGATGCAAAAAAAAAAAATATTAGAAAACAAAAAAAATAAAGCACTCACGCTGGGGGTCGAACCCAGAATCTTCTGATTAGAAGTCAGACGCGTTGCCATTACGCCACGCGAGCTCTTTTGATGTTTTAATGTAAACTATTTCTTTACTCATTAGTAAGATCTCTTTTTACCGTGCGCAAAAAAAGTAAACAGATCTTGTGATGCATAAACAAAACACACATCTTGTAGAGATGAAACTTGAACTTAGACTAATATATATCCAAGTAAACAAACTTCATGTTAAACAACTCAATACAATCGCTGCAGGAGTACCAGCATTCCACGTTAACCGCTAATTCTTTAGCCACACACTAACATTTTCCCGTGCTGACACAACAGCCTACTCTCGAACTATATAAATGATGAATCTAAAACAAGAAGAGCACAATCGAATACCAAGATTTACAGATGGCTACAAGCATAGATTGAAGAGGGGTACAGAAGATGCTTTTGAATCCCAAACATCCACTCATAAAAGACGACATACCTTCACTTCACCTACTTCTACTCGAACAATCGTCCCACCCTCCACAGACACTCTAGACAAAACACCTTCGATGAATGAGATAACATACAGGCCCCTACGAAGAAGAAGAGCTACTATGCTTGCGCTGCAAAACGACTCTAACTCTCGTGAATCAACTTTGCTGGGAACGAGTTTGCCAAGATACTCTTCTTTTGCTCGTGGCTCACCTTCTGCATCTGCTTCTTCCAGTTCTTCCTCATCCGCTGCCATCAGAGCGCCGTTTCGCCAAAACAATACGCTTTTCGAAAGGAGAAGCTTTCAACGCAGACCCACAATGCAATATAATGATCCTGACGTTTTAGAGCGCATTAGTGACAGAGATAAGAAAGTCATTACTGAGCTGCATCAGGTACAGAAGGCACATATAAAAGCTGATCGCGAGCTCTTGGCTTTGAAAGAGGAAGTCGTTCCCAACTTGAAGTATGAAATCAGCAAAAAGATGACGGTAATGGATAAATTGACTAGAGATTTGAAAGAAATCAATGATGTCATTTCAAAAGTGACTAAAAACAATGCAGAACTACAAAAAAATAACGATGAAAGACTAAAGAATCTTCAATTGGAGCAGAAAGTTGCACTAACTAATTTGCGCAATGAGCATTTTGAAAACCAGCAAGCACATGAAAAATTACTGCGTCAAGATTTTGAGGAATATAGATGTTCAAAGTTGAAAGAGATCAAAGCTCTGAAGTGTCAAGAGAGCAAGGAGCTACAAGACTTGAAGCTGAATAACGCAAAGTTGAAAAAGGACATTGAAGTCAAGAAACAAGCTGAAAATACAAAGCTTGAAGCACTACGGCATGATTTTGAGACACAAGTCGGGGTTTTGCGTGACACAAACGCGACAGAAATTGATGATATCAAGCAGCTTCAGCAAACGGAGTATATAAGCAAACTCGCAGATATCAAAAATAAAATTGCACTAAAACGTGAATCCATCGATGATGTGAAAAAACCTCGCATTCAAGAGTTAGAGTTTAAAATCTCACAGCTGAAAGCTAATTTGCAAATGCTAAACTCAAACAAAGACATCAATTTGAAATTACAAAAACTAATTAGTGAAGAATACAGACCTAGGATGTCTAGTGTTGAGAGCTTGGAGGTTTCATTGAGCAACTTGAAAATGCAAAAAGAGGCCCTAAAACAAACTTTACAAAAGGAGCAAAGTCACACTGGAAGTTTGCAAGATTGCATCGACAAGATAAAGTCATCTCGAAAAAGTCTCGGGTAATTCTATCATGTACTGGTAAACCTAACCTCAAGAACTTGATCTTTAACAAACGCTAGTATGAATTAATTTGTGTAAATTTTTGCTTTCCTTTACCTCTGCTGCTCTAAAATATCTTTCAACAACCAGTTTAGCTCTTCCCTGGATCCCTCATTTCTTTCGTCAACTGGTATGAATGAAGGTTTATCTTCTGGGTTTGCAAACAAAGGCATATCATCTATTCTGGAATTAAAGACCACCATCTGGTCATCATTCTTGTTGTAATTGATATTCATGTTGTAGAATATGGAACCTGGATCCATTAAACTTGGACAAACCTGTAACGTGTCCATTATATCTTCATTCGTTAGAGCGATGTTAGGTTGTTGTTGTTGTTGTTGTTGTTGTTGTTGATGATGGTGGTGGTGGTGGTGATAATTTTCTTGCGCCGTGATATTTTCAGTGACCCCCACACCTTTTTCTTCAGCAAATTCATTTTCTTCAGCAGGCAATTTCAAGCCACTTGTAAATGCACCAATTTCCTGATACGTGCCATTTGCATCTAGATCATATAAATCCGAATATTTTTTCCTTCTGTATCGTATGGAATCTATCCCACTTTCAATAAGATTTCTCAAATATTTCTCCAGTGCCAAAATCACTAAATCAAGACAAGATTTGTCTAATTCCCCTATCAACCCGTGCTCCCGCATAATCCCGTACATCCTCTGCATTAGGGATTTGTTGTCTGGTAAAGAGTACAGCTCCTGGCACAATAACCCTTGGTAAGATTCAACAATCTCCTGAGACCACTCAAGCATACCCTTCTTTTGGACATCTTTTTCATCTTCTTTCATTTCACCTGCTACCCCATTTTTCTTGGCATTGGCTCCTTTTGGCCCTGAGCCTGCAGCAGTGCCCTTTTTCCCATTTTGGTCTTTCTTCTTTTTACCCTCGCCAGGCTCTAATTGTGCTGTTCCTTCCAAACCGTAGTCGTCTTTCAACATTTCTAAATCTCCGTATTTTTTATATAACAACTGTTTTTCAGTTATTTTTTGAAACAAACCTTCTACAGTGGCATTAGAAGCATACGGTAATTTAGGGATATTATTCAATCTTGTTTGTAATATTTTTGAAACCACAAACCCTCTTTTCCCAGATTCCTTCACTATTTTTGAAAGTCTTATTCTGTCGAATTGGGGCAAAGACATCACAATCTGTTTGTAGTTCTCCATTGTGGAGTTTTGAGCTTTCAGCTGTTGTGCACTAATTTTTGTTCTGCTCTTCAAACTTCGAGACCCATCTGCATCGCCGTCCAAATCATCATCGTCCAACTCGTCAAGTCCGCTTCCAGAACTGTTCATCATTTTGAATCCATTAGATGTCGATGTGCCATTTCCCAGTTTTGAAAGTCTTAGTGAGTTACCTAATATTGAAAGCAGTAACCTGTTGTGAAGCTTGATAAAACTCTTTTGTTTAGACAGAAGTGCATCAAAGTTTTTCGATTTCATTATCTTGTTTCTCAATTCTTGTATCAACTCTTTTCTCGATCTTTTTCCTAACACAAAAAGAGTGATTAACTGGGCATATCGTATCCACAATTGCTTGCCCAATAATGCTTGTAGCTCCTCGATCAACGAGGCACAGTCAATGGTGTCCTGTGATACACTAAGGTTGGTCAAAGCGTGTTTTGGAATGGTTTTGGCAACGGACATTGTGCTTCACTTATTTGTCTGCCTCAAGTTTTTCAAAATTTTTCAAAAATTGTTGATTATAACGATGATGGCAAGGTTACTTTCAGAGCAAAATTTTTTTTCTTCACTCTTTTCAAAAGACTGTCTTATCTATCGCTCTTGGTGTTTCTCGGCGGGTTTGATCTTTACCTTTCGTGTTTGTGTTTTCTTTGCACGTCACGAGCATTGTTGTTCTGATGAGTTTAGCTTTGCAAAACGTCGAAATTGCTTAAAAGCTGAACTTTACAAGTTGAGTGACGCATGTTGAGCTTACACAAAAAAAAAAAAAAAAACGTCGGGCAACAAATTACATATCACGTGTGTTATAATAGTTTTGTTTGTTTTTTATGTAAATAGTTCACATTTTAGTGGTAGAAGGTTAGTTGACCAAACTAATAAACATACAACATCTAAAATAAACAATCAAGTAATCCAAGTTAGACGTGCTTTAAGAGCTACTCATAATCGAGCAATAACAACAAAAATATTACAACGGGGGGGTTTTTTTACTACAAAATTTATACCCTATACACCTAAAAGCCAACTAAAGCGGCGCGTTCACAATTTGTACTCCTTGAACTCACCTGTCCAATTGTTGTCGAAGCATATCGTTTTCCATTTTCAGCTTTTGGATTTCTTGTATTGCCACTTCGCTCAAGTCCCTATAGTTGGTAAGCAAGTTTTTGTAACTCCTCTTCAATTTTGTATACTTATTCTTGTAACTCTGTTCTTGCACTCTTTGGTGCTGCTCTTGAGCCTCCCTTGTTTCCAGAATCCTAGACAATTTGGCGTTATTGGTGTCAAGCTCTGCCATGATGGTATCTTGACTCTTTTCAGGTTTTATTGAGGAAGTTGGTTTGGGCACTTTGTTTTTTTCTTCGTAACCTCTTCTTCTCGGTGAAGCGTCGTCTATGAATTGGCGAGTCGGATTGACGCTTTCTTTGGGACTGACACGATGAGGGTTGAAATTGAACCCACCTGGAATAGTGTTGGCATTTGTTCCCTTGTATTGATCAAACTTCTCATTGTCTATGGTATTTCTGAACAGATCATCAGAGCTCCTTAAGCCGTTTCTAGCATATTCAGGGGCCGCATGAAACTTTTTGGCAGACCGAAGCGGCTTAAAGTTCAAAGTGTCTGTGTTGTAGTTATTTTTTAGATTAAAAGTGTTTGTGATTTCGTCATCCATTTTATACTTGCTGTCCGCATCATTATTCATATTGTCATTTTGTGGTTGAAGTAAACTTTTGGAGAAAGCAGATATTTTTTCATCGTTCTCGTTCCTATGCATAAAAGACCAGTTTGTTCCAACTTGATTCTTACTTTTGGCATCAGTGTTTTTCTTCCTATTATCCACTTTATCGTTTATATCTTTTTGAAAACGCGTTCCCAATAGTGCATCAATTGTCCATTTGAATATATTGTCTTCTTTCCCAGTATATTCGTCGTCATCATGTTCATTTTCATCTTCATCACTTGAATAGTCATCGTTTCCGTATTGGTATATACCACCGGTATATGATTTATTTAATAGCTCACTATTTTCACAGCCAGTATTATAGAAGCTTCTGCTCTTCTCCACATCTCCATCATCGGGATACAGCTGGTCATTGTGACTCATGTAGCTCCCATTTCCCATCATGATCATCGTTTTGGTGCTTGTATATGAGTTGGTTGTCTCAATGCCGAGAACCTTTTTGAACGGTAGTCATCATCATATAACTTCATCTCATCTGAATGAAAGCATTGATACGCGTAAAATAATGAGTACGAAAACTAGATCTACTCCAAAAAAACTTGAAGGGTCTATCATTTTCTTTGTTAAAAAAAAATAGTACTGTCACGTGAATACAATATAAAAATTTTCATAAGAAATTGTCCGAACGGTTTTTTTTATTTTATTCGGACTTGAAGGTAAAAGTTTAAAACCGGATCCAAAGCAAAATGACATAGTCCGAAAACAATTTTCTTGTGGATCCCCGTGATCTGTAGATTTTCTCAAGTTTTTCCGTTTTGTGATTTATTTGATTAACAACAACAAGATAAAGACACACACACATAGTATCGGTCCCAGCGGACGCGAAAATGCAAAGAAGAGTAGTGTTTGGCAAAAAATAAACAAGAATTTAATTTCCCAATCAAGTAATGAAATTCTTTATTTGAAAGATGCTATTGTAATATTTTACATCGAATGTGGTAATCTTTAATCAATTATGTGATGACCATTATTCCATGCATAAAAGACGCATATTTATTTTGTGCTGATTATCCACATTCTCTTTTAAATTAAATGAACTCGACATATTTTTTTTTTGATAGCATGGTGTTATTTATTACTGTGATGAGAACATAGCTCGAAAACGCAAAGTTGCTTTGATTAGAAGACGGTAGCTCTAAGCACGCGATCTTATCTGTCTAGTTGATTTGTTTTCGATTTGATTAGGTCTTGAATTCTGGCAAACTAAGATCACACAGTACAGAGTGATTTTTTTATTTACTGCTTAGATCACCTTTCAATTGCATTCTTGATGGCATTCTTGATGGCATTCTTGATCGCATTCCGGTTTGCATTCCGGTTTGCATTCTCTTTTGATTACACATTCGTTTGATCATACACTCTTTTCATTAGACGCCTTATTGACTACACACTTTGTTAACCACTGTCTCTTCCTATCACACACTAATCTTCTTTGATAAGAAAATAACTTTATGCACCTCACAATACACTCTTAAACTTCACACCTTATTTGAGTAAATTAAAACTTCAAGAACGTCAGAATTACAAGAATGTTGGCAAAATATGGATCTCAATTTCCTATAGTATGTGTTTTTCTTCTTGGTGTTTAATATTTTCTTATCACTCCAAGAATCTAACAAAAAATCTGCACCGAAGCTTATTTCAGGAACAACAATAACAAAAAAGCCAAAAAAAAATAAATAATCGGAGCATGATTTTGAGTTTAGTATTTGCTCAGAGAAAACGGCACGGACAATTTTTGACACAAAATCCGTGCTATTGTGTAAATCAATAGGGTTATTGTTTTATAAAAAAACAAAGTACTAATACTACTTTAGCTGCCATGTAATCTAAGCATGTCATGTTCTTGTTTACGGTTTTCTTTTTTGCAACTAGACAATAGACAAAAAATCTCTATTTCTAAATTCACAAGATCTGCTATTTTATCTAAGAGCCTTAATTTTTTCTACAGTTTTATCTCACTCAAAACTGTTTTATTTATTTTTTAAACCAAATTGGTCCAATTGTTCCTTTTTTCTTGCTTTGTTTATTGTTTTGATTATCCTTGGGTTTTGTTCAGTTGCCACTGTTCTTTGTATGCTCCCTGTCCCTTTTGGCACCACATTGCAACGTGTTTTTTTTTTTTTGTTTTTTTTTGTTTTCATACTACATTTCATAAGATATTGCCAATTACAACCGCAAGAAACAGGATTCAAAAGAGATGGGTTTTCAAGTTGTCTTTTTGTTTTCCTCAAACCAAATGAGGAAAGAGTTGGAGTTTTAGACTTTTTTTGCCTATTATTTTCCCCAACATTTCAAAGTGTAAAAAAAAAAAAATACTTAAAACACTAGTAGAAACCAAGGTGCGAGAAAGACTTAGTAAGAAGTCCAGCACAGATTATTATTGCAACCATTTTTTTTTTTCACTCAACCTTTGGATTGAAACAACTTACACAAATGTTTACCTTAATTAACGCATTTAGCATGGTTAAAACGTTCGAGCCTTTTTTGTATTTACTATTTTATTACTATTTTCATTCAAATTCTTGCACCACCTTCTCAAGTCTGAAAAACAATCAAAGTAAATTCAGTAGCTCTTGTTTCTTCTTCTGTGTTTACCTTTTTTTTTTTGTTTTCCCTGTCCATCTCTCTCTCTCTCTCTCTCTCTCTCTCTCTCTCTCTCTCGATTCTTTCTAGCCTCTTTGTTTTAGTTATCTAATGCATATCTTCTTATTTTTTGTTCTTCATTGTTCGACTCTTTTCAGGTGAAAAATGAGGTTACTCTAAATGAGGAAGTTTTAATATTTATGTGTTTTTTTTTTTTGTGTACAGTGTAATTTCCTTTTATTTTTTATTTTTTTTTATTTTTTTTTATTTTTTTCGCTTCACATTTTTGCTTCCCTCTTTGCTCGAAAAGGTACTTTTCACTAAATATTGCCCATAAAAGCGGTACAAACTTCTTTTTACTACCTAAATAAAGGCTACAAATAAAGAAATCTGATAAATTTGCCCAGTTAACAGAGGTTTTTGCGTAAAAGTCGATATAATTATTATTTCTATCTCAATGAGGTTGTCTTAAACTCTAAAGGCTTTTGGATATCTGGTATGCTAATTGTGACTACTTCGGTTCATATATATATATATATATATACGGGGCAATGCATTCATATATATATTTCAACTGTTTAGTTGTGTTTCATAAGACTTAAATCCTGGTACATCTCTTCTAAATGTTTTTCTATCCCATTGTCATTCCATTTATAAAGAGATAGAGAAAAAAAAACATAAAAGAGCATTGAGAATTCCCATTATCTTTTTAAACTATACTCACAATACTTTTGGATACCACCATCTCACTCTCCACAACTCAACAAGTGAACATCCTCTTTAAATTTTTAAACATAAAATTATAAGAAGAACACACACACACACACACACACACACACACACACCCAAAGCCAAAGCCAACAACATGGAATCCGTAGGTCTAGTCATCACAGCAAAACAACATCACTATCCAATTGAATTGAGCAATTTGGAACTGTTGTCTCACTATGAAACCATCCAAGACTATCACCAAGAACTGTCCAACAACATTGTTATGAAAAATTTCAAGTTCAAGCCGGACTTGAAATTGATTTTGCAACAGCCAGAAATGTGTCCATTGGATAGCTTTAGATTTCAAATTGTTAATTTTCTTTACCAATTATCATACAAGACCAGAGTCACCCAGGGAATTTTCCAAGCAAGTTGCAGATTGTATGACAGATACTGCTCGAAAAGAATTGTTTTACAGGATCAAGCCAAATTGGTGATTTCCACATGTCTTTGGATGACCGCGAAAACTCATGGAGGGTGCAATCATATTATCAACAACATCAGTGTTCCAACAGGTGGGAGATTTTATGGTCCTAATCCAAGAGCAAGAATTCCAAGATTGAATGAATTGATTCATTATTGTGGAGGTTATGACAAATATGACGAATCGATGTTTGTTCAAATGGAAAAACATATTTTGGACACTTTGCAATGGGATATCATGGAGCCTTTGCTGAACGATTACATTTTGAACGTGGACGAAAACTGTCTGATTCAATACGAACTGTACCAACGTCAATTGGCTTCATCAAAGGCATCTCAAGGGCAAAACAATACTACTACTACTACTACTACTACTACTACTACTAATAATAATAATACTACACGCGGGTCGAGCAACTCAACTGATACGGAATCAGATTATGAAGAAGATGAAGATTTGCAAGACAAAATTCAATTGATCAATGTGAAAAATTTCTTGATTGATCTGTCATGCTGGCAATTGGAGCTGCTACAGTTTGAATATTTCGAAATTGCCCATGGGATTTTTAAACTTATCAACAAAGTTTTACCACCATTACCTCAAGTAACAGCCCATCCACACACTTCAATTTTGCTGACCCCACAAACCAATGCTCAGCAGACAAACAAAGTGGTAAACATTTTCCTAGACGCTATCGTGAACAAAAAATTGCCATCTCCACTGATGCAACAATACTCTAAAAATTACAAGGTGATGGAATTTGTTGCTCTATGCTCTACAAAATTAGGTCCATCCCTGTTTGCATCCGATGCAGGTTTGAGCAACGGTCAGAATAGCAATAACACCAACAACGAAAAAATGGTGTCTTCCTCTACAGCAAACGGGTATGGAACACAAACCCCTCAACACTCGATGCATAGTAACAACAGTTCGGCCGAAATGAACCACATGATCTCAACAGGGTACGCCACACCGCCAAGTTCAAGAACAGCATCTACTTCAGTGGCAAACACTTCCTCCTCCTCGATCCTAAGTCAGGGAACAACAAGCACCAATAGCAGCCAGGGCAACACCCCGTACATGGTCCAGGGGAAAACTTTTGTATCGGGGATGAACCACCACCACCAGCTTCAGCAGCAGCAGCCGTCTCCGATCACTCCAGGGATAGGTGGCCCAATGATGCACCCTTTGCAAAACAACACCAAGTTCTGTTTCAGTACCGATTCCACAACAAACAATGGGACCAAAATGAACGGGAACAATGATGGGAGTTGCAAAATGTCAAACAGCACACAAGCGAAAACCAGTTCTACCGGCGCGATGGGCATAGGATTGATCCATCAGCGTGGTTAAGTTTTTCGCTGTTGTTGCTTTGGGGATTTTTTTAGGAAAAAAGAACAGTTTATTTTTTAAATATTTATAGATTTTTTGGATGAGTAATTTCTTGCTCGTCTTTTCATATTTTTTATACGGTCCAGATGCCAAAATTAATGTAATAATGTGTTAATGAAATCAGTTAGCGTATTAGCAAAATACAGTCTCTGTCCTTGAGGAGAATACTGCTTTAGGATAGCCTTGATTTGAGGCAATTCACTTTGAAACAGGTCACAATCTACAATACTCTGTTCGCCGGATTGATCAAAACTTTTTATTACCCAGACTTTGTTTTATTTTTAGAAAAAGTAAACAGAAGTCTAGACAAAAACGAGGAAAAGAAAAAAAAAAAAAAAAAAAAAAACAAAAAGCACACCTCCAGAAAAACTAATATTGATTTCAGCTCCAGACAAATTCAAACTTGAAACGAGCTTGGGTATTGTGCAAGAATTTTCGATGTTTGTGTCATTGCTTTTTACTAATAAGATTCATGCTACACAGACCACTGCTATCAAAACATAGAGACCAAACCATCACAACAAAAAGAAAAAAAACAAAAAAGCAAGTTAAAGACGGTCACAAAATAATGAAGTTGTTGAATTTGCCTTACGTTAGTGCCCTATTTATAGCATGTGCTCTGTCCGTGTCTGCTCAGATCATCGAGTTGGAAAAAAGAGACGATGACACCACGTCTTCCTCTGCTGCAGCCACCACTACTGCAACCACTGAATCTAATCAGGACTTGATGGACAAACTTCACGGAACGTGGTCTTCAAAATCCAATCAAGTTTTCACAGGTCCAGGTTTTTACGATCCGGCTGACGAACTGATTTTCGAGCCTTCGCTTCCCGGAATTTCATACTCTTTTACTTCGGATGGGTTTTTCGAAGAGGCTAGATACCAAGTCATACCAAACCCACAAGACCCATCTTGTCCATCTGCAAGCATAATTTTCCAGCACGGTACATATTCATTCGCATCAGGGAACAACTCTTTGATGCTATACCCATTTGAAGCAGACGGAAGACAGTTAGTTAGTGATCCGTGCAACGACAAAGGGGTGTCCTCCTACACAAGATATCACAACATTGAGGTCATGAAGTGGTTTTTGGTCGAGTTCGACACTTACCACGGGTGCATGAGACTAGATTTGTACCAATACGATGGGACTCCAATTCAGCCTTTGTACTTGGCCTATGATCCACCGATCATGTTGCCAACTGTGACACTAAACCCAACAGACTCGGCAGACAGCTCAAGTCAAAAGAAGAAAAGAGACTTTAATGGGAATGGGTTGAGTTTAAGAGACAAGTTGAAAAGACAATTGGAAAACAAATACAAAACAAACGCAAAAATACCAATTCAAAAAAACATCTTTGGATTGGAAAATCATGCTGTGCTGGTATGGGGATCCATGATTTCTTTATTTGTAGGCAGCAGCTTGTTTTTGCTAAGTTAAGTTAATTTAGGTTGTCCCTTTTTTCACTGATTAGCTTGACTTTTTTTGCGTTAACTTTGTCTTAGATCTTTGCTATATGTAACTTTAATTGTCTGGTTCTAGTTATTCACCGAGACAAGCACATTGTCTTTTCCAATAAGTTTTAATCATTTTTGACTGTGTTTAAGCAACTTATCTTAGTCAAATGCCGCTAGTTGTGCATTTTCCGGTCGGGTATCACATTTTTTTTTTTTTTTTAGCAGCTAAGCTCGTTTTTTCCAAGGAGGCTTAATATTTGTGTATTTGTAAGTCCTTATCACCCACAGTTTTTCATTATCAATCTAGTTGCTAAAGACTTTGTTCATTTCTTGTCCTTCAGATAAATATTCCAGCAAAATTCATACCTTTATTATACAGAAAACTCCAAAACATCCAAAACAAGTTTTTGAAAACTCCACATAAAAATTTCAAGCGGCCATGTCTTTGCCAAGCGTTTCAGTTAGCAAGTTTGAAAATTTGATAGAACAAGCAACCTCGGAGACCATTCCGAACGGGGAAATAGACTTGATCAGAAGCCTAGAAGTGTCAGACATTATAAAGTCCAAGTCTTTGCCCACTCAACAGTGCCTAAAAATACTTATCAAAGAGATCAATGCTGCAAATTCGCCCCCTATTGATCTGAATTCACAACTTTCCATTTGGAGATTGGTCGAGATCTGTTTCAAAAACGGTGGTGAAACATTTATCAAAGAGCTTTTCTCTAACGAATTCATAAAAATTCTGGAAACATCTATCGCCAAAGCGTTTGAAAATGATTATGAATCAGTTGAACTCTTTGACTTGTTGAGTCAGATTTTATACGATATGAAAAATTATTGCGAAGATTTAAACAAGATCAATTACCCTTACAATAATCCTGCGAAAATTTGGAACAAACTACAAGACTACGAAGGTGTTAAGTTTTCGTATGACAAATTAGTAAAAAACGATATCAAAACTTTTGACTCAAAACAGCCTGCTGATTGGGTGGACGCAGACTCGTGCATGATTTGTTCTACAAATTTTAGCATGTTTAACAGAAAGCATCATTGCCGTTCCTGTGGTGGAACATTTTGTCAAAAACACTCTTCCAATTTCATTCCGTTGTTGGATTTGGGAATTTTAGAAGCAGTCAGAGTATGTGACAATTGCTTTGAAGACTACGACTTGAAGAAAAACAAATACTCAAAAAAATCAGATAAACATCACTCCCCAAAATCAAAAACATCGAAGCATAGAGTAAAAGGTCAAAAATCAGGACACTCGGCAAAAGCAGATTCATTCGACGAGGAGATAAGGAGAGCTATCGAATTATCTCTGCAAGAACAGCCACCAAATGTGGAAGCGGCATCACAGGCGCCTGCACACATTGTGAGCAAGCCAGTGGACAATCACCGTGCTGCAAGCGACGAGGAAGAAGAGGATGAAGATTTGAAAAGAGCCATTGAGCTTTCATTGAAAGAGGCTGAGAAAAGTGGAGCCCAACTACAAGACCAAACAGCCTCGCTGGCGCAGTCACAAAGCTTTGTTAACGTGAAAACCACAGCACTTAACTCGGATCAACTGCCACCTGTGCCCTCAAATCCAAACGAAATAACAACTAAAGACGAAGATGACATTTATTTGTTTGCCTCGCTTGTTGAAAAGTTGAAAACACAACCTTTGCACATCGTTTTGCAAGATTCTAAACTTTCCCAGTTGTATGCCAATATAACCCATTTAAAAAGAAAAATTAACCTGGAGTTACAAGACGCTGACAACAAGTATGGAACTTTTATACAAATGAACAGCCAGATTTCCGACATCATGAATGTCTACGATCAGATTTTGGAATCTCAGTTGAATAGCATCAACTTGCAGCAAAACCAAGCAGTCATGCAACCCTCGGATCCATACTCTTACTATAAACAGTTTGCACAACCTGCGCAGTCAGTACCACAAGAACAGGTGCAGGAAGCAAAGTCAAATCACATCGAACAGCTTAAAGAGCCACCCGTCGCTAACCAGTTGCAAAATCTAGTTTTCCCACAAGCCCAACTCCAGGAGTCTGAGCCTCCAATGACGGAGGAGTCTGAGCCGCCTGCCATCATAGAGGAAAATACTCAAACTGAGTCAGCACCTTACCCAACGGATCAAATGTCAGACAAAGTCACGGAAGAGAAGACCACAGAGTCTGCCCCTTACCCTATCACACAAGTCAAGTTCCCAACAGTCCCAGCTTCCAAACCTTTGAACTCTGGGCTTAATAATCAAGAACCACAAGAACCTGCGGAAGTTGCCGAGGAGGACCACCGCGAAGAGCCTATGTTGATCGAACTATAGTACCTAAAAATTCTGTTTTTCATTTGAGAGTCAAGTACAAACAATATCTATAAATATAATTTAAATATCTAACTCCTCAACTTCCATTCCGCATCCAATACAACGTCTTTTTACCACGTCATACCCGTCATCTGATTTTTTCTTCATTTTAAGAGGAGCACTAAATTCGTGAACGTGTTTTGCACCAAATTTCTTCATTTTCATTTTTTCAGTGTATTCTTGTGCCCTAGTTTTCTTTCTCATTTCTTTTAACTTGAGTTGATATTTCTTTTCACGTCTTTCCAACTTGCTTGCTTCTCTCTGTTCCCACTCTTTGTCCAGTCCGTCTTGTCCACCCCATTTTTTAAAGGCAAACTCTTCCACTTCTTTCCGTAAAAACAATTGCATTCTTGCAAATGTTCCGGAATGTGGGTTTGCCTTTTCCAATCTGTGAAAAAGTTTACGATCCTCTAATTCCGGCTCTGTCAACAGGTAATCTGATTTACACTCTGTTTTTGTTAGCAAAGAGTATTTCTCAGGATGCTCAACGGTGCATCTTTTGCATATCTTTATCTTGAAATGCTGCAACAAAATTGTGTCAAACTCCACATTTACGTGACATTCCTCACATTTTGGAAGTGAGCTCAAATCGCTGATAATGTCAGGACCTAAATGCTTGAACTCACGCACAGGCTGGACCCCGTTTTCAGCAGCATCCCCTGTTTCTGTAGTGAAAGAAGAAGGTCCGTTAAAAAGATCGTTTTTAGAACGTTGTTCAGCTTGCCACTGCTCAAAAGTTTTCTCCGTGTTGCCTATGGAAGAGTATCCCGATCCATACAGCGAGCGATCGTTATTGATGAAACCACCATAAGAGTTCTCCATGGTCGAAAAATCATACTCAATGTAATCCTTTCTCCTTATACTTGGTCGAATATACTGCTTTTTCGGTTCTACAGATGACGCGTCTCTATTTTGTGGGTGGCTATCGGTGTTTATAGTAGAAATGGGCTGCTGTGGAGAATTAATTGATCCACTGACAGCAGTGGATTCAATGACTTTTGTAGCCTGTATAGAAGACCCTGTGCCATTTTGATGTGACGGTTTTGTTACTTTTGAGGAAGTTTCATGTAATTTTGAGCTTGAAGGAATGGAGATTCCTCTTTTTTGAAGTCTTTCCAAAGCTCTTTTTCTGTTGGCCTCAATAGAAGCTTTTTGTTGTGCACTCAGGTTCATCTGGCCGTTTTGCTTTATGGTTTTTTGCACGTATTAAGGTTTTCAAAATATATTTGGTTTGATGGCCCAAAATACTTCAGATATCAAGATTGCCACTTTGTACATGACATGGCTAATCCTCTTATCAGGGTCACGTGAAATCAACATTAGTTTTTGTCTTATTAATTAAAAAATTTCAAAAGTTTTGTATAAACCTATAAATATACACACATACCTTTCACAACTAGTCCAAATATATGTTTCAACTAGAAACAGTCAGCAATTTCAAAGCCCCTCCATGGTAAAATCGTACTGTATTGTCGGGACCACGCTGGAAATAAATTTAAGAAACACCACCAAGTACTGGTCCACTCTCAACCCTTCATCGTCCTCGTTGTCTTGAAATTGATGCTCTTCGTTTTTATGAGCTTCTAAATTAGTATTTCCACCCTCTTCTCGAAAATCTGCTTCGTCACTCTGTTTTTGAAAACTCACACCTTCTAGTTTTTTGTTCATTAGCATTCTCATAACGTTAGAATGTTTACAAGGATGTATGGAAACACTAGTCATTTTGTTTTTGAAAAAGGGCAAATTCTCAATAGTGGCTGTCTTGGATCTGTAATCTGGTGTTATGTCATCCATCATAGCCTTTGGTTGCAAGGGCAATCCGTCGCTGTCAAACCCGACTAAATACATTTTCGGCACCCTGTATGAAGTTGAGTATGTGATGTATAGATCGTAATACCTTGTGGTCACGTTCAATTCTGCTGCAGAAACCGACTCAAAGCCTTCCACACCATTGGTTTCATCAAAGTCGTCAGCGTTGTCTTCAAAATCTTCCTCAAAGATTTCCTCCACAAATTCATCATCATTATCAGGGTTTAGAGTGTGTCCTGCATGGGCAAATGCGGTGTTAGTTTGTTCTGCTTTCTGAGACCCAGTGCAATCATTCAAACTCAAATTTCTAAGATTTTCTACAACCCATCCTTCATCACCGAGTTCATCTTCTGTGCTCTTGGAGTTTCTTTCACTCCCAGCTTGTTCTTCATCGTTCACCTCGTAATCCTCTAATGGAATATCAACTCTCTTGTCACACACAACCTTCCTGGTAACAAGAAACTGTTTTTCTTTGGGTAAAAAATCTCTGATGTTCATGTCTTTCACATTTGTGTTTGCCATATCCTCTCCATTCCATTTCCATGTGGGAAACATACTCTGTAAGTAGTCTCCTGCAATGATAAACTCTTCGGGAGTAACTGTGCCATTTTCTTTGTACTTAGAATGGTGTTGTAGTGGGGTTAAATATTCTCTCCACGATGAGATAGTTGATCTTAACATTGTGTTTAGTTTATTAACGTGTGTGGGTGTTTTGCTTTGTGTTCTTTTTTTATTATTCCCGTTCTTCTTCTTGCTCGAGTTTGGTTTTTTGGTGTTTGTTGTGTTGGAAAACTCTAAGAGCGTCAACTTCTGCTTAGCAGAGATCACTTATCTAGTCAGGATGAGGTTACAGATTATCAATATACTCTTGATAATGATAAAGGCACCCTTTAATCCTTGTATCGAAGTGGCAATGTATAACCAATAGCAACATTTTTGAAAAGTCGGGTAAATTAATGTCAAGTCCGAATACTTTTGTTGAGTAAAATCCGATATTTGCGTTCTCGGTGTAATTTTTTAGTCAGGTGACGTTTACCTTACCTCGGACTCGGAATCTAAGGTCTTATAAACCACATTCTTTATATCCGGAGAATTTGATAAAAATATCTCATCAACAATGGGCTGAACTTTTTAAAAATAGACTGATTTTCAAAAAGCTTCAAAATGTGAACAATTTTGATAAACGAGTTGATGCAGTTACAATTGTATGTTTCATGAATTTTATTCATCCGGTGTTTGAAGTCTGCTGCACGTACTGTTTATATTTTGAAATGCGATACGGTAAACAGCTCCTTCACATAAGCTTAAATTTTTTTTTAAATTATTTATGAAGCATACTTTGATAATTACCTGTTTTTCTTTTATATCTCAACACTCTCCAAAGCAGCATAATCGAAACTTGGAAACTTATAAAACCATAAAGCAAACTGAGCAGAAGGTCAAATAGTCAATGGCAGGTACACAGAAACGGAAAAAATCAAGAGCCAACGGGACCACAAGAACTAGACGACAATCAAATCGGAATGGAACCAAAAACAATGCTAGTAGTTCACGGTTGCATGATTTATTCAATGACGACCTATCGACTTCAACGGGTTTCGACTCAAAATCAAGCGGCACCACTCAACAAACACGAGATGACTCCACAAATGACGAACAAAAATTGAAAGAAATCTTAAACGGCACGGACAACTTGGAAGTAGATGATCAATCAAACAGGGGTGCTAACGATGATGAAGCAAATAAGGGTGAAGCAGAAGGAAAAGAACAAAAAAAACTAACAATCAAAGCACATAAGCACACTGTTCAGCACAAAAAGAGACTGAGAGACCGTAGACGGACTTTTTTTGTTTTCGGTACGTTGATGGGGATACTGGTTGCTTTGTATTTTGGCCATAAATCCTCTAATATGGAGCTTCCAGAGTCCTTGTTTCAATTCCAATTTGACAATTTGGTTAATTACGAAAATTTCCAAGACGTATTAGATTCATGGAACACCAATTTGTCCAAGATCATTCCCAAGAACCTAATGTCCAAGACAAATGGGGCACCTGATTTGACTTCTGACTTTGGGTTAGGGAAGCAATTGAGAAAAGAGTACAATTTGACTGCAAAACATCCAGTGATAATGGTGCCCGGTGTTATTACCTCGGGTTTGGAAAGTTGGGGGTTGACTGGTGACGAAGAATGTGACAGTGAACAACATTTCCGGAAAAGACTATGGGGGTCGTATTACATGTTGAAAACCATGTTGTTTAACAAAAACTGCTGGTTGAAGCATTTGAAATTGGATCCTATAACGGGTCTTGATCCACCGAATTTCAAAATGAGAGCGGCTCAGGGGTTTGAAGCTACTGATTTTTTCGTTGCAGGTTATTGGATCTGGAATAAAGTCTTGCAAAACTTAGGTACACTTGGATACGATCCAAATAAAATGGTGACTGCCTCGTACGATTGGAGATTAGCATACCTTGATTTGGAGAAGAGAGATCGGTATTTTTCAAAAGTCAAAGAACAGATTGAAATGGGGTATTCTTTGAGTGAGGGGCAAAAATCGGTTTTGTTTAGTCATTCAATGGGATCTCAAGTTGCATTCTATTTTTTGAAGTGGGTTGAAGCTGAGGGAGAACATTATGGGAATGGTGGAGACGGGTGGTGCAACAAATACATTGAAGCATTTGTTGACATCTCGGGTTCTCTTTTGGGAGCTCCAAAAGCTGTTCCTGCTTTGATTAGCGGTGAAATGAAAGACACAGTGCAATTGAATGAATTGGCTGTTTACGGGCTAGAAAGTTTTTTTAGCAGAAGGGAGAGATTGGATTTGTTGAGAACTTTTGGTGGGATCCCATCTATGTTACCAAGAGGAGGCGAACTGATATGGGGGGATCATGCCCACTCTCTAGAAGACGAACAAATCAAATTGAAATGCCAGGGGAAGAAAAACAAAGATTCTTCTGCCCCATGTTTGATCTCTACACCTCCACCAAACTCTTATGGTGAGTTTATTAAATTTAGTGATGACAATTCCACTTTTACAATTTCGGATTCCATCAATTTCATCATGGACAATTCACCTGACTGGTTGAGTAATAGAATCAAAGATCAGTACTCTTTTGGTGTTGCCACAAGTGAAAAGGAATTGATTGAAAATGCCAAATCCCACACTTTCTGGTCAAATCCATTGGAAGTTGCTCTCCCAAATGCGCCGGACATGAAAATTTTTTCTATCTACGGTGTTGGTAATCCAGCAGAAAGATCCTACGTTTATAGAAAAGAAAATTATACGGAAACCGGATTGAACGTGACAATTGACTACGACGCCCAACCTGCACCAGTGTATTTAACCGATGGTGACGGAACATTACCACTTATAACCCATGTCATGGCGCATAAGTGGAGACAAGGCGTGTCTCCATACAACCCGGCAGGCATAAACGTCACGATTGTGGAATTGCAACACGAGCCTAAAAAGTTTGACATGAGAGGCGGGGCCAAGACAGCAGAACATGTGGATATCTTGGGGAGTGCAGAGTTGAATGAGATTTTGCTTAAGATTGCAGCAGGAAGAAGCGACTTGATTGAAGAAAGGTTCTCTACTAATTTGAACAAGTGGACACAAGAAATTCCGTTTCCTTTATGAGAACAATGTTTAGTTGTCTGTACTTTAAGCTATTTTTTGATAAAGAAAAGTTTTTTTTTTTTGGCTTTCAGAGTATGTTATATTATATTAGATTGTTATTCCCGTATGCCTTAACTCATCGATTTCTTTTGTTTAAATCTGTGCTGGCACCAACTGCTTACTTCTTCTCATCTTTTTCTCGCGCACCGTTCCAGAAGATGCACCTTTTCTTTGGGCGTTCTACTTGTTTCGCCTTGGTGTCGCGCGTGTTTTCTTCTTTTCGTTTTGTTTATGTTTTTTTTGCGTTTTTTTGTAGTTCGTGTTTTAGGCCTAGAGATTTGAAAGCCTTTGAAAGGTTTTGGAGATTTCAAGTGATGTACTAGAGAGCTTCTAATTGACTAGTGTTGCTTACCTTTTTAAGATGGGCCTTCTTTTCAAGAAATATGACCTTTGCATTACGAAGTTTCAATAAAAAATTTGATGAAAAGCTTGAGCTTTCAAAACACGAAACCCAAGACCAGAAGGTGAGCGTTCAGTCTTAAGATTATAATAAACAAAGCTACGCATAAATCGTTTTTGCAAAAAGTGTCTTCCAAATACAGCACACATACAGCATGAGCAACCGTACTCCATTGACTCCACTTAGTGAGTCTAGAATCAACACTATTAACTCTCCAACAAAATCTTTACACCAAAGACATTTCAAAAATAACGCTCAAAGCAACATCAACAGTGCTAAAAAACAGCATAATGCTTTTCAAGGGTTGCAGCATCTGCAATTCAATGAAAGGCCAAGCGACCAGATGCGTACTTCACAATTTAATGAAAAGCTTAAAGACCAAACGCGTAGTTCACAGTTCAACCGAGCAGACTCTGATAGCTCAACTACAAGCTTTCATAGAAGAAGGCTACTGAGTACTTCAAGAAGCTCCTCAGTGGGCTTGTCCTCTTCACCTGGTATCATATCTTCTGGAGTGTTTGCTAACCATCAAAGCTTGCCTTCTGTCATTGAAAGCAATTATTCAGATAAAGATCACTCTTGCAAATCTACATCAGATTTCGCATCACCATTTGCCGCGCATGCTCAGGTTACTGGGAAAAAACCGATGAAGTTGCCATCACTTAATATACACTTGGACACTTTGCCGCCCCTAGCGCATTCTATTAGTAATACCGAGTCTTTTATGGATAGTCTGACTGTGCCGTTAGCAGCTACCTCTACTAAACAAACTGAAACAAAAACCCTGCTTTCTAAAGCTGCCATTTCTGCGGAAGATAATCAAAAAGAATGTGTGAACGTGCACACGGAGGAGAATTTACGTGCACCTAAACTCGCAAACTCCAAAATGGTGTGCGACAAGCTACAAACACGGTTATTGCTTGCCTATTATAAATACAAAACACAGACGAAAACTGTCAATCACTTAATACAGAAGCAGAAACATGTTTCTAACACAACACCAACAAAGAAAAAATCAGCTGCATTGAATAGAACAAACAAAACTGTGACACCAGGTCGCGAAAAGGCTGCGAGATCTTTGCTTAAACTTTACGGGTCTTCTTACGTTTGAGTGAGAGTCGTGAGTAGCTAACTATATATAGATGAATCATACAGGTGAATTATGCAGATACGATATGCGGGCTCATAATTTTTTTTTCAAAAGGTCCCTTGTTCTCTTTCAGATAAACGTTTAGACCGTAGCGTTCTTGCAATTGTTCCTGAAAATCATTTTCACAAGATATCATGTGACCGCCGCATTAATCCCATATTTTTAGCGGCTTTAGCTCGTTTGAATAACATCTGCTCTCGTTTAAATTGAAAAAAAAAACATAAACACCATGAGCGAAAACGGTGAAAAAAATCTGAGATGAAGCGATATAAAACAGTTTTGATTGTATGTGCCGTACAAGGGTAATGTGGAAGATTAAACGAATGCTGATACGTAATTTTTTGAAACTATTCAAACTCATTGATGAGCCTTGTATAATATCAACCATCTTCCAATTAAATACTGATGGCTTTATTTTTTGTATTTAATTCCTCTCTCTTTTTTTATGTTTTTTTTTTTTTTTTTTTGTTTTTTGAACGTACCTTATTTAAGAATGCTGATTGAACCCTTGCATTAAAGCGATAACACATAAAAGGAGCCCTAGCATCATCCAACACAATGAATCTACTAAGAATAACACTAATCCTCGTTGCATTGTACTCATTTTTGAACAAATTTCTGTATACGTGGTTACCAACCAACTACATTTTTGATCCAAAAGTGTTGAACACTATCTGCAACTCTGTCATTGCCAAACACAATGATCTGTCCACTCAAGAAAGTACCAGAGATTTTTTCGTCGACTTGAGAAACGAATTGGCTAACACCTACGGCGAACAGTACATCAACAAATACGTTGACGAAGAATGGGTTTTCAACAACGCAGGAGGGGCCATGGGCCACATGATCATCTTGCATGCCTCGATCACCGAATACTTGATCATCTTTGGTAGTGCCGTGGGTACTGAAGGTCACACCGGGGTTCATTTTGCCGATGACTATTTCACGATTTTGGTTGGTGAACAAACCGCTGCTCTGCCATATGCATTGAAACCAGAAGTTTACAAACCAGGTATGACCCACCATTTGCAAAAAGGGTATGCGAAACAATACTCCATGCCTTCCGGGTCTTTTGCCTTGGAACTAGCTCAGGGTTACATTCCAGCAATGCTTCCTTTCGGATTTTTAGACACATTTTCCAGCACTTTGGACATTTACACTTTGTACAGAACAGTTTACTTGACGGGTAGAGATATGTTGAAAAACTTGTTCATCAACCGTAAGCTGTGATTTGTTTTCTTGGATTTGGGCTTTTAGATATTGTACATATTCCTTTATAACCTGTATAAGAATTCAGTGATTGATCTTTAATCTCGTTGTGATATTTTCGGTAGAGCCTTTATTTGAGCTGAGCTTAGTATTAGTGTCACGTGCATAATAAATGCGTTTCAGGGACAAGGTTTTTACGGAACATCAATATGTGATCTCTTTTGTTCAAGAATAGATAAAACTCTCTGGTGGCCAAAACATTACTTATTGAAGGCAAAAAAATTAAATTAAACATTGCACGAGAAACAAAACACTACTATAATACTGAGAATGGACACAGACGTAAAGATGGAAGATATTGATAATGGCACAGTAACGACTGCCGACACCGTGGAATCCGGTGCTACAAAAAAGGATGCTGCGCAGGAAGATGCAGAAATGGTGGACGTTGGTAGTACTGACATGAAAAAGGAAACCACAAATGATAACACAGAGGCTGTCACGAAAGACAATGAAGTCAAGGAAGAGGAGACCAAAGAAACCACACAGCACAAAGGGTTGGAGTACATTGCTGCCCAACTGACCACTACGGAATTTATTCCTCAAATATTTCAATCATTGCACACACTTAAAATGAAAGATACTATTAACAGCTCAAACAACTTGGAAAAGCAAACGGCAAACATTAAACACAAAATCAAATTGTGCAAGAATTATATCCTGACAGAGGAAAGCCAGACGGCAGAAGACAACGATGAAAAAATAACAAAAGACGTGCTTATACGCAAACTTTTACTGAAAACACCACAGCAATGGGCACAAGACATCGAAGAGAAGCATCAACTGCTTGCGACACAGCAGCTTTCCATTGACTCTTTGAAAAAAAAGATCAAAGATGTGTTGCCCGAGGAAATGTGACTGTTGATGTTGCGTAGTTTATAGAAGCTAATATGAAGGCTTCCACGTAATAAGTATAATATGAGCATATGCTTTGCAAACAATTGAGGATATATACAGTGATTCAACGTCATAACTCTACTTTGTAATTGCAATTCATAACCAGTCAAATGTCAAATGTCCAGTCACATGCTCAGCCACATTATTTACCCGACACGTCTGTCAAAAGAAACGAAAGCAAATTCCCTGAAAAATTATCGAGCCGAAAACAACATTTTGTAGTATAGTTTTTCACGCAGGTTTGACCATTTTAGTGTGAATAAAATTTTTTGTGCAAAATCAAATTTTGTTCCGTAAGGACTTTTCAGCTTGACGCATCTAGAAGGATTAATTGCTCGACTTTACTGCTTGGTACTCGGCAGTAGTTTTCCTTGATGTGTAACTTTACACTCTAAGATATTTACCTTACTTTACACTGATTTTCTCCACTTAATAAAAATAAAAAACCCACTCTCCAACAAGCGTTTGTGACAAACCTCAACAAAATCTAACATGTCTTCCCCTGCAAGCCACCTACCTGTCGGTGATTTCTCAAAATTGTCTGCTCTTCCAAAAGTGCAGCCTTTGGCTCCTGAACAAACTTTCTGGAACACAAACCCGTTGTTTTCCTATTTGAATGACGTCTACAACAACATCCACTCACACAGAAAAACATTGTCTTTGGTCAACCCAGGGTCCATTGAAAACTTGAACAAAGAAGTCTCCAGAGACGTTTTCTTGACACAGTATGCCTTTACTGGGTTGAGAGCTGATTTGAACAAAGCTTTCTGCATGAACCCAGTTTTCCAAACTTCTCACACTTTCTCTATTGGTTCCCAATCTTTGCCAAACTACGCTTTCAGTGCTATGTTCGTTAACGACAACGTTTTTGCCCAAGGGAATGTCGACAACGACTTCAGTGTTAGTGGGAGAGTCAACTACGGTTGGGACAAAAACAACACTTCCAAACTTACTCTACAGATGTCTGAAGGCCAACCAACTATGTGTCAGCTAGAGCACGATTTCCAAGGTTCCGATTTCTCTTTGAACTTCAAAGCTTTGAACCCATTTTTGGGCGCCAAGAACACTTTCACCGGTGTTGCTGTTGGTTCCATTCTACAAAGCATCACTCCAAACTTCTCCTTGGGTTTGGAAACAATTTACTCTAGAGGTCAAGCTTCTGCTCCAGCCGACGCCGCTGTTTCTTATGTCACCAGATACGTTTCCACTAAAAAAGACTGGATTGCCTCTGCTCAATTGCAAGCCAACGGTGCCGTTATTGGTTCTTTCTGGAGAAAAGTTGCCCCAAATGTTGAAGCTGGTTTAGAAACTCAATTGCAAGCATCTGTTGTTCCAATCAACGACCCAGTCATTGGTGCTCCAATTGGTTACCAACCTGTCATTGAAGGTGTCACCACTCTAGGTGCCAAATACGAATACAGATCTTCTTCTTTCAGAGGTACTATAGATTCCAAGGGTAAAGTTGCTTGTTTTGTTGAAAGAAAAATTTTGCCAACTCTAGGGGTCTTGTTCAGTGGTGAAATTGATCATTTCAAAAACGAATCTAAAGTTGGTGCCGGTTTGCAATTTGAAACTGCAGGTGACGAACAAATCTTGATGATGCAACAAGGTCTAGATCCAAACGGTAACCCATTGCAAGCTCCGGTTGCTTGATTGAATAAGCTTTGGCCTAGTAACTTTCTTATTCAATAAATTCAAGATTTTTTTTTCACCCAGTATTAATTATATTTTTGTAAAAATTTGAAAAGATAGACAACGTCTTTGATTACGTTTATTCATACATCGATCCCAGCCCCCCACCTTCACACAACAACAGCCAAACATTATTTTGTAGAAATATAGCAATGCGTTGGCACCATGTTTATAGTTATTTGGTATATATAGCGTGTATACTCACATAATTCTTTCAGATAAAGAACAGGAATGAACCTAAGGAAATCTTGCCTTATGTCAATGCTATTACAAGCAAAAAGCAAGTGTTGGTTTTGCTCGTGAAATTCCCAAAAGTACACCTTACTGTATGGAGCCTAAAGAACGTATTCAATAACTACGTTTACGTTAACTTTACGCTCAGATAAAGCTTTCTCGTGAACGCACTTGAAACTCCATTGGCACTGAAATTGATCTTCTGTAAAGGTTTTTCAAGTTCCGTGAAGGAGGAATTCTTGGCCTCAAACAATCATTGCTTGGGTTTGAATTCTGATATTGAAACTCTTTTACAAGCTCGTAGCTACTGTAGCGTTTCTGTTTCGCGGCTGCAGAAACTTTCTTTTGACTTGAATTTAAAGGTGGGGCTGCTGAACACTCGAAAGAGCTTCGGGATAAATTTGTAGAGTCCGCTGAATGATAAGAAAACCTGAACCTGCTCACAGTTTTTTTGAAGAGATTATTAACTTCTTGTTGTTGAGGCGTGGCAATGCTCTGGTCTTTAAGCAGCGATTCGTGATTCTCCAAAGATTTTTGCTCATCTATAAGCAGCTCACTAGCTTCGTCGAGCTCACTATCAGTGTCTTCTTCTGTCGTGTTCAAAAAATCGTCCAGATCATCCTCATCCGTCTCAGCCTCACATTTGACCATCTCCAGCGCTTTATTTTCAGTGCAAGAATCATTTGGACACTCTAGTTGACAAATATTAACAAAACACTCCCGGAGCTGTTCAATGTTGTCTCTTTCTGTACCAGGCATGATCAGTTCCCAAAGCTTGGTTGGTGGACTTGAAAATGGTATATGAAACAAACCATCACCCAAATCAATGATTTTCAGCTTGGGCAGTATTGGTTTCACAACTTTGTCATTTTTTCCTATCGAGAGGTAGCACCCAATGCTTATATTATTTTCGTCCATTGTTTTGATTTCATAGATTTCAAAAGGCTCGTGATAGCCAAGACTCTGTTTAGAGTGCGTGCCACTGACATAGTTTTTATGGAGATCGTTGTTTGTGAGAGTGGCAGCGTCGTCGTGTAAGGAAGTTGCTGGAGGTGGAGTGGAGCCTTCACTCAGACTCCCTGCACTACTTTTCCTGAGTGTATCTGCGCTGCTCGTTCTTGTCTGGCCTTCATATATTATGTTCACGATAACGTTTGGGTGTTTGAAAAGAGAGACTCGCTGTGCGCTCATGGGTCTTTTCTTTGCAGTTTCATTATGGTGTTGTAATGAAGATGCGCGGCTTTTCTGCTGCTGTCTTGTCTTTGGGAGATGCAGGTCACTTTTCATACTTTTTATAGTGTTTTTGAACTTACTCTTGAATTTGTGCAATCTCTTGGGTTCAGGGAAAGGCTCAGGACTTGGTGTTCCGGTGTTTGTATGCATCGACCTCTAAAGTGTGGTCGTGATGCTTTTGATTGCTGCTATAATAGAGGTAGATCTGTAACGTGACGACTGCAGGATGCTACTAATGATAAGTGTTAGCACTACTTACAGATATCAAGAGTCAAATCTCTGGTTTATCTGATCATTATCAGTCCCTTGCGTCTTTGTTTTTGTTTACTCTTTGAGCTTTTTTTGTTTTGTTTTTTTTTGAAATACAACCCGCGGATAATCATGTGACACAAACACTTTCCTAGAATGGAGGTACGGCGAAGTTAACAGGTTATGCACCTGCTGCCTATTATAGGGGATAATGATCAAGTGTCAAGAATTGAGACTGTGAGTACTGAACGCGCGCAGTGAGCTGAGAATGTTCATTATGCACTTGCCGCGCTAGCGATATATAATTAATCTTCCAAGTGCTTAAACTCGTTGCGCTCGTGTTACAGAGCTTGGTGGCTGAGCTCGTGTTGTAGAGCTAAGACCGCTCAACTTCATTAAGGACGTCTTAAAGAACAAGATATGCTCATACAGGCATACTCGTACATATTCGTTTACATATAGATATACATAAGGTGTTTTAAAAAAAAAACAGTATCATAAGTGTGTGTGTGTGTGTAATTTAAAAGGTAGAAATGTTCAAGTGCGTAATCATCATCATTATTATTTGGTTTCAGAGATTCTCTTTCTACCAACCAAGTGATCGGCAATGGCTCTGGTACTGGCCCAGTGGATGAATTTAGGCATTCTCTTGGCCAAATCACTTTCGTTTTCGTACAATTGTTTGATTGGAGTGAAGGCCAAGTGGGAACCTTTGATACCCAAAACTGTAGCGGTTTCGCTCAATTTATCGTCTTTTGGATTGTAAGAGGCATCAATGTCGATGGCTTGTCTTGTTGGTTTCATTATTTCTGAGTGGTTTTCAATGAATTTCACAGCTCTCACAGCCAATCTTGTACCTCTTGTTCTGTCAATTGGAGAAGGCAATCCACCTTGTTGGACGTGACCTGGGATGGCGGATTTGGTGTCAAAGACTCCGTTGGCTTCAGCAGTCATGACGGTGGCCAAAGTTTCAGCGTCCCAGACTTTTGAAGCGTTGATTGATTTCATAATCAATTTACCAAATCTGTCTCTTCCACCTGCTTTTTCAAAAGATTCTTTCAAAGTTTCAATATCTTGTTCCAATTGTTCTAAAGAGATGCCTTCTTCTGGAACATAAGAGATTTGGGCCCCACAAGCCAAAGCAGCGTTTGTAGCCAAGTACCCACTGTTCCCACCTTGAACTTCAACAACAAAGGCTCTGTTTCTTGTTGAAGAAGCAGATTGTTTAACAACATCACAGTATTCCATCAAAGCGTTCAATGCAGTGTCAGAACCCAAAGAGTATTCTGTACCTGGAACGTTGTTTGATAGGGTTGCTGGGATCAAAACCATTGGGATTCTGAAAGCTGGGTATTCTTGTCTGTGGGCTTCCAATTGGTTCAAAGAAACAAAAGCTTCAAACCCACCAACAATAACCAACCCATCGAATTTGTGTTTTGTAAAATAAGAGGCAATTTGGTCTAGACCAGCTTCTTCTGGGGTGTGTCTGTTTGTACCAATTTCACTCCCACCTCTTGATTGCCAACCAATCATGTCGAACCAGTTCAATGATTTAACAGACTCGTGTCTTGCCAAACCGGTGAAACCGTTGTAAATGGCGTATGGTTTGTGGCCTTGGGACATACAGTAAGTGGCCATGGAGTAAACAGCACTGTTCATCCCACCTGCTGGAGCACCAACATTGATGATGGCAATGTTCAAAGTTTTTTCTTTTGGTAATTTGTTTGGGTTGTGGTCTGCAGAGTTGATTGCCATATAGTTTTGCAAATGTTCAACAAATTCTGTATCTCTTAGGTCCATTGCTTTTTTGAAATCTTTTGCTTGAATTGCTTCTGCAACGGATTTGGTCAATTTCACAGATTCAATCAATGGTTTTCTAGTGATTTTGTTTTCGTTGATTGCAATCAATGGAGATGGAGTGTCTTTAGTAGAATCCAAAACAGCGTTAACAGCTTCAACACCTTGCAAAGTGGCCAAGATTCTGTCAAAGGCAACTGCAGTACCACCTCTTTGAACATGACCCAAAATAGTAGTTCTTGTATCCAATTGCAATCTGTCAACCAAGACTTTGTGGACATCATCTGGAGTGATTGGAGTCAAGTCAGCAGCAATTGCCCCCTCGGCAACAATAACAACAGTGGTTCTTTTACCCTTGGATCTGTGTTTGGAAACAATATCACACATTTGGTCTCTCCAATCTTTTGAAGAAGATGGTTTTTCTGGAATCAAGATATAATCTGCACTTGTGGCAATCCCTGCCATTAGGGCCAACCACCCACAATTTCTCCCCATAACTTCAACAACAAAAGCTCTTGAATGAGAATAAGCAGTGGCTTCAATGTAATCAATGGCTTTACAAATTCTATCAAGGGAAGAGTAGGCACCAATGGTGGCATCTGTAGTGGACATATCGTTATCAATGGATCCAACAGTCCCACAGATGTTCAAATGTTTGTATTTGGTGTACTGATCTTCAGTGATTCTTTTTGTATCAAACAACTCTTTGATCAAAGATGGCCATTCACCTCTAAACAAATCTGCACCGGTTAAAGACCCATCCCCACCACAAACAATCAATGCATCCACACCTGCTTCAATCAAATGTTGAGCTCCCAACAATCTACCCCATCTTTCTTTGAATTCCATACATCTAGCAGTCCCAATATTGGTACCACCATCACTATTCCATCCTCTAACATCTTCCCATCCAAATTCTCTAATATATTCAGGTCCACCTTTAACCAAACCTTCATACCCTTCCATAACAACATAAGCACGACAACCTTTCCAAATGGCAGTTCTAACAATAGCTCTAACATTGGAGTTCATCCCTGGAGCATCCCCACCAGAGGTCATCACAGCAATGGCTTTTTGCGCTTTTGCTGGAGTTTGAGTTGTTGTTGGTAAAAAGGGGTATTCTTGTTTTGTGGCAACTTTAGATGCCAAATCTGCGGTTTCCAATGTCATTATTATTGGTTGTACTTTTTTTTTTTTTTTTTGGTTTTTTTTGATATCTTTCATGAAACGAAGATACGGAGAGAGAAGAGATAATATGTGTATATGACGGGTGGAAAGGAAATGAAAGAAGAAAGTAAAAGGGTGTGTCCATACATATATATATATATATATATTATGGCTTACAAAGGATCAATCCGATAGCCTTACAACTAACAGTCTTGAGAACTCACAATAAAGAAGATCTAGTAGCAAATTTGACCTTATATATCACCCAACTAAAAAAAAAAAAAATACTCAATGAAAATGTTCAATAAAAATATTCAATGACTCTCAAATGTTTTCTCGAATGATTATTACCAATGACAATCGGATATCTTATGGCAGAAGATATATATATATGTATATATATATACATATGTGCTTATACAGGAACGAAGACTACAAATATAAACACGTTGTAGAAGAACAGATAGAAGAGAGATGCTGAAGGTGAAAGATGAATATTAAGATGAAAGATGCAAGCTGAAAGATGAATATCAAGATGAATTACAAAAAGATCTCAAAAAATCTCAGATGAAGATTAATATATTTGAGCTTCTTGAGTTGAAGTAGATAGATTGACACAATACAAACCATGTGATTGACGGATTGAACGATCGATATTCTTGAATGGTTGATTTAATGATGAGTTACTCTGATGCAAAAGATAGATTGCAGAGATTGCAGAGATTGCAGAGATTGCATAGGTGAAGTATCAGGCTCGTCATATTTAAACCCTGTATGAGTTTAGTGATTTGAGCAGGTTGTAAGAAGAGCAAAACCCATGCTAACATACATTTACTTAGTTCAGCTATTTGTGATGGTCTATTGCCAGGTTTATGCTCAGTACTTGTTTATAGCATCAATAGATATTGTCAATAGATATTGTCGTGTGATTTAGAACACTCTTTTTAAATGTACACCTCTGCAAGATTGGAGAGTAACTGAGTTTTAATATCCAAGCTGTTCTATTGTTTTGTGGTCTTGACTGGTCTATTGTTTGTATTGTTGTTTATTGAGTCTATCGCTTCCGTCTAACAGAGGCACGTAGAAGCAAATTTGTTTTTTTTTTTTTTTCAAATAAAAAAAAAGGGTATTTTGTGCAGATCACGTTATAATATACACTCAATTTCTAGAGACAGATCACGCAGACAACGAAATTTAAGAAGACATTTAGTAATCCGA
>JFAV03000002.1:130372-170690 GCA_000585475.3 Hanseniaspora vineae
AAAATGTTCAATAAAAATATTCAATGACTCTCAAATGTTTTCTCGAATGATTATTACCAATGACAATCGGATATCTTATGGCAGAAGATATATGTATATGTATATATATATATACATATGTGCATATACAGGAACGAAGACTACAAATATAAACACGTTGTAGAAGAACAGATAGAAGAGAGATGCTGAAGGTGAAAGATGAATATTAAGATGAAAGATGCAAGCTGAAAGATGAATATCAAGATGAATTACAAAAAGATCTCAAAACATCTCAGATGAAGATTAATATATTTGAGCTTCTTGAGTTGAAGTAGATAGATTGACACAATACAAACCATGTGATTGACGGATTGAACGATCGATATTCTTGAATGGTTGATTTAATGATGAGTTACTCTGATGCAAAAGATAGATTGCAGAGATTGCAGAGATTGCAGAGATTGCATAGGTGAAGTATCAGGCTCGTCATATTTAAACCCTGTATGAGTTTAGTGATTTGAGCAGGTTGTAAGAAGAGCAAAACCCATGCTAACATACATTTACTTAGTTCAGCTATTTGTGATGGTCTATTGCCAGGTTTATGCTCAGTACTTGTTTATAGCATCAATAGATATTGTCAATAGATATTGTCGTGTGATTTAGAACACTCTTTTTAAATGTACACCTCTGCAAGATTGGAGAGTAACTGAGTTTTAATATCCAAGCTGTTCTATTGTTTTGTGGTCTTGACTGGTCTATTGTTTGTGTTATTGTTTATTGAGTCTATCGCTTCCGTCTAACAGAGGCACGTAGAAGCCAATTTGTTTTTTTTTTTTTTTCAAATAAAAAAAAAAGGGTATTTTGTGCAGATCACGTTATAATATACACTCAATTTCTAGAGACAGATCATGCAGACAACGAAATTTAAGAAGACATTTAGTAATCCGATTATTATTAGTGGAAGGCGAGTACAAATAAGTGATAAGTTCAAACACAGGTTCTGTTAGTGGAAGGCAATGACGTGTGTGTGTGTGTTGACTTTGACCACAGAATATCAGAGTATGACAGGACAAAACAACATTTGGTATAACTTGAAATTGAAGTATATATTGGGTTTGATGTAAAGAAAAAAAAAGAAAAAAAAGGGTATATAACCGCTAGTTGCATCACGTGAATACTCAAATCATTATGTCATGTGATGTATTTTAAAAGTAGTTTCTTTTAAAGTCAACATCACCACAATCTTAAAAAAATATTATATTAGATGGTATGAATAAATATGTGCTCAAATGAACCAAGTTTCTTATTGTCATAGTTAGAGGTCTTTAAGAAACCACTTCGGTCAATGCTTCACTGCGTCAACACTCGCAATCGCTTGTACTGATTTTTTTTTGTTCAAACATTCAAGTAATGAGGAACAATCTCAATAGAGTAGTTATCAGGGTCCTTGATGAAAGCCAAGTTTTTCATTTTACCCTGGTTAAATTTAACCCCCCATTTAATCTCCTCATCAGAGTATTTATCCGTGATCTCTTTGCAGAATGCACCTGGATCCTCTAAAGAAACACAAATGTGTCCAAACCCTTGTGGTTTGTCGTTCCCGTTGTGGTAGTGAAACTCAGGGTCTTCTTCTGTACCCCAATTGTGAGTCAATTCCAAAACACCTTCTCTCATTCTTCTTGGTCCAACTTCTCTTTTATCCAAATATCCCAAAAAGTAAACAGTAAATTTGGCATTTTCATGGGATTTAGATTCCAATAGAGTCATTCCCATGACATTGGTATAGAATTCAACACTCTTTTTAGGATCTTTAACTCTCAACATCGTGTGATTGAATTTCAAACCATGGTCTTCAGTAATACGTTCTTCGCCCTCTTGAATATAATTTGGTCTGTTCCCATAACACACCAATTCAATCCAGTAATGGTCTGGGTCGTAAACAAACGCAATATCTTTTTGTCTCCCATCAACTAGTCTTTTTTTGAACTCGACTTTTTGGTCCTCCAATTGAGCACTCAATTTTTCAATATCAAAACAAGTGAAACAAACGTGTCCAAACCCTCTGTGTGGTTCCACGTTCCCGTTATTCACTTGATAATCCGGATCAGATTCGGTCCCGTAGTTATGAGTCAATTCCAAGACACCAGAACAGTAGAATGCAGTGGACTCGTTCTTTTGGACTTCAGGGGTGTTGTCAAAGGCCAAAAAGTACAAGTCAAATTTCATATCGGGAAACTTCTTGTGACTCAACAACTTCATACCAAACTTCTCGGTATAGAATTTGACTGATCTTACAGGGTCTTTGACTCTGATGCAGGTGTGGTTGAATGTAGGATGTTGTTTGGACAATCTGGCTTGAGTGATTGTTTCCGCGTAGATATCGTTGCTTGGGGTGGTGACTTCAGGCATTTTTTCTGTTCTTTGGTTTTCTTCTTCTTTTGACTTACTGTATTATTTTCATTCATGTATCTGTTAACACACTCTCACACACACTCATTTATATACCATCCCACTTGCATGAATCAAAGCTAATCGAAGTTTTTAAAAAGATTATACACTAGAAGAAAAAAAACATTTTTCAGGAGAAATGCTGCCCCTTGGAGAGAAGAGAAAGAAAAAAAAAATAAAAAAAAAAAATAAAAAAAAAAACCGGAAAAAAGTTTGTTCCGACCGGTTCAAACGCGCAAAGACTAAGAAGAAACGTCTAATGATTTTAAGCGGAGAAATTGCAAACTACGAGAGAGCTTGGCAAAATTATACAGAAAGGCACTATAAATTGGACAAAAATAGAAAGTTACCACAAAATCCTAATATACCTGCGGACACATCTCGTGCAGCCACTCCTCTTCAAACACAGGAATGCAGTCTTTGATAAACTCTTTGGAAGTCTTTAGTAACTGGTTGTACAACACCAATTTGTAAGGTTTGGGTAGCTGTTGCGTGATCTTTTGTTTTTTCACAAAATAACACGATGGATGCATGTAAAGTGGAGGCAAAGATTGTGTATTCAACAAGGCACCGCCTGTAGAAGCATATTTTTTGTAAACACCGCCATTGGACAATTTGACAATGTGATGAGGGAATCCAGCAATAAAACATTTGACAATCTTGTGCTCCAGGGGGGTATTGGTGTCTCTGGCATTTCTGTCACCACCTAGTTTGTGAAAACCAAGTCTTTCACAATTGCCCTTCAATTGCAAATATACGTTGTTCACACGCTGCATGGTTTTCCATTGCAATTTGTTCTTTGCGCACCATGCCTTGGACATCTTGTTTCGACAAAACACATCAAAGATTTTCAAGTACAGATAATGATCACTGTGAATAGCAACACTACCATCACATATTTCTGGATTAGTGAGAACAGAAAAATCTGTTTTAATTGTGTTTTTGTTTTTTTTTTGCGAATCTCCAGAAAGTTCAGAAAATAAGCTCTGTGTTTCTTGCAACATGGCTATGATTTTCAAAATTTCATCTAAACAACTAAATTTTTGACTTGCAATCATCATGACTTTCACAAAATTTGGCTCACATGGCATTATGTTCATGATGGACCCCAAGTTTGTTATTTGGCCCTTGGAGTTCAAAGCACCCAACATGTACAAATTGTCTAAAGCCGCACCAAGTGCTTGGACAGAAGGTTTATCCAACAGCTCAAACTTCAATAAGTTCTTAACACCAAGAGAAATCAACAACAACACAACACTGGACAAGTTGCTCCTTTTGATTTCTGGTTCAGGCAACTCAGCCATCTCGTTTTCATACGTGTTTTTCGTGAAAATCCGGAAACAGTCCCCGCTCGAAGTTCTCCCAGCTCTACCGGCCCGCTGATTCACAGAGGCCTTGGAACATTGCTCTACAACCAACTCGCTCATCCCTGTTGAAGGATTGTAATTTTTCACTTTTACGTACCCAGGATCAATGACATACTTGATCCCATCAATGGTCAACGAAGTTTCTGCAATGTTGGTGGCCAAAACAATTTTTCTGCAGTTTACAGGAGTTTCCTTAAAAATTTCCAATTGCTGTTCATTAGACAGAGTTGCAAAAATTGGCGCCACAATCATGTTGGAAATTTCAAGTTTCTGGCAAATTTGCTCAATGGACCTTTGCATTAGCCTAATCTCTTCTTGTCCCGTAAGAAAAACCAAAATGTCACCATTGCACTTTCTTTGCTGGGCCAAATGAATTTGGAAAATAGTTGTTATTGAAGCTTGTACATAATCGGCTTCGGGCTGAAGAACGTAGTGAACGTTCACAGGAAATGTTTTCCCCGGAATGTGGAAAATTGGTGCATTATTGAAATACTCAGAAAATCTTTGTGAATTGATTGTCGCTGAGGATATAATGATTTTTGTCTTTTTCTTGGGAGTGCCCTCTTCTTCTTTCTCCTCCTCCACAGAACTCAATATTCTCTCTTTGATCAAACCAAGCAGAATGTCAGTGGCCAAAGTCCGTTCATGTGCTTCGTCGATCATTATACAATCATACTCTGATAATTCACTCTTGGACACAAACTCTCGTAGCAACATCCCGTCCGTCATATATTTCAGCCGCGTGTTCAGCCCATCACTCTTGTCATCAAATCTGATACTATACCCGACTTTGCCTCCCAACGGCACGCCCACTTCTTGTGCTACTCTAGCAGCAACAGAAGTCGCAGCCACCCTTCTCGGCTGTGTAACGGCGACTCTGTAATTGAAATCCTGCATCAGGTACTTGGGTAATTGTGTGGTTTTCCCAGACCCAGTTTCCCCAACTACAATAAGCACCTGGTTATCCTTGACAGCCTGGAGAAGCTCCTCTCTGTATTTCGTTATGGGTAACACATTATCCTCCGTGTCATCAGTGGTAGCAGTGTCGTCCTCACCTTCAGATAAAGGCTCTTCCATCTCTCCATTGTCGTAGTCAACATGAACACTTTCGTCAAACACAAACTCGTAGTTCTGGGCTCCTGGAACAAAAATTTCATCAGGATTTGACGTCGCAAACTCGCCATCTTGCGCGGTTGATTTACTCACAAGAGTGTTGGCATACGCTTGTTTCAACTGATTGTTTTCCCACACCCCTTGCTTGTTCTTGTTTTTGGTTTTGCTCAGGGCATTTTCGTTGGTAAAACCGCTGTGCTGATCATTATTTGGCCCGTGATGCTGATACCTTCCTCTGTGAGATTTCCCATTACGACCACTTCGATCCCGCTGGAACCTTTGCTGTTGATTGTTGTGATCTTGACGCTGTGCAGACATTTGATTTTTTTTTTAGCAGCCTCCAATCTAAGCAAGGTGGTATGTGTGTGTCCCGTGCGGATATGCTTGGTAGATGCTTCTTCTTGCACTAAAGCTTTCTTTTTAATTAGCCCCGCTCTGCTACAGTAGTTGCTCATCATTTTATTTTTTTTTTTGATAAACAGGTAAACACCTACAAGAGTAAAAATACTAAAACGAGGGTCGTAATCACCGTCGTTTTACGTCATCTTTTTTTGCGTCTGCGAGTGAAATCACCAAAACAAACCTCAACCCTAAATCCAACGGAGATATGTCTTTTTGCAGTACAACTTTTCTTTTTTTTTTTTTTTATGCCCTGCGCGTTAAAGTAGGTTTCCAGTGCGAGATGCCTCAAAGCGACCATAACTTTGTTATTATCTTCTCCCCGAACGTAAAATCTACTTGATCATTAGTTATATGCCAATTTGTGTCAAACATCATGTATCGTTTATCTATTCCTGTTGCTGAAACTTCTGTCTCGAGAGATAAGGAAGTTATATATTTACAGAAAAGAAAGTCCACTATCTTATGTTTCTCCATTACTGCTCTCGTGTTATAAGTATGGACTCTTTTTTGCAAATCGTAATACTTTTCCTTGTTTTCGATTCCTTCTCACAGTATAAAGGTGCCAAGCCAGTCGATCTCTTGATACAATTGTGCATCGAACAGACGAGCGTATTTTTCCAATAACAGAAAAACAGAAATCAAAAGGTAATGTCAGCCGCCATAACTCAACATCAACAACCATACATTATTGGGGTCGGAGGTCCAAGTGGTTCCGGGAAAACCTCTGTTGCCTCATGCATCGTCAAAGAAATCAACTCTCCAAACACAGTCCTCATCACCATGGACAATTTTTACAATCCATTAAACGAAGAGCAGCATAATCAAGCTTTGGAAAACAATTTTGACTTTGACAATCCAGATGCTATTGACATGGAAAGCGTGTATCAATGCTTGAAAAATTTGAAAAAAGGTTTGAGAGTCGATATTCCAGTGTACTCTTTTGTCGAACACAACAGAGTTCCAAACGAAAAAATCACTATTCAAGATGCTCATATTATCGTTTTGGAAGGGATCTATGCGCTTTATGATCCGAAAATTTTGGAAATGATGGATTTGAAAATCTATGTTGATGCTGACTTGGACATTTGTTTGGCAAGAAGATTGACCAGAGACATTTTGAGTAGGGGCAGAGATTTGGACGGGTGTTTGAAACAATGGACCAAGTTTGTGAAACCTGATGCAGACAAGTTTGTTAGACCTACTGTTAAAGCTGCAGATGTGATTATTCCAAATTTTATTGACTCCAATAGTGCTGGGATCAGAGTCGTGATTTCTCATTTGAAAAACAAGTTAGAAGAGAAAGAAAAATTACTTGCAAGTGGGCAGAGTTTGGATAGTGTCAATAAGGAGATTACAAACGAAATTGCCAACGAATTGACTAGTGAGATCTCCAACACTGTTATTATATAGTTTACAAGCCAGTGGCTGTGATGCGTGCAGCAAGAATTAATAATTTATACAAAAAGAATAACTGATTAATTGAACTTCCCCCTTTTGATATTCTTTTAAGTTAAGCTGTGAAAAATTCTCTATTAAAAGTTAAATCTCAAAGAACTTTGTTTGTAACACATCGCATATACCTTCTTATCACGCTTTCCAGTGCTCTCTCGATTTTCGCGTTATTTCGGCTGTTGAAGTGCCGTTTTTTCCGAGCGTATCGGGAGGGGAGGAGGGCCAGAAATCGTTATCTAAGGGGTGAAATTTATTAATTCCAAAACGCAAGCTCGAGCTTGAACCAAGTCATAAGCAGTATGGCTAACGTTCTCATCAAAAAAAAAAAAAAAAAAACAAAACTTCTGCTTTCGTCCAGTGGAAAATGCCTGCCCCATATATTGTAGGAATCGGAGGCCCCTCAGGATCGGGCAAAACCTCTATAACAAAATACATCATCAGTGAGCTTGGCTCAAAAAACGTGGCTTGGCTCCCCATGGACAATTTTTACAAACCTCTGAATGAAACCGAGTCCCAACAGGCTCAAAATCACGAACTGAACCTCGACACACCGGATGCAATAGACCTGGCACACGTCTGTGCGTGTTTGAAAGAACTTAAAAATGGACACTCGGTGGAGATACCCGTGTACTCGTTTGCTTTGTACAACAGAGTGCCCAACACCACACAAACAGTGTGCAGTGCGAATATCATAGTGCTGGACGGCCTGTACGCACTGTACGACCCGGGAGTACTAGACTTGCTAGACTTGAAAGTGTATGTTGATGTGGATTTGGACGTGTGCTTGGCAAGAAGATTGCTCAGGGACATTGTGCACCGGGGCAAAGACATCGATACGTGCATGCACCAGTGGATTACATGGACGCGGTGCGATGTGGAAAAGAATGTTAAACCCACGTTACATCGCGCGGACATTGTCGTGCCGAACTGCGACCACTTCAAGGACGCTACCATCCAGATGATTGTAGGTCATTTGAAGAGTGTGCTAGGAGTTGAGCTGGGAGGTGAGGGTGCAGAATGATCTATGGATACGTTAAGATCTATATATTTGTCCTTGAGAATGTAGAAATGGCTTTTAGATGTATGAATATATAGTGTTATTTAATTGTACTCATAAAAAAATATTGTCTTTGTAGACGTGTCTAGCGCACGCACGCACGCACGTCTTTGCTGCACTCGTTTGTGCTTGCTCAATATCCCACAAACTTCAACAATCCATACCCGACAGTAACCAAGACAAAATATGTCCACAAAGTAGCCGGCACACCTCTTGAAATGAAGTTGCCCACGGTCAAATATCTTTCACCAAAGTCATCAACAAGAGAGATCCCACACAAGTTTGGGAACCCTGATGTTGGTAAAGCCATGGCCCCGGAACACAAAAGTGCGGTAAGCATCACCAATAAGTTTGAATGCTTGATTTTCCCCGGCAAATTGTCCCCGATTTCCTTCATCAATGGGGCGATGATCATTGCAGCCACTGTATGGGACACGAATGTCGCAATGGTGATGATTATGAAACCAAAGAGCAAGACAATCACAAAGATGGGTTGATTCTCGATCATTGTTTTGATCTGTGTGGCGATCGTGACCAATAGTCCAGAGTTGATAACAGCTTTACCCAAAGTGGTCCCACCCATGGCCAAAACGACAATTGTCCACAAGAAATTGTTGAAATCGTCGCTTGTCAATAGACCTGTACCGAATAATGCGACAATTGGCAAAATCGATATGATCCCCATTTCCCCGAAAACACCTTTCAGAGTGTTTGCCAAACACCATAGTACAATGGTGATACAAGTGACAATGACGATGTACCATTGTTTGACAGTGAATGGGTCTGAGACAGGATGGATTTTCAAAATCTTCACTGTTGGTTCAATAGGGAAACTCAACAACAAAATGATCCAGATCCCCAAGATGCAGAGGACCGAGACTGGAATAGCAACAATGAACCATGTGGTCCATGATGGTGTTGGGTTCATCATTCCTATAGACATGATGTTTTGTGGTGATGCGATAGGAGAGGACATCCCTCCAATGTTTGAAGCCAACGCTATACCCAAGATCAATGACTTTGCGTAATTGCAATTCTTAGGCAATGTTCTTAGTAAAGGTTGAATGATCGAGTAGCAAAGCACAGGAGCAGCAACGTTGGAGACCCACATTGATGCAAACAGGGCCACAAACATATTTGTCAACAAGATGATTTTCGGGTTTGTTCCTGCTTTGGACAAGATGTGTGTACTGATGATTTTCGCAATGTTGTATTTACTCAATGCTGCAGCCAAAGTGAACCCACCCAATAGCAACATGATCACAGAGTTCCACATGGTGCTCAAGATGAATTGACTGGCTTCCACCGGAGTAAACGGTTCACCAGTGGTGTCGTGTTTCAAAATGGGTAAAACCACAATCAGCAATGGGATCACCAAAGCAGTAACAAATAGGGGCAACGTTTCTGTTCCCCATAGTAGAGCTGAAAACACTAAAATCACTAGACAATTTCTTTGCTGAATGTCTTCGAACCATGGAGTTGTGTAGAAGAACATTGACGCAATGGTGCAGATCAAAATGAATTTGAAAAGCTTTGATTTCAAAAACATGGAGAGCATGTCTTTTGCAGATAAGAGTTTCAGATCTGAGAAATATTTGATTGAAGGCGGTGGTCCAGAAAGAATGCTTACATCTGATGAGATGTAAAACTTGTGTGCCTCGTCATTTTGCTGTTGTGATGAAGTGGACCCAGTGGAGTGTTTCTTGGTCAATGGTTGCCTAGTGGCCCTTGCGTTTCTGTCCCCTGTAGAGCCGTATCTTGTCCCATTCATGGCTCCTCCTCCTCCCAACCCGCTAGGCTGAGTAAAGCTATTTTTTGTTTGCAAATGTTTCCTTTTGGCCTTGTTAACTTTAATCGATTGAACTTTTCTTTCCAAATTCATCATATCTTTCCAAACAGTGTTTCTTTCCCAAACAACGTGTTCTCTTAAATGCAGATTCAATTCAGATTCTGCGTCTTCAAAAGAAATGTGATTTACATCTGAATACATCAACAAGATTTCATTAATCAATCCTTCAATGTTTTTTTTCGTATCTTTGTTGAATACATGGAATTCTTCGATTTTTGTCAAATACATTGGTTTTAGATTTTCTTCTAAACTTTTATCAAATTTTTTACAAATTTTCGAAAATCCTGTGTAGTTCAATTCAATATACGATTTCAATTCATTTGTATGAGTGAATAAAGAAATGATTCTTCTTTTCAATGAAATTAAGTGTTCCAAATACATTTGCGATGAATCGTTCATCATGGACAAATCGTTGTTGCTTCTTGCTCTGGAGATGGCTGGTGTGGACAAGATGTCGTGCACGGAGGAGATCAACTTGTTGAAAGTTCCTTGCGATTTGGTATTGGAGTTTTTCTTTTTTTTAGAGGAGGTTCTTTGTTGAGTATTCCCTCTCGAATGCATGGATGCTGTACTTTTCAAATTATTGATATGCATTTCTGTTTCCGGGGGCACCAACTGATCGTCATTGTTGTGCAACCCATGATCAAACAAGTTTGAAGCTCTTCTTGTTGGTGAAGATGATGATCTTGGTCTGGTGTATTGTCTAGCTGCTGCTTCTTCTTCTTCTTCTTCTTCGTCGTCATCCATATCGTCTTCATCAATATCACTATCCCTGCTCTTTTGAGGAGACCCACTTCTATTATTCCTCTCATAATGTTGCAAATGCAACTCATTATCTGCGTCCACAAGTGCGTCTTCGTCTTCGTCTTCGTGATCTAGATCGCTGTATCGCCGGTGTATTTTGCTATTACCACCACTATTATTACTGTTCACATCCCCTCTGGAAATGTTACCCATTGCAAGCATATAATCCTGGAAATCTGCAAACAAATCGTCGAAATTTGTGAAAATCAACTGTTCTTGTAAATTATAAAACTTGTCGATTTTTGCCAATTCTTTATCCAAAGCCTTGACAAACACATCCAGTGGTTTCCCCTGTGTATGCAACAGTGGTGTTCCTTCTAGATCCACACTGACCTCATCATTATTATTATTATTATTATTACTATTATTATTATTATTAGGTGCATTGTTGTCACCCGCAAAAGTAGTGGTAGTAGTAGTAGTAGCAGTAGTACTCCCATTGTATAATTGTTCTGTTTGCAATGCATATATCAATTTTTTCAATTGCGAGTATGCAATGTATTTATTACTCCATTCTGGTACAGCATTGAACTGCAAAGAATGTGAGAACTTCATGTTTGACTCTTAGTCTAGGAGTATGGTTGTCTTCAAGTAGTAAGTGCTTGGTCTACTTTAGTTCTTTTGCTTACAGGTTGGTGTGTTGTTAAAGTATGATGAGATGATGGATAACACACAGACATTAAACAACTCATCTTTTACAAACAATAGTTTTAAAAGTGGCTAAGAAAAATCTCTTGCCTAATCATGAAAAAAGCTTAAATATATATATATATATATGTGTATATATATTTTTTATGACTGCATATATAGAAACAATCAACCATATCGGAAAGAAGTACAAGAAAATCAAGATAAACCGAGAAAAAGAGCCATAAAAGAGAGAGAGAGAGATATCACGATCCATCAGGGCGATAATAATAATAATAACAATAATAATTAGCAGATCAATGATAAAAAGAAATAAAAAAAAAGACCAGAGTTTAAATTATTTGAAGCACGTGGTTAATTGATGAAATATAATTGTGTTTATATCCGGGTGGGTATCTAAAAGTCCTATCACGTGAAATAAATACCATACACTTTATCACGTGATTACATATTAGTTTTTTTTTCTTGTTTTTGTCATAAATAATTGAAAATGTCCTTTGTCCTTTGTCCTATGTCCTTTGTCCTTTGTCCTTTGTCCTTTGTCCTTTGTCCTCTCCCTCCTCTTCCACTCCCTGAAATCCCTACATTTCTCTTTTTCCTCGCCCCTTATTATTTCATATACTTTTAGTCTATATAATAATAATCTATAACTAAGTTATCATAAATTTAAGGGATTAACAAGAAAAAAGAGTGGAGAAATCATTAACTTAAAGTGTGGTCTGCATGATTATAGATTGTATACTACACAATAACCATAATAACCATAATAACCATAAACTAATCATAGACTAAAGATAAATAAATAATAACAATAATACAACCAACGACTAGGGATGACCGGAAGACACAGGAAAGATGATAGATTTACCCCTAGTACTACTAATAGTGTAAAGGTAGTATTATAGTAACAATAATTATGCAATGTTTCATCTCTGTTTCACCGGAAATCGGACATTCTGTTGAGTCTTTTTGATTTATACTTTTACCAATACGGACCTGTATGCTCTACGGACTTGTAGACTTGAATGCACTACTGTCTAATAATTAATAATTTTACTTGACCTATATATCTGGGGAAACTGTTACGTGATAGTTTTTATGTATGTGTATGTGTGTGTGTGTGTGTGTGTGTATAGATATCTACGTGATATGTGCCTATCTCTGTAATAGTCAAGTGAATAGTCAGTCAATGTAGTTTTATATTGTTCAATTTCTCAGTATTCCCTCCATTATTATTTCAGTCAAAAAGACCGTTGAGGTTTGTGGAATTACCAATATTATCAAATAATGATTTGAGGGATGACTTTATTTCAGTATCAAATAAGATCATTATTATTAGACTATATGTATATGATAATATCGTTTAGTCTAATATATGAATTCTATAAGTTGTACTATTTTTATTTTTTTTTTGTTTGATACACAATTTCAACCATCTAGACCCTTTTTTAAAGTTGATTTGTGATTTACGATTTTTTTGTAAACGATTTGGTGAATTCGATACTGAAATGGAATATATGAGTTTATACAGTTTATATATTTTGAATATATATATATATATATATACATACATACATACATACATACATACATATATACATACATACATACATACATACATAAAGGAGATGGAGGTTTCAATTGCTTGCTATTCTCTAATCTGTGATAAAGTCAATTGAATAACTAAGATCTAAGGTATATCAAAGAGTCCAGATCACGCAATCCGATAGTGCAATCAACAATGATACAGACAGAGTATAGTGCAAGACCAGTTAGTAGTAATACAAGATCAGTTAGTACACGGGGATATTCATATCCTATAGATGCTAAGATAACATTATTTAGAGATACGAGCGAAGTGAGCGAAGCAAGCGAAGCGAACGAAGCGAACGGAGTGAATATTGATGATACTGTCAGAATCAATAGAAGTAGTGGTAGAAACACTAGTAGAAGCACTAGTAGAAGCAGTAGCAGTAGCAGTAGCAGTAGCAGTAGCAGCAGCAGGAAAGGAAGCAGAGGAAGTAACAAATCCTCAGAGAGTAATGCAAGTAATAGTAGCAGAGTGAGATCTAGAAAACCTTCAATCATCGATATATATGTGGATAAGGAGTTGAAAGAGCATGAAGAAAAAGTATTAAGAGAGTCTTTTGGGCAGTGCTATCATTGTAAAGCTGCGAACAAAGTTGATGGAGTTGGCACTAAAGAAGTGAATGACGGACCAAGTCTCGGCCACTGCAGCAGTTGCAACCGCAGACAAAGAGCACACTCCATCTCAGTAGATACTCCGTGCAAGAAGCATCATCACAGGAGAAACTCTGTTTGTGTGAAATTTCAAAAAATGGATATGCAAAATGGAGGAGGAGAAGAAAAGGAGGAAAAAGAAAATAGTAGGAGCCACAAGTTGTATGAAGATGTCATTGATGAGACAGAGAGGTTGAAACTGAATGAAGATAAAAGTGGCAATGCGGGAGTGTTGTTCAAAAATCCCTTTCAATGAAAAAGTCACCTGGCTCTGCCCATAACCAACGAACGATAGTGAGTTGATTATAACTGAGATGTTACCCATTTAGTTCCGCAAAAGTGAGCAAGCGAGTGCGCGAGCGCTGAGCAAATACAAGACTGTAGTAATTGCAAATAAAGACGGGAGGTACTATGCGTACAATTCCCTGAAATGATGTGTACTAGGTATAAGTTTATAGGTTTAAATTACACAATACATACATAACAACCTTCCAGGCTCACATGCTCGCAACAAAAGCGTTGTAATGCGCTTCCGCCACGGAAAACTGCAACGGTTCCTGCACTGTCGTACCCTCCAGTGCTCCGCCCAGCAACAAACTCACAGATGACCCACGGTACGGGTGTATCCTCACAGGAACCGGTTTGCTCTCGCAATTTGTGATCTCGTCACTGGAAATACATGAAACGCGGGACTCGCTTAGGGAGTCCACGAGATCAATGCTGGGCCGACACATAACGCTGGCACTCTCTTCTTCAGTGTAATTACAATTTAATTCCCTAGAATGTAAAGAGCTCCCCTTTTCACAAACCTCCTCATCTTCAGTTGCAGGCACTACTACTCGCTTTATCTGGCCATCCAAAAATAAAATCAACTGAGTGCACTCTCCAATTTGCATATCAAAGTGTAATGAAACGGTGTTAACAATATTCTCATGAAAAACGTCAAAGTTCAAAGTGTTGTTCAACCACCGGTTCATATTGATCTTACTCACAAAAGCTGTACCACTTTCCTCCTCTTTGTCATTGACATTGGAGCACTCCAAAGAGTGAAGAAAAAACTCAGCATCATCGTGCTCAAAGCCAACATCAATCCAATTGGCAACACGATATTGACTATCTTGAGGAAAATAAAACTTTCTCAAAGTAGGTTTGTTGTTTTCTTGCTCAGCAAGATGACCCATGCAAAAGGGAAGCTTCTTGTTGAATAGCGGGTCCACAACCTGCAAACGCTTTAAGGTATCTTCATTAACCAGGCTTTGGAAAACAAATTCTGGATCCTTTGAAAAAACATTTAAAAAATCGTTTTCCGTGTTATTAAAAATGTGATTTGCATTGTAGCTTCTGTGTTGAGCTGCCTGACTGCAATGCAAAATTATTTGCTCAGTGACACATGCAGTTGCATACTTCCCACTAAAAGACTCGCTGTGTTGAGACACGCTTATGCACAAGGACGTTCCCACTTGCTCTGCATCTGAATTCCCTAAACCAAGCCTGTCCACTACTCCCTGAGGATAGCCATCAAAAATATCAAACTCCTCCGCAAGGTAGAAATCCTTGAGCTTGTTTTCTGCATACAGGCTACGCAAGTAGGATAGAAAAATATGATAAAGGGCTTCTCCATGCTTGGTTCTCACTGCTAACCACTCTTGAACATTTTTGAAAAAACCCCCTACCGTTTTTTTTTCTTTCATAGTGAAGCAGACCGTGGCACAGCACATCACCCAGTCAACAACTTTTTTTTTACATCTGAGAGCATTGATTGTAACAAAATGTCTGAGCATCTCCAAAAACTCAAAACAAACACATGTGTAGTCATGGTCAGGTAAACACTCTGGGAACTTTTTGTAGAAAAAATCCACTGGATACTGAGCATTGCATTCTAGTTTTGCAAATTCAGCAAATGAGCTCCATGGAACAACTCCACATGGGAACTCTGCCCAAATCATGATTAGCGCTTCCAAAACTTCAACAACGTTGCTTCCAAAAAGCTCGTCCAGTTTTCTGTCCATTATTTCTCCCTGCAACGTGCATCCTCTCCAAGGAAATAGCTGTTTAACTTTGTCTTTCAGTATATTTCTATTTGACTCAGAACTTGTTTGCACAAACTTTTCCCAAAAATTCACCACGTTGTCACACGCTTCATTTTCTAAAGTCAGTAGCGTCTTAAACTTTAAAACCAGGTGATGGATTACATACCTGCAGGAGTTGGGATTGAGTGGATCTTTTGCTGCATAAAAAATATTGTAACCTGCATCAACCAAAATTTCATTGTTTACGGGTCCATCAAATTGCTCTGCATCGTATATATAATACTGATTTGCATACTTTCTGTTGATCATGGCTTGATCTACCAACTCCTGGTGGGTCATATAAACTCGCAAGGGCAGCTCTTCTCTGCTAAAGCCAGGTACAGGAGTAGTGGCACCTTTATCTGCACTGTGAAAATCACTAGTTATAATTTTCTTGTCAAAATCTGTTGGGCCAGAAACCATCAGCTTGCTTTTTTTTTTAAAAAATGTCTTTTTACCTTTGATTTCAGACCTTGTAATATCACAATCTGAATTTTTTTCTGCTTAAATTGCTAGTGGTGCATCTTTGCTGGAAAAACAAAAAAAGTTAGTGTGTGTTAATTTACTTTTAAGATCTTTGGCAAACGCTTTCATGTTGTGATTGGTGGTCTCGTTTTACGCTTTTGAATTACGGAAAAAAAGCCAACCCGTTAAGCTTATAATATGCACAGCACTGTGCTGCTTATATACCGTTTGTAAAGTTTCATTTTTTAAAAGTTTTGTTTCTAATGTCTGACTTTGCTATATCTCTTTGATGCTTATTTGATTTGATTTATCTATCACATCAACATCGTAACTATTAAACAAGTTTAATTAAATGTATTTGATTTGTCTCGCATTTGTTTCATTCTATATTCAAAACGAGCCCGAAAAACTGTTGTCCGAAATGTGCAATGAAAAAATACCGTCCAGAGTTGCAAAACCGCGGGTAAAGCCGAGTTTGCGGAGAAAAAGAAAAGACACAAAATCGATGATGTAAGCAAGTTTGATGAAGAGCTCAGTTGAGAATTTTTATTTCAAAACACGATAGCCAAGCAATATTATCAAGATCCCTGAGCGAAGCCACAACAACAAGCAAATAATGGTAACATACGCAGGCAAGTTATGTTTAGCCCCTATGGTCAGAGCAGGTGAGCTGCCAACAAGACTGCTAGCATTGAATCACGGGGCAGACCTTGTTTGGTCTCCTGAAATCATTGATAAAAAACTGATTCAGTGCAGAAGAGTTGAAAATGATCAGCTTCAAACAGTCGATTTTGTAGCGCCATGCAACAATAGCAAAGAATTTAAGGAGCAAGTGGTCTTTAGAGCGTTTCCGAAAGAGGAAAATGGAAAGTTGATTTTTCAAATGGGTACTTCAAACCCAGTTCTTGCCGTTGAGGCAGCACTGAAAGTGATAAACGACGTTTCTGGGATTGACGTGAACGCAGGATGTCCAAAGCATTTTTCTATTCACTCCGGGATGGGCGCAGCTTTATTACAAACGCCTGAGCTGCTCTGTAACATTTTGACAGAATTGGTGCAGAAAGTTGGACAACCACACGAAAAACCAATCAGTGTTAAAATCAGGATTTTGGATGACGAGCCGGCAACTTTGGGACTTGTTGAAAAACTTGTAAAAACAGGTATTTCTAATTTGACCGTTCATTGCAGAACCACGCCAATGAGAAACAGGGAATCCCCGATCAGAGACTATCTACCGTCAATTTTTGAGATCTGCTCCAAAAACAATGTAAGTTTGATTATGAATGGGGGAATGAAAAACAAAAAAGAGTTTCTAAGTATCAGAAAAGAGCTAGGATTGAGCGAATCTATTGGTGGTATGTTTGCAGATGCAGCAGAGGCAAACCCTACGATTTTCAAGGACGAGCCTCTTCAATGGTTTGAAGTGACCAAATCCTACTTGGACATTGCAAAAAACTTTGATCACCCATACAGCAATGTCAAGTATATGATGACCAGAATCATACCAGGTAAAGAGAAACTTCACAAAGTTTTTTCCCAAACTAAATCCATGCAGGAAATTGACCATATTCTTTCTCATTGGGTGGATCCAGAGGTTGGCAAATGCGAACTGAATGCGATTCAAAAGTACATGGGCGAACTGAGAGCACAAGAAAAACTAGCTAAACAGGAAGACGCTAAAAGAAAGCAGCGTGAGCAACAACAAAAAGACAAATTGGCAAACCAAAATAAGAGAAAGCAACAGCAGCAGCAAGCAAACGCTGATACGGACGTTACTCCAGAAACTAAAAAGGTGAAGGTCTAAATCGGAAAGACAGATTAACTTAAACATGAAAGTTGGATAAAAATTCATTGGGAAAACTCCCAAGTTTTAAAACTTCAATAATAACATATATAAATATACAGGTGCAAAAATATTCAAAAAAATGATCCAAGCAATTTCATTTTTAATTTATACTCTGCAGCACAACTTTATCAGGAATCCAAGTAAACAATATATTAAGCAAACAAACAACCTTGAATGACATGTAAAGTATGAACATTTAAGCAGAAAAAAAATAAATAAAAAGCAAAAGCAACTCATCAAGTCAACGAATTATCTCGTTTATTTCAAACTTTTCAACAATTTGTCTTTATCATCAGCAGACAAAAGTTTCAAAACTTCTGATAGACCAGAAATGGCGTTGTCGTGGTCGGTTCTTAAAGATTTAGCCAAGTTTTGAGCAAAAGCTTCTAGTTTCAAAGATTTCAATTTTTCTTCCAAAATTTGGAAACTTTCTTCAATCCAAGTAGCAACTTGTCTGTCGTTGTCTTCTTCAACAGAAGCTGGGTACCATGATCTGATTCTGGCAATTCTTTCTAGTCTAGAAGCGTTTGGCAATTGAGCAGCTAGTCTCTTGCTCAAGTATTCTTCGTTCAATCTTCTTCTCAATCTCCAGAAGAAGAATCTTCTAGCGTTAACCCATTCCAATTCTTTTCTGATAACACCTTTAACAGCCATTCTACCACTTCTGTCATGCAAGTCAACAAACTGAACAGAGACTTTGTGGTAAATTGGATATAGGAGTTGTTCTCTTGCAGCTAATTTCTTAGAAATTTCTTCTTTGGCTTCTGCAGACAAATCTTTTGCTTCCAACTGCTCTTTCAATTCTCTGTAAGTGTCATCTAATCTGGCCATAGTACCCAACAATTTTTCTCTTCTGTATTTGATACCAACCATACCTTCAGGTTCCAAAACACCACCACGAGCTTCAACATCACCATATGTTTCCATGTAATCAGCGTTGATAGTCGAATCAATAACAGCCCAAGCACCACCTCTCAATTCACAGGTTGGTGGAATGTACACAAAAATTGGTTGTTTGTAGTCAACCAAAGCATCAACAATGAAGGCACCGTATTTCAAAATTTCATTGTACATATCTTTTTGACCACCAGAGAAACCTCTCCAGTTAGCCATGATCATCAATGGCAATTGTTCACCGTGGTTGAAATCATTGATAGCTTGTGCAGTTTTGAAAGCCGAGTTTGGATGCCAGACTTGAGCAGCTTCTTGAATCATGGTTTCAGTAGAGTTAGGGTTAGCAGGATCAGCTGGAATCAAGTTTTCAACGGTTCTGGTTTCAACAGAAATAACACCCATTGGAATACCACCCAATCTAGCTCTACCAACAACAACACCTTTAGCCCAACCAGACAAAGTTTCTTGGAAGGAGCCTTTATCGAAAAGACCATATTCAAAATCACCATCTTCAGCTGTTCTACCTTCAATCATCCATCTGACATCATATGGTTGTTGAACAGTAGGTTTGAAGTCAACATCTCTATCCCATTTATCAGCAGATTCCAAAATAGGAACTGGCATGTCTCTTTTAGCTGGAACGTAGGACAACCAGTCCATGATTTTTTCAATACCAGCCAAATCGTCTTGAGCAGTCAAATGAGAAACACCGTTGTTGTACATAATTTGAGTACCACCAATTTGCAAGTTAGAAGAGTAGACTTCTCTACCCAAAACTTTGTTTAGAGACAAAGCACCAGTCAAAATAATAGGTTGGCCTTCAACTTGAATAGCTCTTTTACCCAATCTGACCAAATAAGCACCGATACCGACAGATCTACAGGAAACCAAAGTCAAAGTGAAAATATCCTTGTAGGCTCTAGCAGTGACACCCGCAATCAAACCTGACCCTTTCAAACATTCAACACCCAAACCGTCTTCAGCCCCAATAACGGCTTTGATGACATTTCTCTTTTCACCGTCTTCGACAATTGGCTCACTGACAACACTGTGTTCTTTTCCGTCTTTTTTCAACTGAGCCAAACCTTCATCGGACATGTACAAGTATTGGAACCCTTTGTTTGGATCGCTTTCGTCATTCCAAGCAACTTGGAACAACGGAACCAATTCTTCAGCAATACCAATTCTGGCACCAGAGTTAGCAGACAGATAAATTCTTGGAATACCGTATTTTCTGGCATATTCGGTGACTTTGTTGAAAAATTCATCTTCTTTTGGACCAAAAGACCCAATTTTAAAAGTGATATCGTTGGCAACAACAACAAACTGTCTACCTCTTGGGTATTCGGGAGTTCTTGTTGTGATTTTGAAAGCAACCATACCAATGGTGTTGGCACCAGCTTCTCTTTCAACTTCCATCAATTCACCGCTTTCGTCTTCAATCAATTCGTTAGAAACGAAAAAGCTGTCTGTAACTTTGGTGGAAGGAGAGTATTTTTTCCATGCGGAAGAAACAGCTTGTTTGAACAATTCAGGGAAATCGTAAACGTAGGTGGTTCCCATCAAGTGAGCCTTGTATCTCTTTGGTTGCAACCATTCTTTAACAGGGTATGGAGTTGAAATAGGTCTCAAATGCATAGAACCTGGTTTGTCCAAGGACTTGAAAACCCAAACGCCTTCGCTGTTTTTAACTTCAGTGTACAACTCAGTTTTGACAACGTACCCAGAAACGTTGTTGATCAAAGCTCTCAATGGAGTTGCTGCACCAGTCTTTGGATCAGAAACAATGATTCTGATTTCAGCAGCACCGACTCTCAATCTCAACAATCTTTTACCAAATCTTTCCAAGAACCCACCAAAAGCAGCTTGAACGTCTTCTGGGGTGATATCAAAAACAGATGAAAAGTTGATAAAAATATGGTTCAAATCAGAGTTGGAAGTATCCAAAATTTCCAAGTTGTCCAAAATATCAGACATCAAACTGTTAGCTTCAGTTTTCAAGTATTCGGTGATGCTGATGTCATCTCTGATTCTACCGGTTCTGATAATACCTCTGGTGAAAAATCTTTTATCAACAGGGGAGTTTTTGGCAACAGCCTCGTAAACGTGAATGTTTCTGTTATCAGTGAATCTTTGTTTGATGTTGAAGTTGGACATTCTTCCCATTTCTAGTTGGAAAGCCAAAGCTGGTTCGACGTGTCTGATAGTTTCATCTTCTTCGTAGTTTGGTCCTCTGAAAGTGTAGTATTTTGGATAGCTACCGTCTTTGAAAGAGAAAGAAAAGGTGATTCTTCTAATGGCGGAATCAATCAAGTTTTGTTTGTTCAAAGCCAAGATTTCGTTGATTCTGTCCAAAATCTCTTTGTCCGATTCAAAACCATCAGTAGAGGAAATGAAGACGTTAGCAACGTTACTCAAAGTGGAGTGGTTGTTGGATCTGTTTGGTGCTGGGCTGGCGTGGTTGTTGCTTGGGATGATACTCAAACCACTGGCCAAAGCTTCGTCAACGTCATCCAAGTGTTTGGCAGAAACCAAAATACCAGTTCTCAAAGTTTGGCCATCGGTTGGACCAACATAGTTCAAATCAGAAACAGACATTGTTCTGTTCATAAACATTTTTGATTTGTTTTGAGAGTTAGCAATGGTGGCTTCAGATGGCAATTGGAATTTCCATTCAACAACAGGGGAACCATCAACTTTGTGGTGTTTGACGTCACCAATGTTGTAGGCAGTGTATGCTCTTCTAATGTAAACATCGGCAGCAGCAGAAACAACATCAGCATCTTTGTCATTCAAAAATTGAGTCAAAACATCAAAAACAATGTAGTTGGAGTCAATCAATTGTTTCAAAGAAGCCAAGTCAGGTTCAGATCTCTTGGTTGTGCCTGCACCGTAAGCAGTTTCAACAACAGAGGATTTCAAAATGTGCTCGATTTGAGAAGTTCTTTCGGCAATAGATGGCAAAGCGGCTTGAATCAAAATTTCTCTAGCTTGTAATGCAACTTTGGCGGTTGTTTTAGATTCCAAAGTAACAATTTTTTCCAAGGATGGTGTGAAAATAGCAGCAACTTCGGCGTCCAATTGACACAATGGTTGGTAGTGTTTCAAAATGGCCAAGATCAGGTTGTTTTTGGCAACTACTCTGGAGTGAGATAAAACAGTAGTGACAACTTTTTGCAAATCCTCAGAGTTTTCGTCTCTTAATTTCAAAATAACATCTTCTTCTCTAACGTTAGATCCACTAAACAAGTTCTCAACTTCATAGTATTCGTTCAAAAATTTGGAGAAAACAGAGTGTTCGTGGTGTTCCAAACCATTGGAGTATTTTTGAGCAATGTTCAACAATGGAGCAACAACACCTGCAAACAAACCGTTAACTGCAGCTTGTTCTTTGACAGCGTGTTCCAAAAGCTTGTTCAATTGTCTGGCAGGGAACTCCGCGTCTCTTTTGAAGGCTCTTTCGGTCAATTGGTTGACTTGTTCGTCCAATGCAGGTGGCAATCTAGAGTGCAAAGCAGAAATTTCAGTGTTCCATTCAGAGTATGGCAATTTTGGATCTCTCAAAACTTCGATCAAGCTTTGCAAAGAAGAGTTCATGATAACTTGGTTGTCATAACCTTTCAAAATGTTTTCCAAAGTGGTCATCAAACGGTGGAATCTGTAGGAAGGTTTAGAACCTTCGACAATTGGAGCCCCAAATTCTGGCAACAACCCTTGATATGGCAAAGCGTGTTGAACTTTAGAAGGATCATCCAAGGTCAAAATAGCCATGATGTCACCGGCAGAAAGCGAGGTACCTGGCTGTTTCAACAGTTGGACAACACCACTTTCTTGAGCAACCAAAGGCATTTGCATTTTCATGACTTCGACTTCGGCATATGTTTGGCCGGCAGTAATGTGATCACCGTTTTCGACCAAAAACTTAACCAATTTACCTGGAGAAGGAGTCTTCAATTGGGTTGGATCGTTTTCGGCTTCCAATAAGGTAGTCATGGAGTCAATAGAGATTCTTGTAGCACCGGCTTCTTCTCTCCAGTAGATGGTGTGAGATTTACCACCAAGGGCAATCAACAAACCGCCATCGGACAATTTTTTGACACCAACTTCACATTTGGAACCGTTGATAAACAAGGTGTATCTGTCGTCTGCAGATTGGGCAACGGTAAATTTGTATCTCAAACCTTCATGAATAAATTCAATTGGGTACATGGTTTGCAAAAAGTTTTTGTGTGGGACTTGACCTCTCTTCAAATTGTCAACGTATTCGTTTCTGGCTTCTTCACTGGCAATGAAAGCTCTAGTAGCGGCACCGCAAATAACAGCCAAAGTTGGATCTGGTTTTTCAGCGGTCATCTTTTGGGAAATCAAATCATCTAACCAACCAGTAGTGATGGTGTTGTCTTCGAAATCTTCAGTTTCCAACAATTTGATCAAATATTCAACTGTAGTTCTGAAATCACTTCTGATGGACAATTCTTTCAAAGCAACAACCATGTGCTTTCTTGAAGCTTCTCTGTTTTCCCCAAAAGCAAAAATATGACCAAATTGAGAATCAGAGTAGGAGTGAATACCACCATTGTTACCAACGGAAAAGTAACCCCAAACGTTGGAGGAAGATCTGAAATTCAATTCGCTGATGGAACCACTGGAAGGTTTGAAACCTTCACTTGGATCTTCAGAGGTGATTCTGACGGCAGTACAATGACCTTTTGGTTGAGGTTTTCTTTGAGTAGTGGTTGCAGCACTGGAAGAGAAACTGAAATCAATTGGAGAAGCAGATTTTGGATCTGCCCCGTAGAACATTCTGATATCTCTGATTCTGTGCATTGGAATACCCATGGCAACTTGCAATTGGGAAGCTGGCAAATTCACTCCGGTAACCATTTCTGTAGTTGGATGTTCGACTTGCAATCTTGGGTTCAATTCCAAAAAGTAAAATTTGTCTTCATCGTGAGAGTACAAATACTCAATAGTACCAGCAGAGACGTAACCAACCAGTTTCCCCAATCTAACAGCGGCTTTTTCCATTTCAGTAAAAGTGTCTGGCTTGGCAATGGTGACAGGAGCTTCTTCAATAACTTTTTGATGTCTTCTTTGAACAGAACAATCTCTACCAAACAAAGAAATGTTGGTACCATATTGATCTGCAAACAATTGGACTTCCAAATGTCTTGCTTTCCCAGCCAATTTCATGATGAAAATTGGGGACCCAGGAATTTCATTAGCTGCTTGTTTGTACAAGGCAATGAAATCTTTTTCGTCTTCAACTTTTCTGATACCTTTACCACCACCACCTTCACTGGCTTTGACCATGACTGGGAATCCAATTTTCTTGGCGACTTCCAAACCTTGTTCTGGAGATGTGCAGCACCCTTTGGCATAAACGTCATCGTCAACGGAAACCAAACCAGTGGCTTCATCCAAATTAACTTCTTCCACACCACTACCAGACCATGGAATACATGGAACTTTAGCGTGTTGGGCAACGATGGTGGAAGAAATTTTGTCCCCCAAGGATCTCATAGCACTACCTGGAGGCCCAATGAAAACAACTTTTCTTGGAGATGCAGCCAATCTTTCTGGCAAAGTAGGGTTTTCGGAAGCATGACCCCAACCGGCCCAAACAGCATCAACGTCTGCTCTTTCGGCCATTTCCACAATCAAGTCAACATTGGCGTGATTGTTGTTGTTAGTACCACCTGGAACTTCAACGTATTGATCAGCCATTCTAATATAATCGGCGTTGATAGCCAAATCCTCTGGAGTGGCCATTGCAACAAATTGAATCATTCTTTCGTTCCCAAAAGTTTCATAAGCCCATTTTCTAACGGATCTGATTTCCTTGACAGCAGCAATACCGTTGTTGGCAATCAAAACTTTTGAAATAACGGTGTGACCTCCATGAGATTTAACAAATTCTTTCAATGGGGAATCTTTGGCTGTTTCAACAGTGTTCAAACCAATAAAATGGCTTGCTAGTTTTTTATGTTGTGCTGTGTAATCTGTGACTTCAAATTGTGTCATTTTGTTGATGTTTTTTCTATTTATGGTTTTTGATGTAGAGTGATTGAGTATTGTGTTTTTCCTTTGTACTAAATTACTAGTATAACGAATGTGATTGAGTAGAGTATTTGAATTATTTAAGAAATTAAAGTGTGTGTAAGTTTTTCTCCAAAGTGGTAAACCAAAAATTGATTTTTGTAAATTTTTCGAAAGCACTTTTTCTTTAATGTACTTGGTATCTTGTGTGGTTCAAATGGGTTCTAAAAAGTTTACAAAGTTCTTGTCTTTGTTGTTGTTTTTAGGATTTGCAATTGAATTGAATTGAATTGTTGTTGTTGTGTTTCGTTGCTTATTTGTATAAAAAATATTCAAATGATTGTTTTTTGGTAGTTTAGACTATACGCGTTTTGTTTGTTTGTTTACTTGTTTGTATGTTTGTTTTGTTTGCGTGGTTGTCCTTACTCCTTTTCCAGATTGAATAGTTGCTTGAAACTGGTTTTTTCTCTCTTAATTTTCTTATCAAAATGAAAAATTCGCTGGTGCAATTGAAAAAATTGTAATTAACACTTTGAGGGAACGTGACAATTGAGTTTTATATTCACGTCAAAAGGAGATCGTTCAAACTTTGAAATTCATAGTAATCAATCGAGTATCAAATGGTAACCTTCGAGCACAACGCTTTCCAAGGTACGATAGTATATATATATCTTTGATGAAAACCACTCATCAGAATACCACCAATTTGAATTGCAAAAATCATCGTTAGTTGAAGAAATGGTGAAGTAAGCGAGCCTTGAACTGAACACACAAAAACAGAATCAGCGTTTTTCAGAAAAAGAAGGAGGAGAAGGAGGAACAAGAAATAATAATTGCAAAACAATACGACACCGTATAGTGTGGTACAACGAAATGATAGGAACCACAGAAGTAATTCTTTTACCGCGCACGACAATAATCAACGACTAATGTACGTAGCATCTTATTTGTGCCATTTAGTAAAAAGAAGGGAAAAAGGTTGACGTTGATCTTACTTTCTTGTTGTTGACGAGAATGATGTAGTTGTTGTTGTTGTTGTCGATGATGATGATGTCAGGTTTGAGAATTGTTGAACTGTCCTGTTTCTTCGACAAATGCTTTTGAGTTATGGTACCGCTGAAATTAGCTTGGAGAAGATTGAAAAAAAAAAAAAAAAAAAAAAAAAAAACAATTGTAAAACAAACGTGTTGTTTTCGGGCAGAGCAAACTGGAAAAGCTAATTAAAATAATAAGTCTATTGTCTTTTTTTTATTGGGAGGGTATTATTTTTCTCTTGTTCACTGCTTTTTTTGTTCACTTCAAATTGTTTTTGTTGGGTTTTTTGGAATTTTTTTTCTCAACAATTTTTGCCACTCGCGTCAATGATCTGTGCACAGAATCACAGAGCTTTTAAGAGAAAAAATTATAATACTCTTTACGCGAATAATAATAAAAAGCAGGAGCAGTGTTGCGCTAGAGTTGTACTTTGCATAATATGCTTCTCTCAAAGGTTTGCCAAACAAGAACAACAACAACAAGAACAACAACAACAACAAAGCTCTTCTCAGTGTCAAATGGAAAAAGCTCATACCAACCGTTGCCTGCTTCTCTGCTGCACTGCTTTCTTCCTGCCTTACCAGTTCGACTTCCCCCAGCACACAAGGCTGTCTTAGTTAACATCTCATAAAGGTTTATTTTTAGACCGTCTATTAAGTCTTGCCCAGCTCAGTTCATCAAAGAAACGATGATATCAAAATGATTGCATGCACAATACAGCATCAGAGATGCCCCAAATCATTGTCTGTCAAAAAAACTAAAACATAATTGATATCCAACGTTTTTGTTGATGTCAATGGGAGTTTGTATTGTCATATATTAAACATTGGTAAAAACCGATAAGAACTGTGTTTCATTTAGGTCTTTTATTAGGAGGGTTCTAATGAGACGTTCAACTGGGCGCCTAGAAGTTTGAACCTGTTATGTTTGAATACTGTAAGGGCAATATCAAAACCATTTTTTCACGGAAAAATGTTGTGGATTGTTGAAGAGCCAGTGTACTCGTTTTTTTAAATACATGAAATTCTTCAGTTTGTTAGATTTCCCAAATAACATAGTATACTGCAAAGCTAAAAAAAAAAACACATGAAAGGAAGCATGAGAAGCAATTAATTTTTATTTTTTTTTTCAAACTAAGCAATCATCTCCTTGCTTCTTTGACTTTCGTATGAACATCGGCTGGTTTGTTTGTTTCCTTTTGACCGACTTTGCTAAAATCGTACTAATCTTGTGAAATTATGATCAAGTACTCAAAGGGGTGTGCTAATTAAAAGCAAAACACTACTAGTTTTGACTAATGTAATCTACGTCTAACTTGCTCTTTATCCAAGAGGCAAAGAGATAAGTTGGCGGTAAAATATACTTTTAACCCGTGATCAATTTCTGTGAAAAGAGCAGATGCGTCAAAATGCCCACTATTTTGTCCGAACTTGCAAAAAACTTACTTTTATTTATTAGTCCGAAGGCCGGGCCCGGGGTATAAACTGTAACTTGTCCGACCCTACTTTAATCAGACATTTCGGTCGGGTTACCATTTTCAAGACTGGAAAATCGTACCGGAAGAAAAAGAAAAATCAGGCGGATGTGAAAACTTTGACATCCATCACTGAACAAAATATTGAATTCATTTTACGCTTTATCATCGAATCACACATTTCGTTAGAGGCAAAAAGACAAACCTAATCAAGTCCATAAAGCTTGCCAGAAAAAACATACTTTTTTTAGAATACACACACAGACACCACTATGTCTTGGATTTTGAACTTTGGGAAAAAACCACAACAAGACCAACAACAAAATATACCTACTTCAGCTAATGACACCAACAGTATAAGCAGCACCAGCACAGACGATGAAAAAAAACAGTTGAAGCAGACTTTGGGTTTTGATCAGCAAAAGTTAAGCACACAGACCAAATCACTACACGATTTTGCCAACTTGGATAAAGGTGTGGAAAGTTTGGATTTGGATGAAGAAAAATTGTCTAATCTTGAAGGCTCTCAAGGTTTGATTCCAAGCAGAGGCTGGAATGACGATCTATGTTACGGGACGGGTGCAGTTTACTTGAGTGGTTTGGGTCTTGGTGGTTTATATGGGTTTTTTGAAGGTCTAAGCAAGATTCCACCAAATGCACCAGGGAAACTACAATTGAACACCATTTTGAACAACATCACCAAGAGAGGTCCTTTCTTGGGTAACAACGCTGGTGTTATGGCTCTATCATACAATATTTTCAACTCCAGTTTGGATTATTACAGAGGTAAACACGATCATGCCAATTCTATTGGTGCCGGGTTTTTAAGTGGTGCTTTGTTCAAATCCACAAAAGGATTGAAACCAATGGGGTATGCAGGTGGGTTGACCGCTTTGGCTGCTGCAGGATGGTGTGGTCTGAAAGAATACCTGATTTAAGAAGCGATTATGATTTGTACGATGATAATGCATGTGCGAAAAAATGAAAAGTTTGAAAAAATCAGCGACAGGAGAAAAAATGGCCCTTGTATATATTGTATGTATAAACTGTTATTGAGTAGTAAAATTACTTTAACTTTTGTGACAGCATGCTAAATTTTTGGAAAGATGTTAATGGTGGAAATAAGCTTTCTTTTTTGAGCTAAATGTTGATGGACGCCTGAAGTTCTTCAAAGCTTGGCTCGTACCACATATCTCTTTTTGCCATCAATTGTATGTCATTTGCGACACTTTTCATGATGGAAACGTTGCTCTCGTCAGCCATCTCTTGATTAACATCTTCATCGGATCCATAAGAACTGTTAGCAGGAAGATTGTCGAACAAATTGGTGTCTTCTTCATCAATGGTAGACCCGCTATGGAAAAGGTCATCTTCTTTTTCAACACCGTTGAACAACAATTTGTTTGGTGTTTTCGGTTTGAGCAAAAAAGTTCTTCTCTTCATGAAGTGTTTTGTGGATATTTGTAAAAGCTGATCTTTGATATGTTCTGGCTTAAAACCTTTTTCCAAAAGAACTGCAACAAGTCCTGTGACCGATGGAGTTGCCATTGAGGTACCACTAAAAACCACCGGCTTGACACTGTTGATGATGGATAGAGACTCAACTAGAACCCCGCTGGCAAAAATGTCAACACATTCGCCCCAGTTCGAAAATTTCGCAAGAGTATCGGTTCGATCATCAATGGCACCAACTGTAATTGCTGTATCTTCACTCAGGGGAGAATTCAAGCACGCGTTTGTGTTTGAATTACCAGCAGCAACAACCATCACCAACCCTGATTCGACGGCTGCACGCACAGCCTCGTTCAATGTAGGGTTTCTGAAAGCACCAAGACTCAAGTTTGCAACGCTGGGTTTCCCTGTTCGTTTCATGTCTTCCACTGCAAACTGAATAGCCGCTAAAACACTGCTCAAATCTCCTTGGCCCTTGCGATCTAGACATTTGACTTCAATCAAGTTGACTTTTTTAGCAACACCAAAACTTTTTGATCCTATGATCCCAGCAACATGCGTTCCATGGCCATTCAAATCGCCTGGACCTTCTTTGACAAAATCAGCCCCGTGAAAACTTCTGTTTTCCAATTCCGGATGTGATGACTGGATCCCAGTGTCGAGTATATAGACATTCACTGCTTCTCCCTGGTAAGCTGGATCAAAATAATAGTTGAAACTGTGTGTTTCAAAGTGGCCATTGTCCAACTCCACTACTGAGCTTTTGGGTAGCTTTTCTCTACGTGAACAACGGGCCAAGTGCCTTGGAGCTTTGTACTGAGTTAAGAAAAGCCCCAAGGTAGCGTCATCGTCATCATCATCATCATCAATTTCCCGTTCGTCATTTTTATTTTCCAATTTTTCATTCCAAGAAGCTGTGTCATTGTTATTGCCTTGGAAGGTATCTGACTCCTTTTCATAGTCAAATGCTTGAAATATGTCGTTGGACACAATTTCTGCAATGAATGGGTTTTCTTTAAGTATTTGTAAAACGTTCAAAGATAGATCAGCGTTAAACGCTTCGAATCCACCAAAAGAAAATTTCTTCGTGATGTTTATTTCTTTGTGCTTAATTAGAGCGCTCAACGTGTTGAAATAGGAAGTCGCAACATTCGTTTCCCTTTCACGACTGGCCAAATCTGAGCTATTTTCTTCTGTAGGCTCTGCAGTTAGGGCATTCAAAGTTAATGGATTTCGCAACCGGACCAAAAAATCGGAAGCGCAGCTTCCAAAGGTGAGCGATAGTAGCTGAATTAAAAGCACCTGGACAGAAAAAAAATTCATACTTTGTTATTCCTGTCTTTAAAGGAAGGTACCTGGCGGCTTGGCAACAAAACTCTATGGAAAAGATCCTTTTCCTTCTAATTCCAATAGTTACATGCAAATGCATGATTAGGCAAAAAAAAAAAAATATTTCACACACATTTCAACATCAAAGAGGCCTGAGTGTTGGGATGTATATATACATATACATGTCTTTTCCATTGGTGTTAATTTCCTCACTGCTATCCAGTTTATTTTTTTTTTTGGTGAAGCAAAGATTGATTGCGAAATGGATTGATTAAAAACTGTTTTTATTTTAACAAAACATTTGGGAAAAATATCAAGTAAATGGTAATTAAAAAGCAGTTGTCATGTATCAACAAAACATGGTTTTTCTTAAACACTTTTTGTTTACTTTTTGGTGGAAAGCTTGATATTTTGTCCTAATAGGGTTCAATTCTATGAAATGTCATTTAAAGCATTATAAAATAAACAAAACAATTTACAGGTATCACGTGACAGCAAAACTTGTGCCACAAAATTTGTGTTAAAATGATTAACATTCTTTCAGTACCATATGAAAGCCTTATGCAATAGAATTTTGAGCAATCTGAAACAATTCCAAATACTAGGTCAGGTTATTTATGAATCAATTTTGAAAATTCGGAAACATTGCTCAATTCTATGCAGTGCGCTCTGCCCTTTTTTTTTTATTTATTTTTGCAACACTGATAAAATATCTCGTTTAAACGAGCTTGTGCAAATGGCAAAAAAAAAAATTAAATTAATAAGTCCACAAATGCAGAAAACGAATGCGAACCCATTGTAAAATAGTGGGCGAGCCATATTTAAATTGAATAAGGTAACAGTTTAAACGAACAACCAAGACAAAGCTGATCTTAACTGCAGGTGAGAAATCTCAAATGATCTGCATCATCAAAAAATGCAATCTTTTATGAAAATCCTGTTTGGTTCGACAAAAAACGCAGATTTAAACGAGCTCATTGTATACGAGGCTGTGTAAGGAACGGATATGAAATGTTTTCACTAGTTTCATATCCTGTAAAACCGAGATAGTGATTAGTTTGCTTTGAAGAACACCGTGCAGTGCTTTGATCTTACACCGATGGGCCCATCGACACTGAGACCTGTTTAGCTTTGAGACCTTCCCTTATGCTTTTTTTTGAAGAACCTTTCAGTCAGCTGGAACAGGCCAGCTGGGAATGTTAGATGAAGGATTTAATAAAAAAACTCTCGGTTGATTCCGTGAGAGTATTACTTGTCAATGCGGATAAAGTCCACTTATTGCGATAAGCACACGAAATATCTTCAGTTCACTGGTCTTGCAACTACACACAAAATTTTGATTTGCTTAATCTTTCAGCTCCAGCTTATCAGCTAGCGCGTATTCTTATAGAGCATTGTGGAGAAATGGTTCACTCAACCAATTAGGAAATCACATCGGGGACCATTGACAAAAAACCAAAACACCGGCTAAAAAAGTGCTTTGTCAGCAGCAGCAGATTTCAGGTAAGAAAAAAAAGGTTTATTTCTTTACTTGTGCACCAACAAAAGACGCGCGATGTGTTTTTTTTTTTTTTTTTTTTGTGACCTTAAATAGGTCAATCGGCGTTATGCCTTTTTTGGAGATGCTTGTTTATTCACTCGTTTAGTCGAATTTTAAAAGAAAAAAAATTGGGTTCGAGCAATTATGATTTTGTGCAGTCATTTTCGATTTTTCTATGAGTTTGAACAACCCATTATTACTCTTTATTCATCCGTGGGACGACCTTTTAGCACTACGAACAGTTTTTGATTTGATGCTTCCTTTGACTTTTCATTTACATGTTTATAGTAGACACTCTCTCTCTTTTCCTACAGATGCATTATTTAGTTCAACTTTCTTTTTTACATTTGCAAAGTTAAGTTTTGATGATTTTGATCAAATCAAGATTTTTCTGTTTTAATCTCTTATATAAACGGTCGTTTTTATTTTGAACTTTTGTCGGTCTTCGATTTGAGCCTATTTCATCTTAATGTAGGATTAAACAAATATCGAAAAAAAAAGACCATCCACAAAACAACAAACTCGAATAACCATGAAATTACTTACTGAAGAAGAAATTCAAGCCCACTCCTATTACATGTACAATGGTGCCCTTAAAGGTGCTCTTGCCGGTTTTGTTATTTCTGGTCTTGGGTTCAGATATGCCAGAACAAAATTCCCAAAATTCCACACTTACCCATGGGCTATGAGAACTGCTCTTTTCATCACCCCACCTACTCTACTGACGTCTATTGCTGCTGAAGAAGCTTCTAACAAATTTGACAAAATTATGTACTCTAATGAAGCTGAACAAAAAGCCGCTATTGAAGAACACAAAAAATGGAATGCCATGTCTACGAGTGACAAAGCTGTTACTTTGTTGAACAAACATAAATACCAAATCATCCTGGCTACTTGGGCAGGGTCTCTATGGGGGTCTTGGAAAATTATCAACAAGGACAAATTGATGACCGGACCACAAAAAATTGTCCAAGCAAGAATGTACGCTCAATTTATCACTGTTGGGTTGTTGCTAGGTGCTATGGGTCTTTCGATGTATGAGCAAAAATTGCATCCAGATGCTAAAACTCTGGAAAGACAAGAAAAATGGGAAAAAATCTTGGAAAAGGCTAAAGAAGATGAAGAAAACATTGACCAAAACATGACTACAAGATCCAACGAAGACAGAATTAAGTCCAAGATTTACAGATACGACTCGTAGATCTGCTACTCTGCTATGATGATTTAAGATTAGGGCTGAGACTGCAAAACTCGTAGTTACTCTTCAATGGGCTTATTTTTTCATAAACTTTTTAATTAATGATAATGCTAATGTCTGTGTGTAATATTTAACACTCTCTTATGTTTACTTTTTGGGCTTTTCCTTATGCTTTTGTAAAGAGCAATCTAGTGTAAATTGTTGTTTATATATGTACATGTTTTTTTTTTTCACTTACAAAAAATACCAAAATGTAAAATTGTCAAATTTCTCTTTGCACTCACTTCACATTTGCAATTGTCTTCTTCTCTTGACATCACCTTCAATGTTACCAACATCTGTCTTTTGGTCTCTGATATAATAATGCTTGTTTCTTCTTCTTCTTCTTTCTGGTCTCTTAATAATATCGATTCTTTCAATAAGAGGAGAAAAAACAGGAACTCTAACTTCCACTGCGGTCTTAGCAAAATGGTTTCTTAATAAAAGACTAGATCCAAGTAATGTACCGTGCTGTCTTTTATTAATCCCAAGAACATAACCGTACAAATCGTCCATTTTCATGTTAGGTCTTTTGTGATACACGACTCTGACAATATCACCTGTGCGCACCACTGTTTGTGGGTTTTTAGGATTCAAAAGGTCTCTTCTCCAATGCGATGGATCCAATCTTTCCACATCACTTTGCACAAATTGTCTGTACCTTTGTGTTTTTAACGTGACTGGTTCTCTTGGTGGATAGACATCTATGATTTTGTGGGTGGTGGTTTTCAACTGGTAATTTCTAGTGAAAAGTTTCAATGGATTTATAAAATTTTTTAGCATCTTGGGTGTGTTGCAGAGTGCTTTGGGGGTTTTTTGGAAGGGGGTCTATAATGCCAACAGTTGGTTAGTTCTGAGTGAAAAACCTCTTGTCTTTGTTGAGCTTCGGGCAGGCTTGAAAATTTTTAGCGTAGACTTAAAAAATCCAGCCGGGTCACAGAATCTGTTTTTAATCCAATGTAAAACAAAGAACTCACCATTATATTGATCCATGAATTTCAGCTTTAATAAATACATAACCGTTAAAAGACACAGTACCATTTTTAAAATCTATATTTTCTCTTTCTCCCAGTATATTTCGAATCTTTGGCAACTTTTCTACCTCTTTTCCTCATCAATTCTTTTTTCCGTTGAATGAAATTTTTGGAACTTTCTTGTAATTTTTTATTTTTTCTCAAACGTCTTTGTAATTTTGCATCATTTGCTTCACTTTCATCCATGGTAGCACCTTGTAAATTAATATCACTTGAACCACTCCCACTGGTTAACACCAAGTAGTATTTCCTATTTTTTTTACTTTCCGGATTATCAACCACTAAACCACCGCTAAAACCCGCCACTTTAGAAGCTTGTAATATTTGATCTGTCTGTGAATCGTCTTTTGGATAAAATTGGGCAACAAATTTCCCATTTTTTTTCAAACATCCAAACAAAGTATTGAAAAATCTCAATAATCTCTGTTTCGGATCATTATAACTTGTATCTGCATTACACAACCATTGAATTGCGGAAATACTAATGGCAGCGTCAAAGGACCCGGCGCGGAAAGGCACCCCTTGCCCCATATCTTGCAACATAATATCTCCATCAACTTCCCTTTCCAAACCCTGTTGTAACATATCCGGAGAAATATCCATCCCACACCACACATGATTATCTTCACTCAATATTTCACCACTCAAACCGGACCCACACCCTATATCCAGTATAAAACTCGATCTATCCAAATTCAATAACTCCAAAGCACGAAGAGTCATTTTGGCTTGAATGTGTTGCACTCTGGTGTTGGTGGTATATTTACTCGACTCACTCTCATTGTAAAAGACTTCCGGTGGTGCCAAATCTTCAGGTCTGGACATTTTGATTTGGTGTGTTTTGTGTGTGTTTTTTAGAAGGGTATTTTCCTTATATTGATAACTTGTCGCCAGGTCTCGTAGAAGTATACATAATCTCATCTCCAAGACCTGAATGTATTGATCCTGATTTATGCTAATACAATGTAATATCAGATAGAAAAGAAAAAGAAAAGACCCATATTGTTAGTTGCCCGACACATCAAAGCATAATATAAAGCACGTGAACAAAAGATTATGAAAACTTCGTCGTTTCTTTCTGACGTTTTTCTGACGTTTTTTATTAAAAATTATTTCATACAAAACTGACACACTATATTATTCTGTACTATATTGTACACTGCATAGTACAGTGATCTTTCTTTCTCGTTTAGGCACAGTAAAAGCAGAGGGTGTTTACACTATGTAGTACAAACAAACAAAAAATCACCTGATATTTTCCAAAACTCAGTACGGACCAAAAAAAAAAATAAAGGTAAAAAAAAAAAAAAAAAAAAAAAAAAAAACTCGGAAATAAAGAGTACAAAAAATATGAAGGAGGTAGGGTGTTGAAGTTAAAGAAGGAGGTTCAAATCTTTTGAGTCTGCTAAGTCTTGTTAGTAATTATCAGCATTATTAGTCTTGTCAGTACATGTTAGTCCAATTTATTGTCGTTTCCAGTGCATCTAACTACATGATTAGTTCAAAACTTGTTCGAGTTATTTTATTTTGAGCGAGGATTCAAGGAGTCGTTCTTCTAGAGTGATTACGGATTTTAAACGAGGATGCATTTTTTTTTTTTTTACTCGATTTGCAACTGATGAGTTACTGAGCTGAATATATTTAAAGGTAGTTCTTATCTATTGGAGAGAGTCTTGCCCTTAGTAAGTACAAGTAAAATAAAGAAAAAAAAAAAAAAAAACAATCAAGAAGAAATAGTCAGAAGCTTGTCACCACTCAAGTCAGCTTTCTTTAGGTCAAGATGGGATCCACAAACGCCAGTGAGCAAGATACAGTTGTATTCCAAAAAAAACTTGCTTTGCATACTAAGAAATTGGAAAGAGAGTTCAAACTGACAAGAACGAAAAGAGTTAGTAAATCTAAATTTAGAGAATTGCAAAAAAAAAACAGAGAATCTATCAATAATGCATCGGGCAATGCACAGAGTGCTTCTGCTTTGAGTGTAAACAAAGAAGTAAGTCCTGAGCCAATGAAAAAATCCTTGTTGAACGATGTCCATTTTACAAGTGTAGGTTCTATCTTGGATATTTATGTTGATGGGCCTATCAAAAAGCTATTTCAAGGTCCATTGAGTGATAAAAGAATCGAACAGATCAGAGAAAGAAATAATCAACTCTATATCAAAAAAATCAATACCGTGGAAGAAATCACGAAAACCAGTGAGCCAACAAATGGCAAATCTGGAGGAGTTGTTGAAGGAGAAGATACACAAACAGATGAAAATGTCACAACAACAACGAAAACCACAACCACAACCACAGAAACTGTGGCTGCGTTTGAAACTACTGTGCAAGACATAGATCCTACCGTCATTGATGCAAGTGTGGATGTTGCAGATCTCTTGGGTCAAGACATGGACAAGTCTGAGTCTGGGCATTACCGAAATGCACACTCCCTTGACAACGAGGCTCTGGGTAAAGAGATCATAGGGGGAGGTGTTCCTGCAGATCCTAAACAGTTGATTCACCAAGGAGATTTAGAAGATTTATATGGAGGAAATTCAGAAATATCTTCTTCTTTAACAGATTTTAGTGGATTTTTCGTTCTTGGTTGGATTGCATGTTTTTTTTTCGTTTTGAAAAATTTGTATGTTTTCTATTCACAGCACGGATTCCGTGTGATGGAATCTGAAATTTGGCAATACATGAGCAGTGGGTTGTTTAAAGTTGCGGCATTTGATTTGATGATGTATTTGTCCACATATTTCACGTTTGCAATTCAAATGTTGTGCTATTATAACTACTTGGATTGGTCCACGAAGGGGAAATACATTGTAGCGATTTACGAAGTTGTTTTCTTATTTGGTTATTTAGTATTAGCCCAGTTTTATGTTGAATTCCATTGGATTGCCAAAATTTTCATTTTCTTACATTCAACTGTTTTATTGATGAAAATGCATTCATATTCTTTTTACAATGGGTATTTGTGGAATTTGAAACAAGAATCAGATATCTCAAAAGAATTGTTGCAGTTCTTGAAAGATCACGATGAACTAAATAAAGACAACTCTAAAATTTTGGAAAAATCCGTTGAATACTGCGATTCAGAAATTAAATCGCAGTCTCCAAAAACAAACGACCCATTAACCCAACAACCGTTTTTCCCAGAGTCACTAACTTTTGGAAATTTTTTCGAATTTTCAATGTTCCCTACATTGGTTTATCAAATCACATACCCAAGAAACAACAAAATTAGGAAATTTTATGTTTTCGAAAAACTATCTGCAATTTTCGGTATTATATTCGTTATGATGACAGTGGCACAAATTTTCATGTATCCAGCTGCAGTGAAAGCAATGGAGTTGGAATCATATCCAAACTCTTTAGAAAAATGGAAATTATGGGTCTTTGCATGTATAGATATGATTCCAGGTTTTATTTGCATGTATTTGTTAACATGGTATTTGATTTGGGACGCAATTTTGAATTGTATTGCAGAATTGACAAGATTTGCTGATAGAAATTTCTATGGGGACTGGTGGAATTCGGTTTCATGGAACGATTTTAGTAAACACTGGAATATTCCTGTTCATCAGTTCTTATTAAGACACGTTTACCATGCGTCCATGTCCTTTTGGAAATTCAACAAAGTGCAAGCAGTTTTGTTCACTTTTATCCTAAGTTCGATATTTCACGAGCTGGCCATGTACGCCATGTTTAACAAGATCAGATACTACATTTTCTTCTTCCAAATGTTCCAATTACCACTAACATGGTTCCATTACACGCTTTTCGTGAATAATCCAGTTCTAGGTAACTGCTTTTTTTGGTTCTCCATTTGTTGTGGGCCAACCACCATTTGTTGCTTATATTTGACTTTTTGAGCATATATATATATACAAGCTGTGTTATATACCTTTTTGATTTGGAACAAAACCTTCACCTCTATTTACAAGAATAATGTGAGGAAATGCCAGAGACAATCGGCTCACCTGTAGACAGCTTCAAACGGTCTCGTGTCGTTAAAACAACTTTCCCAAACCTCGTCAACCACTTTTTCAGCCTGTTTTCTGTCTTTACAGTTTGGGTTCCCCATCACACTCAGCGTAGCTCTTCTCTTGATACATTCTTGAAAGCCACTGGCAAATTTGAACTGTGGCCCCTTCATCTTCAGCTCTCTCATCATTCTGCATTCTCCACTCAAAGTACTGGCCCGGATCTCGGAACATGCGTGGTGTTTCAGGTTCAACCAATCCACTTTGAACTTCAAGTTGTCGTAGTAGTGAATCATCTCGTGTGACAATATGTCCTCCAAATGCCATTTGTCTCTGATCTGGTTCGAGCACAAAAGAATCCCAAACTCAGGGTGGAATCCACCGGTTTTGGTCATGTCGGGACAAATGTCACACACAATCTGTCTGCTCGGCTTGAAGATTTCCGTACTTCCAGCCTTGACAGAATTCTGAGAGTTTGCAGGATGTTCAGGGTTTGTCCCAATCTTGGAATCCAGTTCCTCGATTATTTGCTTGAATTTTGTATCGGATCTTGCCAATTTTTCAATTTGCTGCGTCATAAAGATGACGGTCGGCGAATACTGCAGCATCCAGTCCCGCATGCTGTAACACTCTTCGCATTTCTTTCTTTCCAATTGGGCAGAATAGTCCTTTTCATATTGAATTTTTTCTTCAGGTGACAAACCCAAACCTGTTTGGTACTGTAAAGTTCTTCTCCAGAACTCAAAACCCTTAATAGTTTTCCCAGACTCAGTGGAATTGTCTTTACCTGGGTTGCTCATTTCTACTGGGTTCTCCTGGTTTCTTTTCTATGACAAAGACTTACCTTTGGGTATTTGCTAATAAACGCTTCTTTACTTTTCCGTTAGGCGCGTTTTTTTTTTTTCTTTTTTTGTTGCTTGCGATTTTTTGATTTTAAACTTAGCCACTGACTTTTATCCACCTTTGATGATCATCGGAATAACTAAAGAACTAAAAATTTCTTAACAAACCACCAAAAAACCAAGCACTAAAGGAAAATGAACATCTGGATTGCAGCAAGTGACGGAAGACAAGACTTAGTGGAAAACTACCTGGCTAATGGGCTGTCTGCAGTTACCAAGGACCCAAACGGCTACACCCCTATGCATGCGGCAGCATCGTACGGTCACCTTCAACTTCTAGAGTTTCTAGTAAATAAACATAATGGGGACATCAACGTTAGAGATGAAGACGGAGATACTCCGCTACACCACGTGGAAGACGCCGCTACAGCCAAATTTGTCATCGAACAATTGCACGCCGATCCAAACCTGAGAAATAACGAGCATTTGACTGCTTTGGATAACCTACTACAAGACTCGGATTCTGATCCACAGCTAGTAGAGTATTTGAAATCAGTCACTATAAAGGACGGTCAACACGGCAACATCGAAGAACAGCTGTCTGGATTGATAAATGAAGATGAATTGAACCAGTTTAAAGAAAATGTCAAGCTATCCTTGGCCACGGAGGTTCCTCAAGATGAAGAAAGCTTGCAAAGGCAAAGAAGACTACAAGAAATCATGAACGGCGATAACGTTGATGAAAATTTGGAACAATACATCACCGAAATCATCCATGAACAATTGATAAATCAAGTCAACCCAAAGAGGGGCCATGAAGACCAAACGGATTCAAATAAGAGAAGCAGAAACTGATTTTTATTTGTTTTCAGAAAAAGCGGACAATCAAACCTTTTAATCTGTATGACGTAAGTGGCTCATTGCTGTATATTAGTGTCTCAATTCTATGTTTACGTTGAACTTGGTGTAAAAAAAGATGGGCAACTGTATTCTTGGTTTGATAGTAAATCTATCGAGTATTTATAAATGATTTAACAACACCCAAACTTAGATGAGTTGATTATCTTTCACGTAAATTATCTAGGTGGCACTAGGAAAGCATTTAACAATTTTACAAGTTTCATAACCTGCATATGATTGCTTAGCAAAGATTAGGAGATTAATAAAGTAGACTATACAGCATCTTTGCAAAATCAAAAATTACGGGCGTGTGGCGTAGTTGGTAGCGCGCTCCCTTAGCATGGGAGAGGTCATCGGTTCGACTCCGGTCTCGTCCATTTTTTTGTCATTTTTGTCTTCTCTGAGAGAAAGACAGAAAGCAAGCATTTCACTGCTTTCAATTTGTTTTTGTAAAAGCTTTACACTTGTTGAGAATTTTTAATTTTTTTTTGCTGGTGTCTAAGGAAACGTTCCGCTTCTTCGTTTTTCCAATGGCTAAAAATACCATGTGGCGTGGCAATTGTGCTGCACCTGTTCCAAGCAAATGCGAGCAAACTGCTCAAATCATTTTCCAGCAGAAAGAATTAGAATACTTTGTGCTCTACTTTTTGCGTGTGGTTTTGAAACACAGGTTGCAAGATATTTGGTTTTTGGCAATAAGTCACAACTTAGCTTTAAGCCAAACTGTTATGTCACAGGATGGTGAATAACGATAAGTTGCACGTGGACTTGGGAAGTCCCACGTGGGTTTGAGAAATACCACGCAAGATCTAATATAAATGGATTTGCA